>VXAA01006331.1:145710-280508 GCA_013399115.1 Anseranas semipalmata | reverse complement strand
TTTTTTTTTTTTTTTGAAAGTAAGCCTGACATGAAAAATTACATTATTTTAATAGTAGATTGTGCTGGAAAGGAAAAGTAGGTTTAAATCTATCTTTGTCTTGGGTCTTGCCTCAGTTTTCTTAGGGACCTGCTACCTTTAATATCCAGGAAGGTCACAGAGCTATCATCGATGACCCCACTGCTGGAAGAGGAGGGGATCCTGGGGCGCCTGGCTGCAGCAGCACTGGCCGGCAGAAACTTCCCTGAAAGTTCTCTGTGCACCATCAGGGGCAGCGCCCGACGATGTGTGTCCTGGGACACAACTGATTTCAGTTACGCAGAGAGCAGGTCATTAAACAAGACCATCTAATTAGCTACTGTTACCTTGTAAGTTGCTGTGGGCTGTTAGAGGGGGCCGGGAGGCTCTCCAGGGGGCTTGGAAGAGGCGCGCCCCTTCTCCGGAGTCCCTAGAGAGCGGGTACAGGAGAGAAACATGGACGTGCTGTACTCCAGCAACTTCAGTGACTTTCAGAAGAGACTCTGAGTATTACCCAGTGTCGAAAAACACTTCAAGACATTTTATTCAGCGGATGGAGAAATGTGGTACTCTGGTCCTGCCCTGGCTACTGAACTGAGTAAAGCAGTGGGCTGATATCCACCCTAGGAAGCTGTGCTGTGGCTGCTTTGCTGGATTTCAGTATTGCCAAGTGTCACTTTGGACATGATGAAGCTTTTAAAAATCCTCTCCCAGTAGGTGTTTCAGACAGCTAACCTCTGTCTTCATTAACGTGGTCCAGATCTGAGTCCTATCACTACGACTTCGTGATGAAGGGTGGTTGTCATGTTAATGAATTTCAGTTAACTTTCAGCAGGTAAATTTTACTTTGTGTCTGCTAGAAGCTTAACACATCCAAAGTCATGACTGCCTAACATGTGATGCAGAGCTGTGTTCTTTAGCACAATTGCACAGAAAGGTCTTTGCATCCTCAAGGTTTTTAGCTGATTAATTGCATTTTATTGAAATGCTGAACATTCTTTACAACAACGGCAAAACCTTGCACCTTACACTAGCTTTAATTTGTCCTTTAAATGTTAACATTTAAATACCCCAAATGCTTTCTTGCACTGCATGGGGAAGGAAAAGCCTCATACAGCAGCTTATGAGTGCTGCTGGAGGCTTCAGGTATCCTTTCGTGGTTGTGCAGCTGATGTGAGATGATGCATTTCCCCACAGCCTCCGTGTGATGACGTAGTACGTTATTCGTGATCTAGAAAGGTTCTCATGAGAATCACAGTCTATGTTAATTTTTATGTTTGTGTTTAGGTTTATTTTTAATTTAGTGTTTATGTGCCATTCTGTGAGTACACACACTTGTTGCTAGTTGAGATAAATCTGTGCTTGGTTTCAGGCTGGTAGAAGGTCATTAACGGTATTATCCAGCGGAAGGAATAGGAACCTCCAAGTAGTTTAATTATAATTCTGCATTTTTATTTTTTATTTTTACTTCTTGTTTATTCATACAGCATACCAATCTTACAATGATCGCTGCACAGTGTTAGTACATAGCTTTTGCCTGTGGCTCAGCAGGGTGGTATTGTCAAGTTACCACGTTATGGCCAAGGCAGTAACCTAACAGACAACCGAGGGAAGCAGCAGTGGCCTTTTCTCTTTGGTGCCCTAGATCCAGACCTGCTGGAGTTATGCTTTAGACAAGCCTAGATCCCTTGTCTCAGTGCTGGAGTCAGTGGGTGGAATGTAATATTTTGGTATGTGGGTCAGGCTCTGTGATGCAATAATCTCTCTGATACTTAAAATTTATAAATCACGTATTAATGTTTTCTTTTAGTTCAAAATGTAGGGGGGTTTGCATTTTACTTGTGCAAATTGGTTGCCTGTGCTTATATTTCGGTCACTGCCTTTCTTTCTGCTCCTTCTGGACTCGACTTTGTTGCTCCCTGCCTGCGAGGGGCAGCGAGGGGGCTGCCACCAGGTCCCTTGGTGCCTCCGGTCAGCAGGAGATGCTTTTCTGGCGCGGCCTGCCACTCGCACGCTTGCTGCCGTTGCTGGAGCTCGGGGCCCTGCTGAGACAGGAGAGGGCCGGGCCCAGCGGGGGCTCGGAGGTGCCCAGGGCCCGCACTGAGGGTGGCCGGGGCCCGGGGGCTTCCCCTGGCGGGCATCGCGCTGGGGGCAGCAAGTGCTGTGCCTTTCCGTTTAACTGAAGGGGGGAAGGAGTGATGTGTAAGGCTGTTTTTTTTGTTTGGTTTGTGTCTTTTTTGTTTTATTATTGTTATTGTTATTATTTAAAAAACCAACCCTGTTTGCTCCCTGTGCTGCCCATGCCCGTGGCTCGGTGGTGTCCTTCAGGAGCCCCCCCAGCGCTCCCTGGCACCGGGTCACGGCTGCATGGGCGCAGGGCCGGGTGGGCGCAGGGCCGGGTGGGCGCAGGCCCCTCCAGGCCCGCAGGCCCTCCAGGCCCCTGGAGCTTGCCCACAGCGGAGCGGGCCCAGGCCGGGCCGCGATGTGCCGCTTCCCCCCTTCCTCGGCCGCTCTCCGGCGGGGCAGGAGCGCGGTGACTGCCGGTGATTCTGCACCGACGCCGCGTTCACAGTACGAGCCGGTATTAACAGACCTTTCGTAAAAACGCGGCGTGTCAGTAGGAAGCAGCAGAGCTCACCGTGGCGTTTGGTCGCGGTGAGTCATTTGCGCGTTCCAGTTACTGGGAGCGAAGGGGCGTGATGGCGCAGCCGGGTGCTGAGCAGCCGGCCGAGCGCTCCCGGCTCCCGGTGAGACACAACCGAACCGAACCGGCCCCGACAGAATCCCGGCCGTGGCTGGGCATTAACGGCTCCGAACAGCACGCCGCGGCTGCTTTCGTCAGCTGTTGTCACAGAGCTCGGGGGTTTGTTCTCCTCGGTACGCATCCTTTTGTAAAACCTCCGGTATTTGTCTGTATTCTCAGATGTGTGGTGAGTTCCTAACTTTTTATCGTGTCTGTTTTGTTTGATCCTGATCATCTTAACAGAAGCATACACCGTAACCTGCTCTGTAAATTACAACAAACCCTGTAGAATTAAAATAGTATGTGCATCGTTCCGGCAGCTCAAATAATGTAAATTTCTGGAGGACAGAGCAAAAAGATGAAGCCTTTGGGTCCCCTTGCCCAGGCAAAGCCAGGCTGGCTGACAGGAGCTGCTTATCCTGTCCTTAGTAACCAGCCAGGTCGTGGAACATTATCGTATCCAAACACGTTTGAAATGTTTCCTTTTGGCAAATGTTCAGCCTGCTATTTTTGGATTATGCATTTTTAACTTAAATTGTTGTTGGATTATACATAGCTGGATTATGTTTTATGCCTTCCTTTGCATGAAGGTAGCTTTTGGCTGGATTACTACTCAGTGCTAGTAGGAAAATGAGTCATAGTTAAACAGATGTAAAAGCTCTATAAGGGCTTGTAGAAAACTTAGCTCAAAATATTGCAGGGAAGCAGAGACCACGTTTCTCATTCCTAATCACAGACATAAAACCAGCACTTGAATAGTGTAAGAACAGGAATGGGCCATTTTCTGTTGATTAAAGTAACAAAGAGAACAAAGCAGTAATCAATCTGTAATATAGACATGTAAATTTTTTTAAAGTTGCTCACATGATTTGCACCGGAATGGAGTAGTGAGAGCCAATTTACTACTACAGTAGTTATGTTCTCTTTCTATAGGAGGAAAATGTTGGCTCAGCATATCCGTGGATGTATTTGCCCTTGGTGTTCTCATTGGAGGAGTGTTAGCAGCTATTTTTAAACAATTCCTAATTTTTTCTTACAACTACAGTGTCAGAAAGTAGCACGTTACAATGAGGAACTGCTGACAGTCATCTGACACTTGGAATTTTACAGAAGTCTGCAAAGTCAGTGTTCAGTGCCTTCCTGAAACCACAGTCATATCCATTATTTTATTTGAGATATAATAATTCTTCAGAAATATTTAAACAATACAATAGTCTGGATATCTTAGGGAACTGGTAAAGGATTACAGAGAATTTTGTGTCTGGTTCTTTGCCATTCAGGGATAACACATCTGTTCAGCAATGGACTGGTTTGTCCCACAAATGCAGGTTTCCTCTGTTTTTTTTTTTTTTTGTTGTTGCCTGTGCAGAAAACAAATTGCACAAGTAGCAGAAACTTAGATTTGTCTTCTTTACTGAAGGTGATGTGGACTTTTGACAGTAAACAGACTTTCTTTTTTATATAACAGTAGAAATAATGGGTAATGATTTTCCTCCCTGCTGGAGGTTTTTGGTAATTTATTGGGGGATCTCAAAAGTAACATCAAAGCTCAGGTCTGAACCTGACCAGCTGCTCCCCCTGGCTCCAGATGAGGTTAAGAAGTGCTCAGATAGAATCGAGATGAGGTAAGAAGTGATTTGAATTTTCGGTTGCCCGCTGGCCATGCCTACACGTGCTTGGGAACCATACACGAAGCTGGTGTGGCTTTACCTTGACCGCAGCTGTATGAAATGCTGGCACCTTGGCTAGGGCTGCTCCTCGGGACGTGGTTTCATGACCCAGTTAACCTGTGGCAAGGTCGAGCCACCTCTAGTGGGAGGTGTCCCTGCCCCGGCAGGGGGTTGGAACTGGCTGGGCTTTAAGGTCCCTTCCAACCCAAACCATTCTGTGGTTCTGTGATTTTTTTAAAAAGCTGCATCATGTACTCCCTAAGTGCAACTTAGCTCTGTTTCAGCAGCAGCAAATTACCTTTGAATGAGTTGTCACACCTTTAAATGTCTGTTTTCCAGTGCAGTCTGTGTGTTTCGGTTGTGCCCTATGCAGGAGCTGTGCATTTCCATGAAGGTAGCGCTGCGTGCTCCGAGTCCGTGCCTTCAGCTTTCTTGCTCCATTCGTGTGTTGATAACCCAGTGCAGTTACAGCCGTATCTATTCACTTCTTTAACAAAAATGAGCGCTTCTGGTCTTTTCCCCGTTAGTTTGAGGCAGCCGTTGCACTCGCAGAAGGGCGAGCCCTGCCCTGTGCAGCAGCGGTGGGGTTGCACGCACTCGCTGGAGAGCGCGGTTGTGCCGGTGGCACTGAAATTGAATGGTCTTCGGTGTCCTTGTGCAAAAGCACAAACCAGACAGAATTGAGATGTTCAGTTCCAAACAATATATGCCTGTGCGACAGAATATCCTTTTATGTGAAACTGAAGAAATCTAATCTGAAATAGTTGCAGAATAAAAAGAGAACTTCAATAATTCAACTCTTTAAAATTTACTTTTTGTAGCAATATTCTAAATATTGTTGTTTCCTGATTTAAAGCAGAGTAACACTTTTAAACTTTTTCTTATGGAGAGGGGGGTAGTTTCTTGCTTCTTAATCCAAATTCCTACCCAAGAATAGAAAAACAAACAAAGAAATCTCCCTTTATGATAAGATTTAATATATCCTACAGAAGTAGCCGGAAACTCTCCTCTGTTTTCTAGGTCTGAGTAGCGTTCCAGCTCAGCTCTCAGCCCACAGCTGGAGAGCGGTCAGCATTTTGAAATACTGCCTCCTGGGTCCTCCTGCCCAGAGGACCCCTGGCCTTGATGCTCGAGGCCAGCCGAGCCATGCGCAGTGCAGGACTCCACCAGCTGCCCAAGGGGCCAAATCTTCCGGCTGCTTGGCTTTGGTTTCTTGGCCAGCGCTGCTCAATGGGAGTTCTGCGGGGTGAGCAAGGCTGCTGCACGCGCGGCTGCGGACCTGGCTGGGAGTTTTTGATGTGTAGGTGGTGAAAAGAGCAGCCCCTCTTTAAAAACAGTGATTTCATTTCTGAGGTATGGTTTGCATGCCATGCAGTATTTTCCTGTTGCATTGTTCAAATATTATTTTGTGACTTTGCAAATTCAGTCTTTCTGAGATTTTACAGTAAAGTATGTTGCATGAAGAGCAAGTACAAAACTGCAGGAAAAGCAGCAAACTGTGTTGCATTGATGTGTCCTTCTGGCAGGAGCCGCTGCCTTGCGTCTCCTCGGGTTGGTTGTTAGCTGTTGGAGAGCATTGGCCTCGGTCACCTGCCGAAGTGTAATTTTGAATTTGCATCTTTCACCTCTTGAATTTGGCTGGTAATTCTAACTTTTGAGTCTGATGTTTTTTTGTATCGTAGGTTTATCTTCAGTCATTGTTTTATTTATATATATATATATATACACACATATATTTATATATATATAATAGAGAGAGAGAGATATATACGACAAACAAAAGTTTCCCAAACTTGTCCTGCTGTGAAGTTTTTCCCTCACATTTTGGGGTAAAAGAGCTCAAAACATATACACAGATGCTACTACAACTATTTCCTAAATCAGAGTTCATGACGTCCAAATGAGTCATCACAGTACTTTAACCAGAACCACAAATGCAACAGAGATCGCGAGATTTCTTCAAATTATTTCCTGTACAAAGCAGAAAATACAAAAAATCAGGTATTTTACAAAAAGCCTGAATGTTTCGAAGAGGCAGAACTTGCCACAGCCATGAGAGTAGTTCATGTGCTTTATTGTCCTCATTATTCAAAATCTGCAAGGACATTCCTAAGTAGAATTTGTTCATTTTGGTTTCTGTTGCTTGGATTTTGTTATATGTGTGCTCGTGAACTGCTGTTCAGTTTTATTACAAATAAACCAAATGTATATGTAGTTTGCCATCAAATCACTACGTGTTTGTCTGCTAAGCAGGAGGTTTGGAGTTAGGATTATCTCTGTGAAAAGCATGTTTTCCAGCTTTTAGTTGTTCCTGCTTTTCTTCCCATCCCTGATTTTCCATGAACCTCATCTCCTCATCCGTGAACCATCCCTGATTTTCAACCTCCCTCTCGAATTGCAGTTCCTAAAATTGAACGTAATTCCATTAGTGTTCTTACAGTGCCAAATGCAGCAAAACCCTTCAGTTCCCAGGAACTGCTCTCCTACTTTTGCGCGTGGTTATTGCATTTGGCTGTTCTGCTCCAGCGTCACACCAGGGAGGATGTTTAGCTGACTGCCATGAACCCTCCTGCTCTTTGCAGTTATTTTCCCAAGATGAAGTCTGTTTGTGTCCCCAGTCTGTTAATTCTGCGGGAAGGGTAATTCTAACACCCCTTTTTTGCTTTCTGTTGCAAAGTTTTAGTTGTTATTATGAGCTATTGCATTTTTAAATAGGTTTTCCTTTTCTTCGTTGGCCTGTCGTCAGTGCCTCCTATTGAACAGATGTATTGATCTTATATTCTACTTACTCAAGCATGTAGTCAGAGGGAGAAGGCAGCAGGAGATCATTATTTAGATTTGAATAATAAATAATGGGCCTTTTTATGGTCTTAGTTATATATAATACACAGTACGAAAGATGTAATTCTTTCATTTCCTCCTACTTAATGTTAGATACTGAGTAATTAGAGGATAAGAGTTTATACAGCAAATAATAGTAAGAGAATTGCCCTCTTAAATAGTAGAACAAATTTGCTCAACAGAGAGAACACTGGAGAGAAAATTCACCCATCTAGTGCTTGCTGTTACGAAATGTATGGCATGACCTACTGATGTCCTGGCTGATGAACTTCAAAACACCTATATATTGGACACAGTTTCCAGAAGTGTCTCGAGTAATTGTTGAGTTCTTCAGGCACAGGGTGGAGTAGTAAGGGCAATGTTTAAGGAAGAAGTCTGAAACCATTTTCACCTAATCTTACTTAAAAGTAGCTCTGCGGACTACTTCTGCTGAAGCTATTTGAAGCTCCTGTATCCTGCAGCACTCCACGATATGCCTGTCTGCTGTCACCAGCCCTCCGCTTTTAATTTAAGGTCTGCCTGTGCGGCACACTTAGCCCATGTTGTGTACCTTGCCCTCCGCAGAGCCCTTGCCGTTTGCACGTGAAGCTCCGAAATAGATGCCAATGTGTTCTTTGAAACTACATTCTCTTGCCTAGCATGTGAGTTACGGGTTAAAGCTTGCGTTTCACATTTAGACAGCCTTTACCTATACCTACTTAGGAGAGAGAATAGCCAGTGCTTGTGTAAAGGTGGCCTGAAGGCCGTTAGGAAGTACACGAACCCTGAATGCTCTGCTCCTCCAGCTGCTTGCTCATATATTCGCTCCTGAGCACGCGCCGGGTTGCGGTGCCTTGCTGTTCGCGGTGGGCTCGGAGCAGGCTGCTCGTTTCTGCGGATCGGCCCCGAGCAGCCTGATCAGAACCTGCGGTGTAAAAGCAAAAGGCAGCCTGACTTTGGACAAAGTGTCCGATGGTAGCTGAACATGGGCAAGGGTTCCTCAGAGAGGTCATGGAGTCTCTGCCCTATTAAAAGCTTGGCTGGGCAGCCTGCTCTGGCCGGCCCAGCATGGGCAGGGACCTGGGGCTGGATGGTTCGAGAGGTCCCTTCCAACCTCAGCGGTTCTGTGACCTGGAGCACCCAGCTGCGGGAAGCACCTCGGGATGCCAGGGGCCGGGTGGCCGAGCGGGCTGCTGGCAGCGCCAGAAACCCTCGGGTAGCTGGGGATGGTCCGCAGGGACAGAGCCTGCCCTTCCCTGCCCGTGGCCGCTGGCGCCCGGGGTTGGCCTGGGTCGCCGTGGCTGATCAAGCACCGTCCTCTGGCAGATTTCTGATGAAGAAATGAAGAAATTCTGATGTGGCTGTTGCATCGTATACTGTTAGTTTGAATGTGCTTGGGAGCAATTTTCGCCAGTGAAGCCAGCGGGCTCAGAGCTGTCCCATCCATGCTCTTAACCTTTCTCACCTTCCAAAAGAGCCGGGCTGCACCTGAGCGGCTTCCTGGGTTTGTTCCTGGTTTGTGCTAACTCCCAGGGATTGCTGGGGAGAGCTGTTTGACTCAGGCCGGAGCTGTGCTAGGGTCTGCTGACAACTTACGTGTGGATGATCGCGTCCCTGGACGTTGGAAGGCTCCCTGGCACAGTTTCACTTACTGATATAAGTGGGGCCAAACTGGCTCTGGATCGGGCCATCACACTGCACTCTGGAGACTTGTCAGAAACCAACAGTGGGAAAAGCTTGAGAATGAGATGTGCTGGAGCTCTTCATCTTCAAGTCAGTAAATGATGTCTCACATTTTTTATTACAATTTTTGGAGAATTTGCAGTGTGAGGGGGGAAGATTTCAATTGTATTACATCATCCTTATAGAGCGTTTTGCATGTAGTAAAATGGCTTTATCCTCTTCCAGTGAGGGAGGAAGCTAACCTGCTCCCCCCCCTCCACTCTTCCTTTTAGTCATTGAGATCCAACGATCACGTTGCCGGAGCGAGTGGTCTCGTGCAGCTGCTAGCAGCAGACCTCGCTGGCCTGGATGCGCTTCCCTTTCGTGGCTACAGCAGCGCCTTTGTGTCCTGCTGCAGTGCCGGGCATCGTGCCTGGTGGGGAGAGATCCCGTTCTCCTCCGAGCAACCCAGCGTCCTTGTACTGCGCTGAACGGACGCCTGGTCTCGTCTGGTGACGGACAGGAAGCTTTTGAACAGAAGTTCCATGTTGATGGAGGATTCACGGGCAAAGTGCAGTTCAAGTGTTTTTCTCTGTATCCTACTTCCTTCCCCCCGCCTGGTAGGGGCTGCAGCCAACTAGCAAAGCCAGCAGTCTCCTTTGGACACTCGCCTGGACAAACATGTCCTCCTTTGGCTTTTGGATTATTATAGACTATATAATTATACATTATATATTACACATTATACATTATATATTATATATTATATATAATTATATTATATATACACACTATGGATTTATTTATATATAAAACTGTCTGGGAAGGAAGCTTAAAAACAAAACAGTAGCAATAGGTCATCATCATCATAAGGATAAACAAGACCTGCTAGAATAACAGGAAGCACAGGCAATCCACTAATAATCGTGTTTGGTGTGAATAATGTCCATGTTGTCCCAGCAAAAAAATGACATGGCATCCTAGCATCAAGCACAGTCATACCTTTCTGGTTCACGCGCTGGTGTCCATGGACCTATCGGCGTATGCAGAATGACGGAACGACAGCCTTTCTCAGTGAAGTCTGTGCATGCTCCTTCTGGCAAGCAAACCAGCAGGTTTCTGAGTATCAAAAGCACGTTATCAGTTTTGCTAAACAAGGTTATAGTTTCTCATAACTCAGTACTACCCCAGCATCAACGGACATGCGCCCACCACGCTGACGTGCCACAATGTAGTAGCAAAGTGTCACCGGCTCTGGGTGGTAAGATCAGCCTGCTTCAGGAGTGGCATCACCTCCTTCTAAGTTGCATCCAGATAACGAAGGGGCAGGCTAAGCTAGTCAGGCATCTCTACAACTCTCTCCCTACTTGCAATCGCCATTGCCTCTGCCAGGTTGATGTAACTGCGGAGTTCCTCGTGTCAGACTCTCCGAGCTAGCTGTCCTGTGCTGCAGCTGCTGGTCCTTGTGCACAGACCGACGTAGCTGCAGATGCCGTGTATGTCTCCACCCTCGCAACTCCCCTTTGGGAGCCATCTCAGCCTACCCACAGCCAGCTATTGCTGCTGCAGTGCTGAACATCACATCACTGACTGTTTTTATTGGGGAAAAATAATAATTTCGCACGCACGCAATCCTGGATATGGTATACTGCAGTGTGCTTATCCCCATAGCTTTTAGGTGGTTGTGAGGGAAAGAGATGGTGATAGTAGTGGGTAACGAAGCTTGAAATTAGTGAAATTTGGCCTGACCTCTTGTTAGCATGGTAGGCTGGCGTAGTGTCCTCAGCAGCGTGGCCTCAGCCCCAGAGAGTTTGGCGTGTGCTTCCATGCAGAGCCCAGCAGCAGTCCTTGGGCACGAGCGGTAGGACTGCAGTGGTGTACACATTGCTGAAGCATGTAAGGAAAGCAAAAGCTGCTGTAGCGGGAAGGAAGGAACGTGTGTCTGGGGGCACTACCTTGGTTGTGTCAATTTAGACCGTCACGGGGTTTGTTTTTATGGGAGAACCGGGTAGCGCTGCTAGCAGACGCGGATTGTGCTCGCCGTGGGTAACCTCACCCATGAGTATTCTTTGGAGAAATTCTGTTTGGTCTCACCAGAGAAACAAAGCAAAGACAGAGTAGGTACGTTTTGCACCACTATCAAAATGTGTTGACAGAGTTCTTCCAGGAATAAGGTGCGAGAAAAGCAGGTCATGCTCATGTTGCTTTGAATCCTTCCGGATAGGTTATCGTAGAAGGAGAGTAGTTGTTGCAGGGCTGTTTGTGGAAATCTCCCAGAGGACTTCTGGTGGTTGTTAAGCAAACCAATTCCATTTCTTTGCTCCTATGGAAATACCATGCAATAGAAGCCAAGATTTACATTAAATCAGATTGCACTTTACAGTCAATGTCTTTCTCATCTGAAAAAAATATTAAGTAGTGTAGAAAGCATTAAGCAAAAAAAAAAAAAGTTAATACTGGATGTGTTGTTAGAAACAAACAATTCTAATGAGTTATAATGAGTTGTCCTTTCCTAACCTGCTGTATTAGAAATAATAAAGTTCCCAGGAATGGAATCAATCTCACTTTATTGCTTTTTCCAGTTGACACCTTATCAGAGGGAAGTGAAAGGCCTATTGTGCCAGCTGGGATGTTACTGTTACAGTTTTATGCAACTGTGTTTCATCAACTGTTAATTATTATTTTTGGTGGGGTTTTTGTTTGTGTTTTTGTTTTTTCTTCAATTAACAAACTGCACTAGGATTCCATGTACATTTGGGTACTATTCCTTTGTTACAAACTCGCTCTTTAAGTCAATGCAGATCTCTCCTATATAAAGATCTTGGCTACAGTGTCTGCTAGCTGTGATGCCAGCCTGCATTGCACCTAGAAATGTTTAATGTTAACCTTTGCCTACATAAATATATGTAGGTAAATATCCACAAAACTGACTGTTTTCTTTTAAATCTCTCCTTAAATTTCTGTCAGCATGCCTGTAAAATGGGATAATAACAGGCAGAGGGTGTGGTCAGCCACGCTCTGTAGTGTAGTGTGATTTAATATCAGTATGATTTTTCATTTGTATACCTCTGGTTTGTGCCTGCCTTCCTGTGTTGGTCAGGTCTTCTTGTAGTTCTTTGTAACTCTTTGCACAAAGAAACACAACCTGGACTGCCAGTGGGTTCCTGAGCAGTACCAAAAAGACTCACAGTATCTGTTGTTGTCTTTATAGTGTGGGATTTCCCAGGTTATAGAGCAAAACTCAGCTGTAAGGCTAGCAAATATATTCAAGACTTTAGATCTATTCAGTTTGTATGTATGTATGTAGATTCAGTAAGTGCAATTTAGAAGAAGTAAAAGAAAAGACTGGCAGATACCATGCAGTTATCCCTATTTCCATCCCTATTTAAAGAGTAACTTAATTCCAGGCATTACTAGATGATAATTAAGCAAATGTTGGTGTTTACTATACTGCTAATCAGTGCGTCTGAAAACGACTGTATTTGTTGTTTTTGTTATATGTGATATACACTCTGGTTCTGGCACACCAAACATTGAGTGAGGGTAGGAAATGTATCCATGTCAGAAGTTTAGCTGATAACGCTTTTAACTTCTGCTACTTGAGACCCTCGGGACCCTTCAGACCCCATTTAATTGTCCTTTCTGAGGGACAGTGAAATATTTCAGATTTCAGAATTCTAGGTGTCTGTCATTGACTTCAGACTCATCAATTCCAGGTCTGAAAGACAGAGCATTTTTTTTTAATTGGATGCGGTGGCAGCCCTTAACCCTCAAGTATAGATTGCTCTTCCTGAGCTTTGCATTTTCCAGGTCTCTGTACTCTGATGCAATCAAATAAATCATGTTGCTGTGCTGCTACACATCAGCGATCTCAGAAAGGAGAAGTGTTTAGGGTTTGGTAAAGTTTGTTTATTGTTGCTTTTTTTAGATGTTCCTTTGCAAGGTGATTGTCCAGCACAGCAAAAAGCCTCAAGACTTGGTTCCTTTTATTTACTGAGTTTTCAGACTTCTGAGGCCTGAGAAGTGTCCTGGTTTTGTTCTGGACCTTCACCAGCCAAGTCTGAATGAAGACCTAGCCCTAGGCTTAGCTGGGCTTTTCTTCAGAATGCGCAAGGATTTTCCTACTTAGGAAAACTGTTGACACAAAAAAGCAGTGACTAATTTATTTCTCATTTTTAGACGAGATTGCTGAGAATAGATGTGACAGCAGCTTCAGTTGCATCTGGATCTCAGAGGACCAGGTAGTTAAAGAGTAAATATTAGTGATAGAAGTCAAGATCTTTGATTTAATTAGGGGTATGGCAATTACTCATAAGAATTTGTTGACATGTTTAGGAAGATGATGGGAAAATCTAAGAACAGAATATCGTCCATCCTGGTTAGACCAAAGAGCTGCTTAGCCCAGTATCTCACGTCCAGTAGTAGCCAGAAGCGGGTGCTTCGAGAGGGAGCCGCTCACGACAGCAGAGACAGAGGTAACGTTCATCCTTCAGCATGTTTTGCAAAAAATAAAGGAAGACAAAAAGTGCTAGGGCTGGAAAATTCAAACTTCTGATACCTTCTTTAAGATGATTTAACGTGTTTTAGCTTCAGAATTAACATCATGGCGTTTGTGTGGAAAAAAATATTGTGGATGTAGAGCTTCTAAGTAGTGACATACCTGTATTGTTCTATCAGGTCTCTGTTCCTTCTTTCCCAAGTACGTGCTGGGTGCAGAGGACTCTCACGATTCCTGTTCTCAAGCCCTCCCCAAATCCCAACTCCTTATGCATGTTCTGATCGCCTCTGCCACTGCATGAGGTGCTCGGTCCCTGGTGAGGGTCCGCACAAACTGACCTCGGAGGCGGTGGCAGCGGGAGGACCCAAAGTGGTGAGCCCTCTCGGGGCGTGTCTGGCCGAAGGAGCAGCCCGTCGCTGCCGCTTCTCCCCGGAACAGTCGCCCGGATTGGCCCTTGTCCTTTGAACCACCAGCGCTGTTGTGTCCCCCCCGGGTTCTGGGTGTATTTGTGCGGAGCACAGCAGTTCAGATGTCCTGGAGAGCTGAATGAGCTGGCACCCACGTCAGTGCTAACCAGCAATGGACGAAGTAAAATAAGCATTCTTAGTTTTACAAAGGGCATTGTAATGTATTTCAAGCTACTAAAAGTTCGTATGATAGGCACCTTGGACCTCACACGTGGAACGAGAGTACAGATCAGTGATGCCTTGAGTTATACCCTCCGACACAGGCTGACCTCGCCCTCCCAGCTGCTTAGCTAATGCCACTTCTTGTGAGCGTCATGAAAAAAGAGAATTTGAGGAGAGATTTAAAGGAAGGATAGTATACAGCTTTGGGATGGTTTATGGAGAGCCTGCGTGTTAGAATAAATACCGCTAGGTGAAATGAAGCTGGCACTACTGGTTAAATCAGTCTGATAGCTTGGCTTCTGGAGTAGCCTCATGTCCCAGCTCCCTGGTATCCAAAAGGCTTCTTTGCAGGCACTGCCTGGAGTTAGATGCTTTGCTTCCAGCGGCACCCCAGGCTGACTACGTACACCCTCAGTGCTAGGCATTGTGAAAACAAAAAACGTAGCCTGAGAAAACAGAAGTTTTGAAAGAAAGTTGTAAGCTGTTCTTAATACACTTCAAGGTCCATTGTCTGTTTTAATGTCCCCACTAAATTGTGGGTGGGAGGGGATTGCCTTACTGACTGTGTTGGGCACCTTGCACCGGGGCTGCCTCGGTTTGTATGTCCCCCCTTCCTTAAGGTGGAATCTCCTCCCTCTCCTTCACCTGCGGTAGTCTAACTTCAGTTCTGTTTCTGTTAACTCATCAGAAAGCAGCATTAATCAGAGACAGTTCTCACCAAATGGAGCTAATTTTCACTTCACTTTGAGGATCCACCTCTCGTAACGAATTGTGTTACGGTTACAAACTTTCTGGGACATCATGATGTTTGCAGTGGTTTCCCCAGAGTACTGTTCCAGGAAGCATCCAGCTGATACCAAGAGGTTTTTCTTCTTGCCCAGAGGGCATTTTATGTAAGATACCTTCTACATCTTAGATTACAAGCTTTTAAGAGCCCACTTGGAGCTTACCAGGATATCAGTTTTAAAGATTGCTGTGCTCATTCAAAAAAAACAAAACAAAACAAACCACCCATGATGACAGAGAACTGGTAAGGCAAAAATAAAGAAAAAGTGATTTGCAAAGTGTGAAACAGTTCCATAGGTTAAGAGGATAAACAGAGTGCAGGTGCATTTCCAGTTGCCTCCGAGACATGTTGCCCTGCATCACCCAACTCGTGCTGGGAGAGCAGTTAGCCAGTTCTTTTGCAACTCCTCTAATTTACTTTTGTGGAAAGAAACTTTGATTTGGTGGTATATTGGTACATAAATATAAATGTATTGAGCACATGTCTACATTGAATGTATGAAATGTATGAGCGTATTTAATCCATGTTCAAAATATTTTTACTTACAAGTGGTTACTGTATATGCTTCTTATGAGATTCAGTGCTCAGTTCATTTTGAGATCTTCATAAAAGCTACGTACATCAGCAAAAAGTCACAGTTCCCACTCAGAGTGCATCTTCTGAATTTCTCTACCAGCTCTGATTTGAGGATTTCTCACGTCTGATAGTTGCATGTCCTGGTGAGGCAGAGGAACCTCTCCTCAGTAGCTGACTTGTCTTTTTTGCTTTTATGTCGATAGGCTAATTATCATAAGCATCCCAGAAGGGGAATTCAGTTATGTTCCTTTTGAACTAGAAGTTTTGGTAAAATAAAACCAGTCCCAGTTTCATAAAGAAGCTCTTTTGCTACTCCATGGGTATTGCGTACGTGGTTACAGCCTGCTCCTGGTGTCACAACCAGTGAGATCTTCTGTCAGTTATACAAGAAGATGCAGTGCCATCTTAACAGGGCTCTGTTTTCTGCAAAGATACTCCCTAAAAACATATAAATGGCCGCGAGAAATTGTCTGGACAGGGAGAGGCTTTATTGGATGTGGTAAATAAGACAGAGTTGTGCAGTTAGATACCTTCTAACCAGATGTTACTGTTTAATTTTTTTCTTTGCCTTTATCACTGTTAGCAGGGATTTAGCTGGAAAACTGAGGACACTGGTATTTGCAGAACTGGAATGAACGTGTGGAAATGTCTCGTAATGATACTAAAAACAGATTGCAAATGGTGAATTACATCCACTGTCTTTTTTAGGAGAGTCATTTAAAAGCAATATTGTAATAAAATAAAGAATTATCCTGGCTCAAAACAGTAAGTCTGCATAGGGGAACTTCTGTGGGAGATGGAGGATGTGCCCTCGTGTCAGATTTGTTACTGAAGGTAAAGCGGACTGTGCGAAGACTCGAGCAATCCGTTCAGGCACCTCGCGGGCCGCGAGCGTGTCCCCGGCCGGCGTGCCGTGCGGGCAGCATGCCATGCTCTCGTCCTGCCGGATCGGGGGCGGCCGCTGTGAGCTCCCGTATCCCCTCCGCCGAAACGTCATGCCCTGTGATTGATTTCGCATACCCTAAAATTATTATTAATAACACGGTGGTATTTATTGTGTCTGAGAGCATGGTGCTTAATGAAGCCGCTTTTCCCTCCCAAAGCAAACAAAGCAGAACAAACCAGCCTGCTTCGTTGCTAACGCACACAAAAATCGTGGAACAAGAGTTGTTGCTGAGAAATAGTTTTGGTTGCAAAAGCCCCTTGTTGTTTTAGGTGTTCCTCTGACAGCAGTCCATATTGTTTTCTGGTTTGCATAGCAGGAGAATGCAAAGTCAATAAGTGAATCTTTGGGGAAAAAAGAAGAATTTTGAACTGTAGATATGGACAAAGCATTCCTGATACTCGGTCAAGAGTAAATAAGAAGATAAAGGGGCAAGGAGAGAGGCACTGTTAATTAACTGCCTGTTACCTATAGGGTGCGTCTGTATGTTCACTCACGAAGTGAATGGCTTCCAGATGTACTGCAGCATGTCACGTCCGTCAGGTTGCTGTTTCCAGTGTGTTATAATTGCATTGCTGCCTTTTCGTACAGTAAGAAGTTCCTTTTCCAAAGTAGCAGATTCAGTAAATATCTTATGACCAGATCATTTCTTGGTATAAAGCTGTATTTGGAACAACGTGAACACTGAAACATACGGTGTAATTATTTCTGGGCTGATCTGTCTGGAGCGAGGATTGAGAACTAAAGTGCTTTTGTGTTCCAGTCCTAAATGGAGAAATTGCAGTTAGACATGCAGGGAATATGTGCTTTGTGATTTTGCCTCTTTGACATCGGGTGATTTTTATATGCTGTGTGACTCTCCAGATTAGTGGGCTCTAAAACTACTGAGTGAAATAAGCTGTTGAGTCTTAAGCCAACTCCTAGCATCCAGAAATCCCAAACAGAAGCAGGCTCGTTGCAGCTGGCATCAGGAATGTCAGGGAAGCCAAGAACGCAAAAGCTCTGTTAGGACAAACGTGTTCTGTGCTGCTGTATTGTATGAAATTGAAGTTCGCAAGAGTTGATCTCGGTATTATCAACAATAAAGCTAACTGTAAGTGAATGGTAAGATGATGGCAAACACAAAGCTGTCAAGATTTCACGGCTGCATTTTCAAAAAAGTATGCGGACAACTACGGCGCTTTTCTCCGTTACAACCTGTACAAGTCACATTTTGCCTAATGTGCGAATCAAGCCGCTGTCTGTGCACAGCAGCTCTGTGTGGTTTGAAAGCCTCGTTCTAAAGGATGTTAGATATATCTGGGTACCACTGGAGGCTAAACGAGGGCAGATGCCAGTTCTGTGGTAGCAGCTCCTGCAGCTGGTCCCTCCACACTTGAATTTGCGGCAGAGCTGCCTGGGGGTGCCCGGGCGCGCTGCTCGCCTCCCGCGCCCTGCCTGGGCAGCCCGTCGGCGCCGCGTCCGCACGGCTTTCGGGGCTTTAAAAATACGGATAATGGGAGCGTCATTCCGTGGTTTCGTGGTTAGGGTGGTAGGAACACGAGGTGCTCGGTTTGATTTTTCCAACTAACTTAAAATTAACTTAATGAAAGCCAAATGGGCAGTGTATGTGATTATTGTATAAATGATGGCTTATTGTAATGAGTCATTGCTTCATTTCTTTAAACATTTCAAATAATTCCCCTGATTTTAATGGTTCCTATGTTTGTTTGAAGTATTAGACAATACCAAGAGTCAGTTATGTAATCACAAATGTTAGTTTTATCTTCATTTTAATGCAACACGTGAATCGTGAAAACTAATTAGAATAGAGCAGACTGAGCTCAGTAAGTACCTTTGTGCAAAGCAATTTCTGCTGCTCTTGACCTAATATTGTCACAGAAAACGGTGATGTCCTTTTTCCTTCTGTTGGTTTTGTTTTCTTTTCATTTTTTAAATCGCTAACTGGAATAAATACTTCTATTTTAGTCCTCCTCGACCTCTGACTAATATGAATGACACCATGGTGACCCACATGTCCTCCGGAGCACCCACACCAACAAAAAGGTATGTGTGCCCTGCGATATTTATTGTTTGTTTCTAAGAGAGGTAAAACAAACAAAAACAAAAAAAAACCATGCAGAATATGGATTTTGTATCATTAGGACTCTTCTAATGTGTTTCAAATAACACTGCTACTTCAAAGTATGTATACAGCATCCATTAAATATGGAATTGTTTGCAGTGCCTCTTTTTGGTCTCTGAATTGTGATTTGCTTTTATTGGAATAGATGTTATTACATGAATGTGACTGAGGAAATATCTAAACAGTGCTAAAGAGATTTTTGTTGTACTTATTAAATAGAGCATTACTTTCAAAGCTGTTCTGAGAAGGGCTGGTCTTGTTGTATCATAGGCTCCACTGCTTACAAAGCAGAGTAATTCTGTTTCTGCTTTAGACATTTCACATAGTGAGTTTACTTTGTTGGCTTTGTTGATGCTTGTTCTCACACCAAACTGTTCAGCTGCCAAAGTTCTTCTGAGTTGCCCATGTCTACTAGAGGCATTTAGGTTACAGTTGAATTTGGGTTTACATTTACTTATTTTTATATATGTAAATTATTGTATCAATGTACATATGTAAACATGCAGAAACGTCGTTGAATCATGAATTTACACTTTTCTTTCTTGGTAAGTTACGCTAGGGAGAATAGCAAGGTGGTTCGCTGAAGACTTTACTTGTCCAAAGCTGTGAATGGATATGTGTTCCCTGCAGGGAACGAGAAACTGAACTGAAAAAATGTTCTTACACTTTAGGTACTAAAGAGGCAAGCCAAATCCCTCATTTTCAGCAGCAGTCTTTCAAACAGGACTACGCAAAGATCCGTGTACTTTCCTTCTAGTTTCCAAGAAAAAATAAGTGAGTCGTATGTGCAGTTTTGAACTGGCTCTGTTAAAATTTCAAACATAGTCCATAAATCACACAATTCAGTGTCTACAAACTCTGTACGATGTGCAGTACACTGTATGACTTCAAATGTGCTTTTTGCTGAATTAGAAGTGAAGAGGCTAAGAGGGTGGGCAATTCCTGAAGTCCGCTTTAGAGTGTTCGTGTAGGCAGTCCTTTAGCAACATGACCCGTGACGTTTTCTCATTTATTGGGTTGCAAGCAACGTTGTGGGCAAGGTCTCTTGCATTCCGTCTTTGCTTTTAGCCTCTGCCTGAGGTCTGCGTCTGCTCACTGTAGCGCAGACAATTGTCTTCAAATCTGTCAGAGAAGATCCTGCTTGAAACATTTCCGAGCAGCGGTGCCTGCCAGGTTCTGCACCCTCTCCATCCTCTTGTATAAAAGGTCCCACAGTATGAAATGCTAGAACCCTCTGCCAGTTCTGATTCAGGGGCAACAGTTAGTTTGGGTAGTGATCACCTAGTTCCTTAGTTTCTACTTCTTTCTTTAAGCAACTTTTCCCATTTTCTTAATCCAAATTGGACAATTCATGTTTTAAAAGTCTCTAATTCTGTAATCATCAAGACCATCTCACCTGTATGGTAGGGAGAGCTTCCAGATGCCGTCCTGCCATGTTCTGACGTACCAGTGTTCCACCTCTTCCCAGTACATGATTGGTTTCTGTGCTGGTCTGTGGGCATAGTAGGTGCCTTTTTGTCTCACGGAGGCCTGTGGTCCCAGTAACCATTAGTTCCTCTGCATTATATATAAAAATCATGTCTGATCTGGAAGAAGAGGACAGAGTGAAACCTGAGTCAAGATTATCCACAGCAAGTATCTGTGTTTCTTGCTTTGCAGAATACCGGGAGACAGACTGATGCAAAGTATCTGCAGGGTGCTCTCTGATGGAGGACACGAAGCAGTCCTCCACAGATAAGCTTTTCAGTTGCCACTTCAGTTCAAGCACACGTGAACAAATACTTTATCACTAAAAGAACAAATGAGAAGATGAAACCAGCATTAGCTTTACTGCCAAGTACCAGTATTGATCCTCAAGTACACTTTACCTAAGGAAACACTTATGGTTTTTTTTTCTAACATCTGGAAACTGA
This sequence comes from Anseranas semipalmata, assembly GCA_013399115.1. Lineage (NCBI taxonomy): Eukaryota > Metazoa > Chordata > Aves > Anseriformes > Anseranatidae > Anseranas > Anseranas semipalmata. Next base: position 260,124 of record VXAA01006331.1, on the reverse strand, counting down.
ATCAGGATATGTCTCTCACATCACCATCACCTGCCAGCTATGCTTCCGTTCTCCTGCGGGCAGGGCCTAGCCTACCCATTCCCTTAATTTGAGAAAGAGGATGCCAGAGAAAATGCTAGGAAGGTACCATACCCAGCACTAATCCAAAATAAGAAGATGGCCAGCTATTACCACCTGGCCTTTCAACTTGTTTTCTTGGCCACATAGACCTTACAATACACTGCTGAGATAAGAAATAGTGGAATGACATTTTTGTGGGGGATAATGAAGGGAAAGAAAATTGACAGCTTAAGATAAGTAGGTGTTAGTAGGTAAAGTAGTGTTTAAGGTAAACACTAATTGGCTTATGACAAGACCTCTACATTGTCCGGCATTCTCAGGGTACAAGAATTTCATGCTCCTGTCACCCATGATGACAGGTAGCAGATGCTTAGGCAAGATTATAAGCAGTAAGTCATTAAGTCAAGTTAGTAAGTCAAATTTTGCTCTTGGATTTTGCTCTTACTCCCATCTGGCAGCACTCATCAGTTCACTTCCTGAGTTGCAGGATACATAAAGACCACTAATTCATAAATCTGGCATCCACTTGTGAGTTCTACAATTCAATTATGAGCTGTTTAAGGAAACTCTTACTTTTATGTTTTTAAAATTCACCTGTTCACCTTCTTCGTGCTATTGAAGCCACGTGTTTCTAGCCTAAGAGTCCTAGTTAAGAGTCTACTTAATTTTTCCTTCCAAATTGAATCGTGCTTGTTGACCTTCTCAGTACATCTTCTTTCAGCATTGCTTTTTGATGTGGGATGACCAGAACTGCACCTAATAACCAAGTCTGAGCCCACTTTGCTCTCCTAGTCCCATACTCCTTTGCTTGTGTGAGTTGCAGGGATCCACATACCTCTCGTGAACAGAGACTGCCCCAAAGGCACACGACTAATGAAGTCTTCCCCTTCTCTGATGTGGGCATGGATATGCATAGATCTGGATTTGATCAGAGGAATCCCAGAAATACTGATTATAGAAACTGCAGCGATCAAGCAAAACATAAATAGCTTTTCAACAGTGCTACCAAGACTAGTATTTTGACTAATGAGGACATGATAGAATCAGCAACAGAGGGCTCTGACACACTTTGGCTTTGAGCATTTTTGTTTTTATAAAGGAGCAAGGTCCAGTCCAGAACCAATCTTTAGAAAACCATAAAACATCTTACTTTCAAGGATCATCTTCTGTCAGGCATCATGAGAACTCACAGGCAGCAAATGCATGGTAGATGTCATCGTCTGTGATCACCATACCAATTTTAGTACCTGCTTTTTACCAAGATCCTGGCTCATCCCTCTTCAAGGATCCCACTTTCCAAATTACGAAAGGTTACTTCATCTAGCAGATTCTGCAAGAGTTCATGGGAAGAGGCTCTCTGTGCTTGCTTATTCCAAAGAAGGAATGGGGTATTTATCTTTTCCTGGACCTGGGGGGAAAGGAAACGATGCCTCAGGTTCAGGTAGTAATGTTTGCCTCCATCATTCCAGCTCCTCAGGCTCTCAGCTTGCAGAACGCATACTTCTCCATAACCACTCAACAAGCCCCTGGGGATGTACCTGAGGCTCGCAGTGGGACCCAAACACATCTAATAACAGGTATTGTCATTCAGACTCTGCTTAGTGCCTTTGTTCTTGCAAAATACCTAGCTGTGGTGGCTATGTACACCCGTCCAAGTCTAATCAGGGTTGGTTTGTTTTTAATCACATCATAATGAGAAATAAAGGTCTTCATCAGAGCTTCTCTGGTTGTTCAGCTGAGGATCTACAAGGAGTGATCAGTGAAAGCCATTTCAGACTGTATCATTTGTATGATCCAAACCATTCCTGTCTCTGCAAGGCTTGCCTGCTAGCATTAGGGTTGAACTACACTGAAAAGTGCTTCTGAAGTAGCATAGGTTATCTTAGTCGGGCCCTGTGCCCACTTATACTAAAGAAATGCTGCATGCCAGATTTTACTTGATACTGCTACAACAGCAGTATTTGACCTACTAGATGTAGTACTAGATCTAGTATCTGACCTACTAGATCTAGACCTGCACAGGTCAGGTATACGCATTTCAAAAAAAATATGGAAACGCTGCAAAATTAATTAGAAGAGAGCTATAGAAATATCTAAACCCTGGAGATGTGACGCTAAAGGAGCATTATCTGTTTAGTTTATTAGGGAAGTTGGAGGCGTGATTTGATCTCTAGGTTATAAATATTTACACATGGAAGTATATCCAGTAGCTGGGTTTCTCTCTCGCCTTGCATAGAAGCAAGATGCACTAACCTCTGCGTGCAGCCAGTTAAACTAGGCGGCTGCAGAATCTGTGGGTTTAGTAGCGCGCATGACAGCTGAAGTACGTGGCTCTTGCACCAGCTGGAAAAGCCTCTGCTCGTCTCAGCGTATGCCCATCCATACATGGTGCTACACCTCGGAGTATTTGAGACTTCTAGTGCACTGACGGAACCCCTGAATACATCGAAGCATTACTGATTCATTTGTCATCTGGTTTGTCAGAGACTTAGAGCAGATGTCTGTGTTGTCTTTGTATTCTCCATTTCTTTAAAGCTGGAAAATGTACAGGTGCCTGCAGTTAGTAATAGAGTGCGTTAAAGCAGGAGAAGCAGGTTTTTTCTGCTTTGAAAATTTCTTATGTTTCTGTTTTGTCAGTGCACAGATGTCTGGTTACAATGCTTTCCCCAAGATTTATTACAGCTACTGTTGCTTAGGTTAATCCCTGATGTAAAAGCTCCTCACTGACTAAAATTAAGGGCTCGTTTCCTTGGCTGGAGGCACTGCCACGTCTTGGCAGCGTGAAGAGAAGATGGCAGGGCCACGGATTTCTTTGTGCGAGCTGAATGCCTTTCTTAGCCGCATTTTAGTGGGCTGAAGCTGATCAAACTGGTCACATTTCAGAGCGTTGGCTTCTTTTGGAAAGCCAAATTTGTTCCTAATACTGACCTATTTGTTCCTATATCCTATCTTAATATTTTATATATTAATATTATATTTATATATTAATATCTTAATATTTTATATACCTGGAGTAAATTTTGGATATAAATGTTAGAAGTAACTTCTAACATAATGTTTGGCTGGCTGTGGAGCCAAATTCATCCTGAAAAGAGGAAGTAGCAGCAAATGCAGTATCCTACCTAAGTCCTTTCCATTCTGAAGAGCATTTGGCGGATGTTTACACCTTCATCAGGCTGATACATTCTGGCTTCTGACGGCAGACTTATCCAGGAGTAAGGGCTTTTGTTTTGCTTTGCTTTCTTTCCCCAAAAGGTGGAGCACATGTGGATGAATTTATTTCAAGGCAAAGTTGGAAGGACTAATAAGTGGATAAATATACATGATTTTATTACAAAAAGAAAACGACTTCAGCAATTTTTTAATCACATCCACATTCCTACTGATATCCGTTAGGACACTGCTGCTCGTGGAGCTTGCTGTAGATAGAGCTAACACAGAACCGCAGCAGAAGTCCATGCAGATTCATGCAGATAGTTTTAAAAGCCTTTATCCTGTGCTTCCTAGTAATATTTTTAATGAGAGAAGGAATTTAGTCATAACTGTGATTTGTACTGAGTTGTTAGTGAAAGCCCGCCTCGTTCCCGTTTTAGTCCGTTTCTCGCAGATGCCCCCGGGGCGGGCGTGGGTCTCGGCGGGAGGCACCCAGGTACCCGGCGCGGGGCTCGGCTGTGCGCTGCGGCCCCTCCGTGCTGGCCAGCTTGCTCCGGTGCCTCCGCAAAGCACGGCGAGGCCGGTCTGCGTCCAGAAGTCTGCCCGTCGTGGGGGGGAGGCCGAAACGTGCGACTCCGGCTGGGGGAGTGGGTGCGGGAGCGGGAGACTTCTCTGGCTTGTGCGTGGAGGCTCCCGCCTCGAGAAAGCGAGGTGGGGACTGATCCGGCCCTGGAGGCTGGAGGCAGCCCAGCGTCACTTCGGCGAAGCGAAGCCGGCGTTCGGCAGCACGTCAGGCTCCTAACGCGCGTCCTCCGCTGGTCGCGCCAGCAGCGCCAAGAGGCCGGGCAGGCGGTGATGGCTGCCGCAGCGGCAGGGCAGAAATGGAGCCGTCGTCTGGTCATCTCCTCCCGCCAGGAAGGCGCGAATAACCTCCGTTTGGCGGCTGCTTTGCTGGGAATAAGCCTGAGCTGGAAGAACGGCATTTTAATGCCTGAGCTCACTTTTTTATAAACTAAAAACTGGAAAACAAGCAAATCAAAAGAGCCCTCGTCAAATGCTACTCTTCGCTCAGTGCACATCTCTCAGGGAAACCTTCATCGTTTCCAGCCTCCTCATCCTCTGCTTGCAGTGGGGAAATATCCAGAGGGGCGGGGAACTCTGCAGATCCCAGGATTTCTGTAACTATTTTGCAAGAGGCAAGGAGCTTTCTGTAGTCTATAAAATGCTGCAGACAGAATGAGGTCAGAGAAAGTTTTTCCTAGGAAGCGGGAAGTTCTGGCAGCAGAACTGTAGCTATGGTCACTCGCAGCTTTGGATTATTTTCACGTTTAGGTATGTAATATTACAATTTTGCTATTTTTCATATTTCAGAGTGTAAATTTCCACATTAAAAAAAACTCGCTGATTTAATGGCATGTTTACATTCGATGACATTGTGTCAGACGTGGGAGGCAATTGTTGGGTGCATTTATCAAGTGAAACATTTACAAAGGGAAGATTTTAAAGCAACCTTGCCTGTATTTGTTGCCTATGATACAACAAAACACAGTATTTCTCTGATCTTTACAGCCAATGAGCCTTTCTAAATAAATGGAGAGGATTATGTCTCTTCTGTAAGACTAGGCCAAGCCTGTTATATGCTCTGTGTTTTAGCTAATTTATTTTATATGATTTCAGGAACAGATCTTTTTCTTTCTCTTGTGGTCAGCGTGCACTATTCTTCCCTCAGTAATTCTGTTCCCGAAGGCCGCCAGTCCTCAGCTCGGTTAATTCCCCTCTTTAATACCCCACTGCATCCGCTCTTTTCTCAGCAGCCATCGTCAGTCTGCAGGTTATGCAGCATCTTTTACACTGCAGATATAGGTTAGAATCTAAATGCATTGTATTTTACTCTCGTTGATGTATATAGTATGTGAAAAGATGGATCATTCTCCATTTTTTCCTAAAAAGGCTTGTATGTGTGTCTCTTGTCATTGTAAGCCCTATAAATGTCCAAGAGTGACAATCATCTCAACTGCTGGGCTGTCTGCAGCAGAGGCATTTCCTCCCGAGCTGCTTGCACTAGGCTCCCTGCATAGGCCGTGCGGACAAATACGCTCTTCTGGAGTGTGACAGAGCAGAGCCGGTGCGGATGTCCCCGTTGAGATGAGAGCACTCCGGCAGTGCCTGTTTCCTTCCCGGTGACTGCAAAGGGAGCGCAGTCAGCTAGCTCAGAGCAGAAGCCTCCAGTAAGGGGTGTTCAGGGAGGCAGAAGCTTCTCCCCTGGGCTGAGAAGGACCTTCAAACAGAAGTCCTTTTAAACAACCTAGCTTATGAAAGTCAACATACTTGCTACCTGTTATAACAACAACACATTGTAGTTGTGTTTTCTGATTTCTACAGCTAAGGAGCTTGGAGACTGCATTTGGATAGGTGAATCGTGTTCTTACAGTCTAAAAAAACATTTATTTGCAACTTCAGAACTAAAGTGGAGAGGGATATGATGTCAGCTGCCTATACAATATTCAGAACCAGTCTTTTTTCCTAAGAGATTATATTTCCGCTAACTTTAATTTGGATTTTTTTTAGTCTTCTGCTCCTAAGGTCACTGATTATCTGCTCTTCGTAGTCCCTCATACTCTTCCTGCCTTTATTTTTGTCTGTCATTATTTAACTTTGCTGTCTTCAGTGCCATTGATTAGCATCTTGAGTTCTGTCCTTCTGTAGGTTTGCAAATGTGTACATGACTGGGCAGTTTCCAGCTTTTTGATCAGACCTCCAAAAACCTTCCTCTGCCATCAGCTCTGCATCGATATCTATGTCATTGATGCTGTCCCTTGTTTGGGTGTTTTTTTTAGTTCTGTAACCCAGAGTGATCTTTATTTGCTTGGCTAGCTTAATTTATCTCCTGACAATTTCCAATGTGCCTTTTTTCTCCTTTGTTCCCATGTCCACATTTATCTCTCCAACATTTCCTTCTAGCTGCCCAGTCAGCAATTCCACCTGAAAGTGACTGAAACTGCTCTTACTGTCCCTTCTGCCATTTTTCTTTGACACAGATGTAGTACATTCATTTTCTCATTTTCTGTTTCTAAGAGGTGTGTGACATCTAGAGATCCTAGAGCCATTGTAGCCGCAGAGCGAAGGCCCATAGTTTCAGCCACAGAAAGCTCAGGGTCTGCAGGCAGCAGTAAGTGATCTGTGACTGTTGTCCACGCCACAGATTCGCGGTGGCATAGGACCCGAGGCACGATGCCTCATCTCCTCTGAATGGGGCCGGGGTGCTGCAGGGCAGTGTGTTAGCCCGGGACGGGACAGGCTGCGCTGGAGGGCCCTGGTGCCGTCTCCATCAGTGAGGCGACGTCGGGGCAGGAGCTCGCTCATGGTTCCTGACGTGGTTTTCACCTTGGCCAACTGTCACCAGCTCAAACGCTCCCTGGTGCATTTTGAAAATTAGCACGGGCCAGAAGTCATTCAAACCTTTTCCCCATCCCAAACAGTGTGCATGTGGCCATGCTGCTTCAGAGAGAGTTCAACAGCATGAGTATGGGTGGACCGGGGTAGCTGGCACTATCGGGATTGCTGCTAGAGATGTGGTTAGGCATGTTTGCACCATGCTTCATAACGCATCCCAGAACACCTTATATGTACCTACATAACACCAAAATAGACTTTCTTTCTAGAAAAGGGTTAAAAATGTCTTTTTGTCAAGAGACAAGGGAGGTCCTAGCTCACATGTAACCTTGCCCAAGGAAGATTTGACAGTACTCTGGGAAAGGGACAGCAAAGAGGAAGGAAGCATGAGGACAAGAGTCGGCATAATGAATCAGTCTAACAATTTCAAGCAAGAAGTTCTGTGTTTCAGTGCTTATTATTTAAACTGATATCTAGGTATCTAGATGCCTATAGGTATATTTATTTTTAACCTGGGGTTTAAAATCCTTTGGATGCATTTGTGAGTCTGTGGGATGTGGGTTGCAAGACACGTTAGGTGAGAGTGTGGGGAGTTTGATGGGGAGGAAGAAATGGTTGAAGGCATCAGCAAGGGAGATAGTTGGGAGATAGATACATTCACTACTCTTCAGAGAGTACAATTTAAAATTCAAGATCAAGAGGAAAGTGTGTGAGTAAAATATAAAAGAAACCTTGGTTTTGGAACCTAGCTATGGAAGATGTTTCTCTCTCTTGCTGCTGGCGTGCAGATGGTCTGGGGCTAATGCAGAACGCAGAGGTTTGCAGGTACCGCGCTCTGCAGTCTCCTCCTGGCAGCCAGCAAGCACCTCATGGTGCTGCTGTGTCGGGACAGGCACTGAGACACAGGCCTGCGGGCAAGATAGCTGTGTTTGATCCTGATGCTGCCTTAGTGGAGTCTTCTAACCTACTTCTGCTGTGAAACCTTTTGTCTGGCTTTACACCGCTTCTCACTTCAGCTGCTTTCATCTTTTCTGTAGCTTTTCCCTTTCTCAAGTAGTGCTTCTTCAGTTTATCGTGTATGCTGCCACTGGAGTAATATTTCTCACTCCAGTTCTTCCTCCCCCCAGTTCACGATGGGTTTCCAGTAGCTTTATTGCAGTCTGGCTGCTGCCACGGGACTGTTGGGTCCAACAGCGCAGTGGTGCTGCAAATGCAGTGCAAAGAAAGGGAACGGGGAGCAAGACGGCCCCATCAGCAGCACCCAGCAGGCAGAGCAGGTCCAGAATATTGCACTCCAGCTGAGGATTTGGGTTTGTTCTCTGTCACCTTTCTCATCACGTTCAAATCCTTCATTTTGTCTTCAATTATACTTTTACTCCATTTTGGCTACACTTATTTTTGTCTAGACGTGGCAGACTGGCTGAGGCTGGGACCTCGGGGTCCATCTGGTCCAACCCTCACAGTAAAAAAAAAAGGTTTTTTGTTGTTGTTTTCAGATGGAATTTTAAATGTTGTGCCCAGTGCCCCTTGTCCCAGCCCTGGGCACCGCCCAGCAGAGCCCGGCTCCGGCCTCTCCGCACCTCCCTGCAGGGCCTGGGGGCCATGGGGGAGCTCCCCCTGAGCCTCCTCTTCTCCAGGCCGAGCAGCCCCAGCTCTCTCAGCCTCTCCTCACAGCACAGGGGCTCCAGGCCCTTCAGCACCCTGCTGGCCCCGGGCTGGGCTCTCCCCAGCGTGCCCAGCTCTCTCTGCAACTGGGGGGCCCAGGGCTGGGCCCAGCGCTCCAGGTGCGGCCCCACCAGCGCTGGGCAGCGGGGCAGGATCCCCCCTCCACCCACTGGCAACCCTGTGGTACTGATGCTTTCATTTTTGTTCAAGTCTTTGGTTTTCATACTTCCAGATGTTTGGCGATGTGTGGACAGACACATTGACTCTCCTTATCCAAAACACTCTTCAGACGGACTGACCATTTAGAGTGCTCTTACTGAGTCCTGTCTTCCCTGGGCCCGTTAAGATTTTGATTTTTTCTTTCCAATGTAACTTAGCAGCAGCAAACATATTCAAGCAGCTTCTATCACTGCTGTCTTTCTGAATCTACTTTGCTGGCTGTTGATTCCTCCCTTCCTGTATCTGCTTTAAATTGCAGTGTTACCAGATAATGCTTTTTTCTTCCCTGTATTCTCTGCCTTAATGATGAGCATCTGGCTTGCTGCTGGTGTCGGGCTGTGTTACGTTTCCCTGTATAATCGTGTGATTTTCATCTTAGATATACGTCCCATCATCTTTCCATGACAGCTGGAGGTGTAGGGGTCTGCAGAAATTAAAAGGCTGTTTGCAGTTTTCACATAATGTGATGGTTTCCCCATGACTTTAAATCTTTAAGACAGGCTACATCACTGTCTGAACAGCGCGCTGTAGGTCAGTCAGAAATATGGCTTGGATTCAGAAATTACTGTGCTAAATTTCATTTCTGTATTATGCGCAGAGTGGTGGTAATTATCCTTTTTGACCTTAACATCTATTTAAATCAATCATGGGAGAAAATAACGTGACAGAAAACAAGAGATCCCTCTAGATTATGTCCTGGCAGCTCTTTCTGCAAGCTCTTTCCTTACCGAGTGGCCAGAGCAGCAGTGTGCAGTTTTGTAAGGATTTGCGAAGTTGTGAGCCACGATATTAGAAATTTGCAGGGATTTCTTGCTGTACATTTCAGGATTTTTAATAGATTGTCCATTTTACTTGGCTCCCCTGGTAGGTTTTCAGAACAGAAATTAATTTAAGACACCAAAAGCACCATTTAAATACCTCAGTAATTTATTGAGCTTCTTATAAAGCTGCGGAGCCAAGTGTTACTGCATAAAATTTGACAAGCAGCACTTCAGACATCGACTCTACATGGCTTGGAGGAGCGATTAGTCATGAAAAGGGTTACGCGTTTTTCTAATAACCCGAGAGCGGAGGCTGTTCCCTGGCTCTGCCCTCCAGCCCGCGGCGTTCCCCTGCTCTCCAGCTGCGCAGGAGCCGCGGGTTCATGCCGCAGCCCTGGCCAGCGCAGGCGCGACGAAGCACCCGGCCCAAATCCTTAACACACCGTTACAGCGGGGCAGGAGGGAGCGTCCTGCCGGCAGGGCGGCTTTGTGCCCCTTCCTCCCACCTCGCGTTTTGCTTCCATCTCGCTTCCCTTCGTCCCCAGGAGCATGGTTAGCTTGTTTCTTGCTGCCCGTTGGCTGGCGCTTTGCATGGGGTCGGCCGCTTTTGTGTATGGTGGCTGCTGCTGTGGGAAACGTGTGGGAAACGTGCTGCAAGATCACATTTTAATGCTACTTTGAAGAATTCAGTTACAGCATGTGGCTAATTTGGGGATGAATAGGTGTTATTTCATCCTGATACCATCTTCTGAAAACTAAAAGATTCTACGTTTATAGCATAATTGTGAGTTTCTGCTACCAGACTTGCATTCATTTTTAAAAAAAGCGGAACAGGGCGAGCCCTTGGCGGTGTGTCGGCTGCTGTCTGAAGCCAGGCCAAGCTAAGGACAGCTGCAATTCTGGGGGATGTCTAAAAGTTGTCCTGGAAGAGGTAGATGTGGATCGAAAGGTAGGATAAATAGAAAGCTATTTTCTAAAGGAGTTTTTCGACAGTGAACTTTCCAGACTTCAGGCTTTACAGAAGCTCTCAGAGAGGCACAACGTAACGTGGCTGTGCCCGCAGCAGAGCACCCCAAATGCTCCTGGCCCCCAGCCGCTTGCTCCTGCGGCAGCCGGCTGGGACTGGGCCTGCACCAGCACCGCTGGCCATCAGCGAGCTGATCCATGATTATGTTTTAGTCGTGAAAAAAAGGGGAAAGGGTGGGTGGCGTGGTGGTGTCAAGAGATGGCATTGCTGCTTCTCTGCGCCTGGGCTATATAAAGTGTATCAGTATTTTTGCTGAAATACGTCTCTGAAGATAGAAGGAATACCTTCGGGTTCCTGAATACGTTATAAAACAATCATTCCGTACTCACATAGACAGGGAATAAAAATAGTTGACACGTCTATGTTGAGAACAAATCGTGTCAAAGAATGGAAATCGGATGGTTCTGGGTGGGTGGGTGGCCTCAGGAAGGAGGGGGAAGCATTAATTTAAAATGCATTGACTCATAAAGCTTTTGACACTATCCCATATGGTATTTTCATAAATAAACTAGTTAAATGTGGACTGGTTGAAACTACTGTTAAGTGGGTGCAACAGCAGATGAAAAATCACAGTCAGAGAAAGAAAATATCAATATTTTGCTACCAAAGAGGGAGCACGTGTCAGGTAGGATCCCACAGGGGTCTGTGCCGAGTTCAGCGTTACTCAGTTTATTTCTTGACAGCTTGCATGATGAAATAGGGAACACGTGTACATAAATTATGTACCGATGCTATGGAAATTCTTCAGAGGGCAAGCTTCTAATTCAGAACGGTCCTGTAAATCAATAAGATGAAATGAATAAAGACAGCTTCAAGCGACAGAAAATAAAATAAAATACATGAATAAGAAGTGGAGAATGGCTGACTAGACAGGCCTATTGTTGAAAAGTATCTGGGGAATTATGGTGGATTAGAAGCTGAATGCAAATGAACAAAATTACCGCAAAAAGAGCCAATAGTGTGGCTGGGGTGTGTAGTAAAAGGGGAGCCGTACCTAGGCCACCTGCGACAATTACTCGGTTGGCTCCTGAGCAGCAGGGACTTGGCACCCGACGTGCTTTCGGAGGCCGCAGACACACCGCAGGTCCAGCAGTGAGTGACCTGTCGGGGACGGCCGGAGAAGCGTTCTGCTTCGGCAGAGCTCTGACGGCAGCCCTCGCAGAGCACTGGGGAGGGGAGAAGCACCAGCTCTGGTTCTCAGCAGTGGAGATTTCAGGTCAGTGGTGGAAGCTGCGGGTCCAGAGATGTGCTAAGTTCTGCTGATGCGTTTAGACCAGGTTATGCGGTACAGCAGCATCCTTTAAGAACAGTTTAGGCAAACATCTGCAGATGTTTGCATGTTTGCATCCATTTGATATCCCCTTTGAGGAGAGGGTGGACTGGAGGTCTCCAGACGTCCTTCCCATTTGACAGGTCTAGTAAATTAATTGCCAAGCTGTATAGCCATTCTGATTTTCTGCAGTGTAGGCAGTACCTTGATGTCTCACGTGAAACAGCTTCAACAGGAGACCAAACATCCACCTCGTGTTCATTACCAAGAGAATCCCAGAGACCTGGATTGGTCTGTCAGGGACTTCAGAGCCCCCCCTGCCGTGGGCACGACCCCTGCCACCAGCCCAGGCTGCCCCAGGCCCCATCCAGCCTGGCCCCGCAGGGCTGGAGCACCTTCTCAGGGTGTAGGAAATACGATTCCAGTTCCCATTGGCAGAAGAGAAATTTAAGCTGCAGCTGCTGTGGTGTGGGCGAGCTGTGGGCACCATCCCCTGGAAGGGCAGGGGTGCAGTGGCATTCTGGCCACTGCTATTGCCAATTCTGCGGTTATCTTGTTCTGTAGCTTTTCCTGCTGATGCCTGACAGTAAAACACTTTGCAAATGTCAAAACAAACAGTGTTAATTTCCTAAGGTTTCATTACTCTCATTTTGCTTAAAGTTGTTTAGCAACTTTTATTCGGGTTCATGATTGGCTTGGGCTCCTCCAGAGCTGCCTTTTGACATCTGACTGGTTCACTGAAAACAAAGACTAGAGAAGCAAGGAGCAGAACTGCGTTTGTCAAGGCCTTGACAAGACCCTAATCACCCTAATTGGCCAAGGCCCTAATCAGCAGCTCTGGGAGCATCCCCCGGGTTTCCCGGCGGCTGGTGACCAGGAGCCGCACCATGGTGCTGCGGTGCTGCCGGGGCCTGGCGAGGCGGCCGTCGGGGAGAGCCGGAGCCGGGCTGGGACCAGCAGAGCCATTCCGCTGCTTCTTGTGCTCGTAGCACAGCGCTCGCTCGTCAGGGGTACCTGGTAGCCTTCCAAAGTACTTGGTGGACTTGGTAGTGCTAGGCTGATGGTTGGACTTGGTGCTCTTAAGGGTCCTGTCCAACCTAAATGGTTCTGCACTTCTGTAATTCTATGACTTAAACCTCAAAACACCAGCAATATAGATGCTGAGGATTAAGTTCACTTAGTCCCACTGGGTGGGACAGGGGAGCCGAGGGACATACCGAATAATTGTGCACCTTAACTGAGGCCAGCATGAAAGCATAAATGCCTGTATCCTAAGAACTGATATGTTTGTGATGTCCTGTCAGTCGTGCGGTCACGTGTTACTTCCACTTTCTGCTCTCTGCACTGCTGCCTAGCTATAAATCACCGCGCTACAGCTGCTTTGAATGAGCACTAATTGCCGTACAAACATTCGGGAGGTGATACACTGATGAAGTTTGCAAAGAATTAAGCTTGTCTGTAGTTATCTCAGGCTTTCCCAGAGGAGCTGAATTCAGTAAGAGGCGAGCCCTTTAGAAACAAGAGCTGAAGATGCGTGTCAGCATAACCTAAATTCTGCTTTCTTCGGATAACCAGCCAGCACTTCCACGCTGGCTCTGCCCTAGGGCACGAATGCAGGCCGACCTCCGCAGACAGGGCAGCACGTGCAGCCAGTGAGGTGCTCGGACAGTGGATACAAGTTTAATGCTTTTTGTTTGAGCCACAGATCTTGTGTATGTGAGTTTTGCAGAGCAGGATTACCTGCACTAGCTTTATGTTTTAATACTTTTGCTCTGTGAAAGCAACACGCATACCTATGACATTTTTACAATAGCTGGTGCAACCCAGTGGGTGCCATTAAGCCCTGCGCTTTCTTCTGCCCACTGCACTTAGATATTCCTAGAATCCTGGAAGGGTTTGGGCTGTCAGGGAGCTCAGAGCCCCCCAGTGCCCCCCCTGCCATGGGCACGACCCCTGCCACCAGCCCAGGCTGCCCCAAGCCCCATCCAGCCTGGCCTTGGGCACTGCCAGGGATGGGGCACCCACAGCTTCTCTGGGCAGCCTGGGCCAGGGCCTCGCCGCCCTCATGGGGAAGAGTTTCTTCCTAATTTCTCATCTAAACCTGCCCTCTTCTAGATTAAAAAGCATTCCCCCTTGTCCTATCACTATCTGCCCATGTAAAAAGTCACACTCCGTCCTGGAAGGTGGATCCCTCCAGGAGGATCTGTTCCACGATCTTGCCAGGCACAGAGGTGAGGCTCACTGGTCTGCAGTTCCCTGGGTCTTCCTTTCTACCCTTTTTAAAAATGGGAGTGATGTTTCCCTTTTTCCAGTCACCAGGGACTTCACCTGACTGCCCTTGTAGTTGCCTGGAGAGTGGCTTGGCAGCTACCTCAGCCAGTTCCCTCGGGACCCTGGGATGCATGGCATCGGGCCCCATAGACCTGTAGCTGTTCACTTCCATCAGGGGGTCCCAAACCTGCTCTTCGCTTACAGTGGGGGGGACTCTGCTCCCCCAGCCCTCAGCTACAGGTTCAGGGACTCGAGAGACGTGGGGAGCCTGACTGGCAGTGAAGGCTGAGGCAAAGCCCTTGTTGAGAACCNGTTCAGTTCCATCCGTGCCTTGGCTGTCCTGATCCCATCCCTGCACATCCGGACGGCATCCCCGTGCTCTTCCCAGGCCTTATGGACACAGCCTGCGAACGCAGTGATGAATTCTTCCCAGGGTGCCCCTATTTCTTTTGGTGATACGTTCGTCAGGAGCAGTGGGCTTCCTCCCTGCTGATCCTCTTCCTCCAGATGTCTGTAATCAGAACTCTGTTTGAGCTCTATCTTTACTCTCTGTCGTTCCATGCAGCTGCACCTAGCAGAGTAGAGCAGCTGGAACGCATGCACGTGGTTCCTGGTTTCCTGTTGCCATCCTGGGAGGAGGCAGCGAGAAGGTTGCCAGCATGTACCTTAATTTGGCGCTCAGTGATGTTCTGACGTTTGGAGGCTGCTGAGCGATGTTCTGGAGGGGGCTGGAGTACCACCAGGCAGGTTTCCTTGTGTTCTGAAATGTGAACGAAAAATCAGATAAGTGCTAAGGACAGCATTCCGACTCATGTTAATTTAACTCTTTTTTTTCTTTTCAAAACCAGGAATGCTAATCATCATTAAAACTATAGCCATTCTGAATTTACAGTGTGGTCATTTCTGCTGGGCTTTTTCTTTTCACAAGAGCATGTGCGATGACTTGTAATGAAAAAGGTCTTGGAATCTTAATTCTTGTGGTTGCAGCAATGTGCCAGCTAGAATGCATATCTAAAATAAAGCTTTTCAGTACTTGCCAGTAGTCAGCCTTCACAAAGTGTAGATTGCTTAAAAATTCTTCCGTGCAGTGGTTAATGTTAAGTCTCTTTCTTATTACAAACCCATTATTACAAAGGTTGCTCATTGCCCAGAGGGGTTGATGTGGGTAATTCCGCTTTGCCTCCTTTTTATAAGGTCTTACTCTGCTTCTGGCAGACTTCTCTGACATGTTGCTGCACGTAACAGAGAAGAAAAGAGTTTGTATGTCTGAAAAATGTGAATTCTGCTTTCATAGTATCTGTATATTGATGCTGAAAGCAATAAATACCATGTTTATAAAAGCTTCTGAAACAAATACTTCCTGGACTTGTGCAGAGGAGGAATTAACTGCAGTTTATAAGTTGAAAGAGCAGCTTGAATACCTGACATAGAAATGAAAAATGGAGTTTCTTGTACACTTGTATTTCAGGAAGAAATGTGTATTATGTTAAAATAATAGTGACACATGTTCACGAATCACTTTTAGGTGACAACCTGATCTCGTATCTGCACAGGACTTTTCGCTTCCCGCTGCAGAGCGGTGCTTTCTCTACACACGCACCATCTCACCTGGCAGAACAGCGTGCTGGGGTCTGTAGGCAAAGCTTGACGTGGATACGGAAGGGATTTGGCATAGCAGAATTGGTGCATCGCTCTTTTGGGTTTGAGAACAAACTGTTGCTGCCTTTGTATGTCATGGCTGGGATAAAAAAAGTCATTTTGCTGTATTCTGCCAGGCTTTTTGAGATGCTGCTGTTACAAGCTGGTAGAAACCAGCATGTATTAATTGGACCATATAGCCAGGTAGTTATTCACGTGGGATTACTTCTGACAAATATTTCTTGCACTCAATCTCTATTCGTAAAAATATTCAGAAGTGTAATAGCTTTATTTTTGTACGTCCTCAAAACAAACAAACAACAGTGCTATGTAATTTAAGAAATCCTTGTTAGATGGTAGTTCTGCTGATACCAACCACTAATGATTTTGTTTTGTATCACTTTCCTCCTATTTTTGTTTGGTGGGCCTGTTTCATGAGAGAAAGAGGAGAAACTGGATGCTCGCAGTTCTAATTTTAGACATAGTACATAGTAATAAAACTGCAACCCATCGTCGTTTGGCTTATTTTTGGAGCTGTTTGACAGCAGAAAGGTAGTGGTAAGTTCTGCTCAGATCGGAGGCGGCAGCAGGTCACCCCAGCCACGGTGGCTTTGGCTCTGCTTAGTAGTTTGTTCCAGAAGTGGCTTCCCGAAGACCATGGATGCTGGCAGAAATGTCACTGCTGCCATCAGAGACTGCCCGGTGCTTTGGGTCGTAGGGGTACGGGTGGTACTGCATTCCCAAACCGGCAGCAGGCTCAAGGAAGTTCCACGGCTGTATCCATTGCACATTTAGGTACCTGAATGTTTCCCTAATCTATGTTTTAATCTTTAGCTGCAGAAGGTATCCTGTTCATGTGACTTGATGAAACATATTTACACTTTTAATTACTCATCTGTTTGTTTTAATTTTTAACTGTTTGTTTCGTTAACATTCATTAATTATTGTATTTATGTTATGTTTTGTTTGCTCTCTTTTGCCTTCATCACTACTAGGTTACAGTGCAACCCGGATACTGCCAGCCGCTTAGCTGATGAGCATGCACTGATTGCAACCTATGTGAACCGGCTGCAGAGCGGTGCACGGTTAGTGTTAGGAGAGCGTTCCTGGAGCAGGGATGGGTGCAATAACGCTGTTTCCTCTGGGGAGCCACATTCCAGTCAAAGGTGTTTGGCCTCGGTTGGCAAACAGAGGGAAATATATTCACTGTTCTCTGAAATCTTCTGAAAATACATGAATATGTATGCACACACAAGTATGCAGAGGGAAAACATCAGCTAGGATGTGTCCAGTCCCACCCTACTGCATTCACTGTGTTAAGAACCCCTTACACAAACTGATTAACATCGTTCCAAGCGGGTAAGATAAATGCTCTCTCATGACCGTTCTGGAATCTCACCTTTCGCCAGTAGGAAACTATCTAATTTCCACCTTAGATTTTTTCATGGCCAGCTCATAACCATTAGTTCTTGTGCCCACATTGTTCTATAAATCAAATTGCTCTTCTCTCTCCTTGTTGGTTATACCTCTCCACCCCAAATGCAGTCATAGGCAGGTGTCCCACCCCGTCACTATCTTTGTTTACCTGGGCTAAACGGGCAAGCTCTTTCAGTCCCATCAATATGACCTGCATAATATGGCAGTTTCTTTCTGTGCCTTTCCAAGGAATGCTAATGCTTTGAAGAATTCATTTCTTTTCTCTCAGCTTTAGTATTTGTGCACATTTATATTTCATATCTGTGTCCATGTAGAGAAGTTTTACCTTAAAGCCCAAAACCTAGCTCTCCCATTTCATCACAGGACATAGCCAGGGGCTTTTCCATATTCCACTTTTGGATCTAATTAATTGTACCTTTACAGAGCCAGAGTTGTGCTGGAACGGAGAAGGAGGTTTAGTGATCTGGGGGCTGTATGTAAAGGCCTTGCTCTATCCACGTTGCCATCCTCTGGCTAACGTTTTTAGAGTCATATTTCATCACTCTGTCATGTAGAAATTTGTATTCCACTGCCACATTGATGAAGTGCTTTCTGGCTTTCCAGATCTCTGGAGAAAGTCAGTTTTTTTCTTGACAATGAGTCACTGTTGTCTGCTATCAGCAGCTATGAACTGAAAGCCCATGATATTCTTCACAAGACAATAAGCCCAAGGAATTTCAGACTCTCACCTTCAGTCAATTACTGTAATCATCAGATTTTGAGATACAAAGAAGTTACTGCATCTTGCAGAGTATGTGACAGAGTGAAATGGTGGATGTAGCTAATAGTGGCCGTGTTGCAACCAGTTGGAGCAGAGCTTTTCAGTCATTTAGGTCTTTGAACTAAAAAAAATCACTTGGTCCTGTTACCAGAGTAACAGCATACTCCTTGAAGGAGCCAAACACAAAGAAAATAATTTAAATCCTGCTCATTTTGTGCATGGGAGTGTCTTCCAAGTCAGCACGAGAGAATGCTTCTCCACATTCCTGATGAAATCTGTACTCCATTGTCACTTCTTTTGATCTTTTTGGTTTTGGAGGGGGGGCCAAAAAAAAGCTCACGTGAAAGTTTATCTTTCTGCTTTTGGCAGGCTGTATGGAGATTCTCACTGCACTCCAGCCAGCCATCGCAGACCATCCCCATTTCTGACCAGGGGACAACAGTAAATCCCACTTCCAGACCACGCTTGCTGTGGTAACCACCACTTGCTTTCTCTCCTGTGGTCTCCCGTCTGCACCTGCTGTTGGCTGCTGCTGGGGACAGGGTATGGGCTGCTCTTCTGGCCCAGCTGCTGTTGTGACATTCGTCACGGCCCCTCTCCTGTCGGGGTGGTGTGGTCTTTGGGACCAGAAGAGACCACCAGAGCATCTTCTCAGACGTTTCACACCAGGTATTCCGGTGGGGAACCTAATACCTTGTTTCTCTGAAGTTGTGGCTTTCAGAGAACACTGTGATGGAGAAGCCGCTCGTCTCACTGACAATCTGTCCCAGGGATTGATTATGCTTGCTGTTTGAAAAAGAGCCCTACTGCAAATTTCTATGCATTTTTCTTCCAGTTTCAGTCACTGATGTTGTCTATACTTACATTTGCTCTTTATCGCCTAGTATCTTTTCATGTCCTTCAGCCAGCCTTTGAGAACCTTTAAAGCCATGGCTAGCTGCATCCCTGAGATTTTTCATCATATTAAGAATTATTTAATTCACTGATGTCCTCCAACCAAAAAGTCCATCCAAGCTACATAAGGCTTATAGCAAACAGAGCTCAGTGGATTTCATTTATTTTACAATAATATATTTTTCTTTTTTTTACCAACTGTATTAT
This sequence comes from Anseranas semipalmata, assembly GCA_013399115.1. NCBI lineage: Eukaryota > Metazoa > Chordata > Aves > Anseriformes > Anseranatidae > Anseranas > Anseranas semipalmata. The sequence continues at coordinate 241,369 of VXAA01006331.1, read as the reverse complement.
TGTGGTAGCAAGCCAAATTGGGTAAGTGCTTTTCAAAGAAATAATAGAAAATCCCCACCCTAAAGGATGTGCCACAGGCAAAGACAGCTGCAGAGTGCAGCAAGTTATGCAGCACACAGAAAGCTTACAGAGCTGATTACATTATTACTTGAACGGTTGTTTGTTACATATTTCTTAATCTCAGCATTCATAACGCACATTCCCCATCATTCAGCATGCCTGCCTTTCCCCGATCCACATGGAGCCTCTATTCCAGCTCTACTTTTCACCAGAAAAATTAAGTAGCCCTAATGGGAGTGTCATTATTTTTATGTATTCTGTATTCTGCATTTCCTGCAGAAGAGCTGGCCACCGGATTTATGTGTTTTACTCTTGGTCAGTTGCTGTAGGTGGAGGTGGACGGATGGCTGGTTAGCTGCTTGGCTGGTTTGATTTGGTTTCCTTTGAAATCCTGACGCTCTGAAACTACAGTTGTCTGCAGCACCACTGACTCTAAAGCAGAAAGGAGAAAATCACTTTCCTTAAACATATTCTATCCCCAAGATGCTTCCTCTTGGGTCACCATTAGAATGATAGAATAGAATCACGGAATCACCTCGACTGGAAGAGACCTTCAAGGCCACCAAGTCCAACCATCAGCCTGACCTACTGGGTCCCATCACTAAACCACGTCCCTTGGTGCCACATCCACGTGCCTCTTACATGCCTCCAGGGATGGGGACTCCACCGCTGCCCTGGGCAGCCCATGCCGATGCCTCATCACCCTCTCCATGAAGAAATTCTGCCTAATGTCCAATCTAAGCCTCCCCTGGCACAACTTGAGACCGTTTCCTCACATCCTGGTTGGCACCTGGGACGTTTGGACCTTCAACTCAGTGCTGGAAGAATAAGCCAAGCCTTCTGTTTGCTGCCCTCTGCCACTTCTCTGCATCCTGAATTCCTAAGCAGTTCTGCAAGGAGCCTAAGATCTCAAAGCTCTCACTGTGTCGTATCATCTCCTCTTACATCCTTTACCGGTCCCTCAGCCCTAGCCAATAACTGGGCTGTCCGAGCTCAGTTCAGTGTTAGTGATTGCCAACAGGGCACTGGCATCTCGGCTTTCCCTTTGCAGACTGCATCTGCCCCCATCTTCCTGGCTAAGCCCGCAGAAGTGCAGGCTGCCCAGTTTCCCCCTGTCCCCCGCCCCGGTCGTCCTGCCGGTGCCCCCAGCCTCACCTTTGTGTTAACTCCAGCATTTATGCCTCCACCTGCTGAGCTGGGTCAGGGGACGACCCTGGTGGAAAACAAACGATTTGCCCTGCCAAGCCTCTCCTAAGCCAAGTCAGTTCCCTTAGCTGGCTCATCCCATCGACCAGACGCTGCCAGCGCGGCAGTGGAGGGCAGAGGCTGCAAACATCCCTCTGGGTGCCTGCGCTCAGTGGGGTCAGCTCGAAGTGACTGCAGAGGTGTGCTTTGTGCATGTTCATCACAGCGTGCCAGGCATTTCCGCTGATGCCCGAGGATCAGCATCCCTCACCCCCCCGGTGCCCCAGGGCGTTCTCATCTGTGGCTCTGGTCGCTCCGCGTCCATCTCGGGTTGTTCAGAGGCTGGAGCTCGCCTGTGCCCGTCAGCTTGATGCGTCAGACCCTCCCGTCTGTTCTACCAGGTGCCAGGTATTGCCTGACTCTCCCAAGGAAGAAGTGGGAGATCTCACAGTTTGACTAATCGGCGCTCTATAAGTAGCACAAAGTTGTCAAAATAGAGCAGACAATTTGGCACAGTATTTTTAGGACAGGGAAATGTATAACATTACCTTTCCAAAATTCTGCTGCCTGGCAAATCTCCGAACTCTTTCGCATGCCCTCCTCCCTTCTGAGCTCTGGGCTTAAGCCAGGGTTGTTTTTCCCTTTTTCTCCCTCTTCTGTTCCTCCTCAGAACCACAAGGAGATGAGTTTTCCTTCGCGAAGCAATGTAAAGAATCCCGAGATGTTTTGCAGGTTGTGTTTAACGCCCCGTTAGTCCTACAGCGAGGTGCGTTGCAGGGTGCCTTGAGCCTCCCACTTCCAACCTGTGTTTTCTGTCAGTGAACGCAGGAGGTTCGGGAGGGCTGCCGGCACTCTGCTTCCTCTCTGGATATAAAACATTTCTAAACACAAAAGATTTTTTGTTTTTTAATTACAGCTTTTCCTCAAGAAAGTAAGAAATCGTCAGTAACTGTTTTCTAATTCACGTAGACGATAGTTCCAAGAACTGAGAGGTATTAGGAGATACCAGAGTATGGAAGGGTGAATGGGGTGGAAAGGTCTGCATTCCTGTAAAAACGGGAAAACTCAAGCAGACTGAATTACAGTGGGAATCTGACCAAAACCAGCATCACATTCAGAAGGTGGGATGGCAAAGATCAACAACAACAAAAAAACAAAACAAAACAAAAGATGAATTAGCATGAGGGTGCCTGAGAAGATCGCCAAGCCTGGCGTAAAGACTGTTTTTTCTTCTCTTAATTCTCTTTTCCCACTGTTTTAGCTCACCTTTCACCAGCTCCTTCCTTTGCACTATTTGGTGCATGCAGAGAGCTGAGTACTTCACATTATTACCCAGTAGGCCAAACACAGAGGCATAATACTGTAATTTATAATAATCTGAGCCCCATCTGTGTAAATTGTGGTAGTACATCTGTCAAATTCAGCCCATTGTTTCTGTGCCATCTCAAACACATTATGTGACTGACTTTGAGTCTTGGAAGAGTTCAATTTGTTAAATTGGGCGTTACAAAAATATATCTATGTTTTTATATAAACATAATTTATACAACATAGATTTGGTTCTTTAAATAATGTCAGCATAAATCTGTGAAATTAAGCTTAAAGAAATGTAAATTATCTTGTAAAGTGGTAATGGGGACTGAAAGTAGCTTCTGTTGTGCATTAGATATGTATCTCTTTTTCTCTGCTATTTTCTGTGGTGCGATTCTGATCCTGAATTTCATTGCAAATGCATCCAGGTACAGCACTGTGTTACTTAAGGCTGCCAACAAGGTATTTATGAATCCCACATGAAACATTAAGGATAGCGTTCGGAAGGCTGCATTGCAACATGAAACACATTGCTCATTTCCACATTAATGTTGATTTTCAGTTAATGATGTTTTGGTTTATGTAACTAATTCACTGGCTCCCTTTTAAAGGAAGACTGTGATGAAATCTTTTGTGCAGCAGTAAGACAACGAGCAGCTACTGAATAGTTCAGTTTGATGTTGTCTTAGGAAGCTGCTTTTTCCCATGGCTTTCCACTGCTGGTTTTTGGTGGCAAAGCCCCTATGCCACCAAAACTGCCTTTCTAACAGATCTTAACATGGACTGATTTCAGCTAATGCAACTTGGAAATTAGCATTTGTCCCCCTGTGTTTGTAGCTAAAAGGCAGTTATCTGTGAGTGCTAGAGACTAGGTCGGTGCTCTCGGCACTGACTGGATTCCCAGACTAGATTAATCACCTTTTGCACACACAGACGGGATGATGCTCACATTAAGTGTGAGAAAGGTCTCGGTGCTGCCATTCACCTCCTGATCTCGGGGATCTGTCACCTGTTGTCTCTACTCCCCTTTTCCTTTTTCAGTATTCATGTCCATTTCTTCTGTCACTTGCTGGTGCTGTCACTGTTGCTGGTGATTATGGCAAGTATTTTTAGCATCCCTTCCAGCAACATTTCCAAGGCAGCTACAGGCTGTCTGCGTGAGGCAGTGCAAGGTAGCTGCAGTTGTTTCATCCTCTGCTAGCTGAGGTGTGAAGGACCAGGTCTCAAATTACCATGTTCTGCATGGTTGGGTTTTGTCAGGCGTTTTAGTTCACGTTGTTCAGTGACAGAGTGTGTTCTTCTCAGGCCAGGATGCTTCCCTCCATTCCTCCTTCTGGAGACCGTTCTGCTTTGACACTTGTCACCCGAGATCCCCCGAGGACAAAGCTTTGCTCCTTCATCATTCACGTAGTCACCCTTCTTACCCAGAGTAAGCCAAAAGGATTTTCAGAGAAGCTCCTCAGAAACAAACTGAATTTTTCCTAATGATATGCATTTATGAATTGTTGAAAACTAATTCTTTTAGTTTACTAATTAATAAAGATTAATTATTTTAAGCATTTAAAACCAGAGTATATGAATCCTAGAGGAAATGCTGCGAGACGGAAAGTCTCGAGAGCAATCCCCACTTTGGAAGAGGAATGAGAAAGGGAATGATCTAGATTCTTTCCAGTATGACTTCTTTCTGTTTCGTGTAGCTGTGTCCCCGCAACAGCAATGCCCCCGTTCCTCGGTCACCCCTGGTGCGGGTGTTGACGGCTGTTGTGGCTTCTCCCCGCAGCGTCCTGGACAGCCCCGGCAGGCTGGACGAGGAGCACCGGCTGATTGCCAGATACGCCGCCAGGCTGGCTGCAGAGGCTGGGAATGCAGTAAGTAAATGAACCGGCTCCCGTTTTTATTATTCATCTATTTTTACTGAATATGGAATATAGAAGGTGTTTTTCAGAGTTTAATTAGTAGCTTAATGTTAGTAGCTGCCTGAAATTGTTATCTTTTCTTTATGCACCTGATGTGAAGGAGCAGCACGCTTGCCTCGTTTTCTTCACCTAGTCTAGCACAAAACTGCTTTCTCAAACAGCTGGGGAAGAGCGGGGAAAGAGGAAATGACAGTGCAAATGATGAGAAATGAGGTCAGGGGAGATGAGAGAATAAGCAGATCAGTCCTACTTAGTCTAGAGAAAAGATGAATAAGTAGATACCTGAGGAAAACAAATCGTGGAACAAATGTTATGGGATCTATTTATTCCATAGAGAAAGCCTGAAAGACAGAAAGGGAAGTATTTTTACGGTTGCAGTCACTTACAATAGAATACATTAAAATAAATACCCAAACAGGTAAAAATAAATACTGCTTTAACAGAAAATTGCTGCGGAGCATCATGACAATTAAGAATTTACTGAAATTCAATAGAATAGCTGCAGTCTAAACGAAAGGGGAGATATCTGTCTTTGTGCTGTTTCATCCTTACAAAAGCCGAGCCGTGATGACAGGGTCACTCCTCCACGCGTGCGGAGCAGCAGTGGCTATCCCTCAGATTATGGCTGCCCTTTTACATTGCCACAGCGTGTGCTGCTTAACGCGTTTTCAAACACCTGGCTGCTCTGCCTGCCTGTTGAAGGTGCACGTCGTTAGGCCTGCTATAACATCCGAGCAAAATGCACCGAAGTCTCCCTCTCTCTGCGCGGTCACTGTGGCAAAACATCCTGTTATCTGTATGCCGTTTCAGATACAGCCTTTGTCTTCAACAACCTCCGGCAGTAGGAATGACCTCTCTTAACTGTCTTACCGCTATGGCAGAATTTATGCTTCCTGCCACACATTAGCGTCACAAGAGGAGTATCTTAACGTCAGTGTCTTCATTCATCTTTTCATTACATGTTGCTGTATAAATACTTCAAGTCCTTTCCAGCAAGGTCTGCTCATGCCATCTCGTAATTTTCTTCAGTGTGTGATCAGCCAGTGATCTGACTTCGTGGTACGGACATGACCAGATATTTCCCTTTAATTAAAAGAGAATTATGCTTTAAAAATGTTTTTAACTGTCAGTTCACATTATTTCAATCAAATAGTATATTTGCATTTCTGAAGTCATTCAGTTCACTAAAACTATGTTCATGTTGAAATATTAAAGCACGACAGTGTAAATTATCTGTTTTAAATAAAAAGAGGATTTTATGTAGTTTTCACATACAATTGTTGAGATAGTAAGCATTTAGAGTTTATTGAGACTTTTCAAAGACCTTTGACAAACTAGTGCTTTCTTTTCATCCAAGTATGTTACCTCGTAGGGAGGTGTCAAGGCACTGTCAGGGACAGAAGCGCGGTGGAGGAAGAAGGATGTAAGAGTAACAGTAGTGCGCTTCTACTGTGCCCAGTAGCACGGAACCTAAGGTCCAGTGTTCATTCACACTCAAAAAATACTAAGCAGCTGAAATGGACATATTTTTCATATTCTGAAGGAATCGGAGTTTTAGGCCCTCTTCCAAATGCTCTGCTTCGTGGCAGCTTCTAATTATTTCTTGCCAACAGGAGATCCCCCTTTCTTAGCCAGCACTTCATGTGACTGGTGGCCAAGTTGGCCATCGCAGCTTGTGAAGGAACATCCTGCAGTCCTGGGACTGCGTGCCATGGCTGCGGGGCTCGCTTGGGAGGGTTTGCTGTTTGTGGGACATGGAATATCTGAGATTTGCCAGCCACACGCCTTCTTTTTTAATACTCTTCTTATAACATCAAAACAAAGAGACAGGAGTAATTCAGAGGCAGGGAAATTCAAAACCAAAAAAAAAAAAGGGAATCATTTTTTCTCCCCATATGGAATTGAAATGTGGAACATCAAATGACATCCCCCATATAACAGCCATCTCAGAGACCCAGTAAAAGTATAATCATTGAGTATATGGCTGCCAGCTTTACAGGAATGATATGGCAGGACATGCAGGCAAGGGAATGATATTGTACATAAAGGAAACATAGCAGTGTAACAGCATAAAAATATGACAGGAGAAGAGAAGAACTGCAGAATCCTTGTCAGTTGAAATTCCAGATTCTTAATAATAGAGAAGAAATCACAGAATCACAGAATACCGACCCCCTGATTAGATGATGATAGTGATCAGGAAATGTTAAGTGAGAAAAGACAAGCTGCAAAATTTAGGACAGGTAAGTAACAGTGGGAGATTTCAGCTACCCACATAGAGACTAAATCAATGCCTTTTCAGAGGGTGATGCAAAAACTCGTTTGAGTGCAATAAATGTTTCCTTGAACAACTAGTTCTACAATCCACAAAAAGAATCCCTCCTGAATTTGGACCTGCATGGTGCACCAGGACGAGTTGACGTGGTGTTAGCTGTGCTAGCTGATCTGTACTAGTAACCATCACACACTTAGGTTTAACAGCAGGAGGGAGCTCGACAAATAAATCCAGTATGAAGATATTCAGTTTCAAGAAAGGGAGCTATGTCAAAATGAAACAATTGGAAAAAATCCTAAAAAGATCAGTCAAAAAAAAAAAAAAAAAAAAAAAACAGAAAGCCTATAAGCTGCCTGGAGAGTGTTAAAAATGTTGTATTAGAAGCCCAGGAAAGCCATGTCTCAAAATTCAAAAAGAAAACAAAACCATACAAAAAAACTCTCCTTATGGGTCAATAAGAAGGCTAAGGAGGGTGCCCTAAGGAAAGGACAGCATTCAAGAGATTGAGAGCTTGCCTGAATGAAAAGAGCAAGAAAGCCCATAAACATGTCTGGCTAAATGCTAACAGGAAATTCAGAGACAGGAAGAGAATTTAAAGAGCACTTCTCAAAGGATGCTGAAGTCTATAATAAAAAGATTTTCAATACCATCGATAGTAGGATACTAACTAGGGGATCAGTAAGGCTCTTTGAAGACCAAGATGTTAAAGAGTAGTCAGGAATGATAAGACCAAGGCAAAGACGCCCAATGAGTTGTTTGCATCAGTCTTTACTGCTGAAGCTATATCATGTAACATATTCCTTATAGCAGATAAGTATAGCAGAGTAGTCAGGTGGGTTTGAAATAATACACGGCAGCTATTAAAACAGGTAACACAGATGTTAGTAAGTTACTGTGTGCTATTAACTTGAGAGTTCTTGACGGTGTGGAGAAATGAGCTGGCAACCTTAGAATCATAGAATCATTTAGGTTGGGAAAGACCTCCAAAATCACCAAGTCCAACCGTTAACCTGGCACTGCCAAGTCTACCACTAAACCATGTCCCTAAGCACCACATCTACACGTCTTCTGAATACCTTCATGAAGTTCAACATAGCTAAATGCCAGTCCTTCACCTGGGACAGGGTAACCCCATGCAGCACTGCAGGCTGAGTGCCCACAGGCTAAAATACAGCTTTGCAGAAGAGGACCTGGAAGTCCTAGTGGACAACAGGAGCCAGGAATGTGCCCTTGCAGCAAAGCTGTCAAGCACATGCAGGATGTTATTGGCAAGAGTGCAGCCAGGACGGTAAGGTTCTCTGGCCAAGAATGATTTTTCCCCTCTGTTCAGCACTGATGAGGCCACATCAGGACTACCGTGTCTGGTTCTGGGCTTCACAGCGTAGAGAGACATGGACATATTGGAGCAAGCCCAGCAGAGGCCAGTAAGTGTTTAGTGGCTATAGTACAAGGTGTAGGAGGACATGCTGAGAGAGTTGGGTATGTTCAGCATGGAGAAGAGAAGGCAAAGGGGCATCTTACTGCTGTTTGCAGATGGCTGATGAGCCAGACATATCAGAGGTGCACAGTGAAAGGACAAGAAGCAACAGGCAGAAGTTGCAAGAAGGAAATTCCAACTATATATTAAGAAAAACATTTCACCATGATGATGGTCAAGTTCTGGAAGAGGTTGTCCAGAGAAGAAGTGGAATCTTTGTCCTTGGAGATACTCACAGCTCAGCTGGAAGAGGTCTTGAGCAACCTGCTGTGAATTGGCCTTGCTTTGAGCAGCACATGGACTAGAATCCTCCGGAGGTCCCTTCTCACCTGCATTTTTCTATGAATCTGGACCTTAATGAAAGTAGAGGATGGGAACAAACTGCCATAAAGGAGCTAAGGAGTATTTGGAGACTTTAAAACCAAGATAGACCAGTGTCTGCTGGGAATACTGGAGGTATGCTGATGTGAACAAAATTACTTCTTGATGTCCTCTCCAGCCCTATTTCTCTGACATAATATGCTTTTTTGTTTCTAACATGCTCTAACTACTAGAAATTAAGAGGATTCCAGATGCAGAAGCTGTTCATACTGCAATAGCCTAATGCAAAGTTGTTTATTCTTTTCTTTGAAGTGGTTGACAATGATCACTGCTGGAAATTGTACAGTGGACTATGTGGTGATGGATCTGACTCAGTCCATCAGTTTCTGTGTTTTCTCAAATTAGATAAAATGTTAAAACTGCCTTCTGCAGGCTTGTTACTATAATAAATGTCACTTGTAATATGAATACAAATACATTCCATTAACATTTTTAGGGGAAAAGCCTTTGGTTGGAGTCTTACTGGGCCAAAATAATTTGAGGTGGATCTTGAAATCCAAGTCTGTTTCTTCTTAAAGAAGAAAAATGAATGAGGAGAAAGGAGAAGAAAGGAGAATGCATCATCTGTCACTCGATACATGTAATTTACTTAGTAGTGCAGCAGAGGCTCATGGCATGCAACCAGTGCAATTATACACTGGTAGACAGAAGTTCAGTCTGTTCACTCAGAAGAAGCTTTGACTGGGTTACTCTTGTTTTCTTCAAAATAGTCTTCAGAGGACGGAATCCTTTTTATTGAATTTAAGTTGCTCAGGGCTATGCTTGGCTTGCCAGTTTGGTCACAGCAGAGTGCTGTGCATTAAAATAAGTGTTGGCTGGCTACGCTAGACCGATTAGATAGAAAGCAAAAGAGAGAAAAGCAGAAGGTGACTAGATGAATAAAGTGAAGAAATTAACAGAAAGAATGCCAGACTTCATTTAAATCATTTCTACCAAGAGCACAACTGTTTGTCTTCCTCAGCTGATCTGCTCAGGTGATCAGTCTGAGGTAAGAAAACAAAATCTGGTATTTCCTATTGAGCACTATCTTCTTGGTAAAGGCAGGGGACTGAAAATGACCCCCAGTGACCCCAGCCCCCTCACCTACTGTCACTTATAAAATCCCTTCCACAAACATATCAGGTCCCACCTCAATATTGCCATATTACTTGAATATAGGTAAACCTGCATATAAGATGACTTTTAAAAGAAGGGGTAGTGAAGTGTATTTTAGGGGAGGAGAAGTAGACCCGAGGGAACAGCGTGGAGCTGTGACAGGGGAGGGTCAGGCTGGATGTTAGGGAAAGTTTCTTCACCGAGAGGGTGGTCGGGCCCTGGAACGGGCTCTCCAGGGAAGCAGTCACGGCACTGAGCCTGCTGGGGCTCAAGAAGTGTTTGGACAACGCTCTCAGACACATGGTCTGATTTTGGGGTGGTCCTGTGTGGAGCCAGGAGTTGGACTTGATGCTCCTTGTGGGTCCCTTCCAACTCGGGATATTCTATGGTTCTACAGTTCTGTGATTCTAAGTGTATGTTTATACAGCCACATATGTAAGGCAACCCTAGGCCCTCTGTTCTCGATGTCCTACACAGCACCTCCCTTCCTCCAAGCCAATGCCTCCTTCATCTCCTCTCCCACCTCCTACCACCTGCTCTGCCTCAGCTCTTTGTTCCCCCATTTTCTGCTGTTAGCACAGTCCCAGGTCCTCCTGGGGTTGTGCTGATGTACGTGGGCAGGCTGATTCATCCATGCAGAGGTCGGTATCTGGTCCGTGAGCCAAAGTGCCTGCTGCTTCCCACTGACTTCTGACGGCGAGTGCCCCACCGCAGCCAGCGGCAGCCCGTGGCGCTCAGTGGGAGCAGGGGTGCACGGGCACGGTGCGCTCTTGGCAGGGCTCTGCTGACCTGTGCAGCCTTGCTGCTAAGAAAGCATGAGCACCTAATAAATACGAGAATATACTCAATTATGGATGAGTGGATAATTAGGTTGAGTTATGTGGATGAGTTACGATAATTAGGTTCTTGCCCACATTGCTCTTTTTTGAAAACAGTGTGTGGTTGCTCTTCTTCCCTCAACATTAAGCACTACTAAAAGCCTATCATCATCTCATCTCATTAAAGCTACTGTACCTACAACCTAAATAATATTTGTAATATTCTCTTCATCTAATTTTTCTACTTTTAAGCATTAGGTAATATTTCATACATGTTTTTTAAATAAAGAAAGAACAAGTAAATCAGATTTTCTGTTGTACATCTTTTCAGGGTAAATCTGCAGCCTCATTATTGGATCTTCTCTTCTCATGGATACAGTAGTTATATGAACCATTTTTGCTATTTGTTTCTTCTTCTCTGTCTTGATTATAAAGAACACTGTGATACTACAGTGATGGGCAGGTGAAAATGGGCAGGTGAAATTCTGGTCCAGACTTTCCATGACACAGCGTAGTCCTTACACCAAGGAACTGGGAAGCTGATGCCCATGAGAAGCAAGCTTTAGTGTTTTTTGGCAGTTCCTTCCAAATCCTGACGATGGAGGAGTGCAGCTGCTTGCCCAACTGGCTTTTGGGGGGCTTGATTAAAAAGTGTCATTAAATCCTCTGCTTTCATCCAAAAAGGTGTACTGTAGCTGAGGTCTGAAGGCTTCTTAGGGTGAATACCTGTCCAACTTGAAGGTCCAGCATGGTGCTCTCTCTCAAGTTTAATGCCCTATTCATAGGAAAACTTGAGTACAGCGCTAGAAGGTTTTAGTGTTCTATGTGATATTAAGGATTTTAAGTAGATTTTATGATCATTTTCTTATGAATTTTATTGCTGGAGAGGATGGAGCTTGCCATTTGGATGATCCTGAGAACTTTCAAGGCTTCAGCATTCACGCTGAGCACCAGGAAAGCAGAAGACGATGGTAATCATACTTTCTGCCATGTTGGAGAGTTTGCTTAGCTTTGAAACTTTTCTTAACATCTTATCTTTTAAACTGTTAGTCTCCAGCTCACAAAGCTTTGGCTTTGGTCTTGCTGCTGTATGATGTAGAACTGGAGACCTGCGTTATGATTCACTGTATCAAAAGGGCTTTTTTCTTTTCAAAGTCCACCATACTTCAAAATGCTTTTACCCTGAATAAACTCTGTAGATTGTTTCTGTGTGGATCTAACATTTTGGGGTTTGGTTATACTGTATTATTGCCTCAGGAACCTATGTTAGAAAATTGTGGGCTGTGTCCAACAGGACCAAGAAAAGATCTTCACATTGCTTCTATGCCATAATAGTTAGGATTGTTCTCTTTCTGAGATATTTACTCCTCACTGAGAAGGAATGCTACAGAGAACAAAAATATCTAAACTGTTCATTTTCTCATGCACATGTAAAAACAGGGTTTGGGGTTTTGTTGTAGTAACTTTGAAGACCTCACATCTCCTGTTGTTACAATGACGTGAGTAGAAAGGGAATATGTCCCTGGTGCTTAGTGCTGCTGGGCAGGTAGGGAGCTGAAACTGCTAGGCTTTTTAAAGACAGGAATTGCAGTAATAAATCTTGGAAGACACAAGTCATTCATACCAGCCCCGTGAGATGGAGTGCAAACGTGAGAATGCTGACTAGTAAATGAATGTTTTGGGTTGGTTGGTTTTTTTATTTTGCAGTGCAGAGGGTTTAAGAACCACATACAACTTCACAGAGAGGCACGTACCTCTCATCTAGGTAACTATTAGCAACATGCAAATGCTTGTTAATGAGTTCTGTCTTTCTGGATTTATGAGAATAGCATTTGCCATTGCAATCCTGTACCATGTACCCAAGACACTACCGAAGGCTGTGACAGTAAGAATTTGTTGATAACAAAATGCTGGCCAGAAAGGAGAGCAGTGACTATAGGCAGGTTTCCTTCCCTGTGTTCTGAAGGAGCGCATTCCCTCAAGAAATACAGGCTGTCCAGCCTGAAACCCAGGATGGTATTTGCACATTTGAATGATGTCTCGTACTTTCTCATTATCTCCTAACAGTAGTATTTAGAAGATGCATTTGAAATATTCACATGCACGAGATGCAATGCACTACGCATATATGAATTTACTTTGAAACCCTTCCATCAGTAACAGGTCCCACACAGTGTCCACCAGCTCCTCAGCCATGTTTCAGAATCCTTTTACCCTGAGTAATACTTCCCCCGCCCGTGAAATCTGCTGTTTTCAGAAGAGTAACAGCATCCTGAGATAGCTGCAAAGGCTCATTAAACTCTTTACTCCATAAAGCAATCTGCAGTCATCTAGGCTTGAGAAAAGTAGTGACAAACTTTTTCAAGTCCACATGTCCCTTGTAAACTCTTTTGTTGCGCTGTATTTTTCTTTATGGGCTGCAGGACGATACTTGCCTGTCACAGAAAATAGTTGCATCTCACGGGTAGGTTGTAAAACAATTTGGGGGATTATTGATCAACGGTGACTCAAGGAAAGATTGACTGCTGATCTTGCGAGCAAAGTAACTGATAGGAAACTTTGAGTTAGTTAAATGACTTCCCATCAGTGAGAGAAAGTGAATACAGATGCCCAGCAGCTATATGTTCAGAACTCAGGTGTGTGTTCATGGGTAGAATATCAGACGTTGCACAGGTACTGCACAACTGTGCTGCTTTAAGACTACCAGGCTCTAGGCAGTTAGAGGAAAATTTTCAAATAAATGCAATGCTTGAGCTACTAGAAAAGTCGCCCAAAAATGCAACCTAAACACAAAGACTTCTTCCCATCATAGAAAGAACTGAAAAAAAAATCAAAGTTTGTGGTTAAAATTAGTTCTTTGTTATTGACCATGTGATGGTCAGATATTTCATTCGTTTCTGTGAAATAATGTGGTTTTCCTTACCGGTCTTTAGAGGTTTATAAATCAATCTGAAAGAAGACCAGTAACAGGAGTGATAAAAGAGAAAAAAGGAAGAGTGAAAGAGAAAACCTAATCAAAGAGCTTGAGAGGTGATGGGAGCAGAAAGGTGTCCGGGAGTCAGATTTTCTGGCTTTAAAGGAAAAAGTTAAAAATGACTTGAATCAAAACAGAAGAGCGGGGAAGTTGTTTATTCAAACAACTGTATATATCTATCTTTGAGCAACCTGGGCTGGTGGGAGGTGCCCCTGCCCGTGGCAGGGGGTTGGAACGAGATGGGCTTTAAGGTCCCTTCCAACCCAAATCATTCTATGATTCTATGATCTAGTTCACAAACCTGAAAAGAGAGATCTCTAATATCTTTAGATTTGATAGAAATATGAGTTATAGGATATTCTGAGAGTATTTTAGAGGAAAGATGACTTTTTTTTTAAAAAAAGATAGGGTTATTATTTATCATATGTATAGGGAAAAAATGTTCTGAGACATTCCTGTTTACAATACTGCTGAAAAAAATACTCAGAAAAAGTTGCAGCTATGCAACCAGCAGGTGATGTGTTTCCAAACTGGATTTAAATAGAGAGAACAAAGCTACCTAGCTTTGTTTATTGATTAAAGGAAGTTTTTCTCTTACCTTCTTTGAAAGAGAGCAGTGACCTGTGAGGAATCTGTAGAGGCTGGAAATGGCAAAACAGCCTCATTCTCTAAAGTATGAAAATTAAAGTTGAACATCGCTTTTTAAAATTCGATCATACACCTTATCTCTATGCAAGTAATAGTTTGATACGGGAGATGTGGACGCTTTACGTGCAGTCTGCACTCGCATTGATCAAAACTGGAGTGCCCTGTCAGCTCGGTGGCTGCTCTCTGAATGACGGAGGGTTAGCTGCAGGCATTTTCCACTGCAGGGCAGTTCAGCTCTGCACGAACCATCCTTGGGCAGATGCTTAGCCGAGTAATTTTTTTAAAAAAAGACAACAACAGTGGATGGAGTTCACTCCAGATGGAGTCCATTGAGGCAATTTGTTCTAATCTGTAAATTCATCTACCGATAAAAAGATTTTCCTGAATCCTAACATAATTATTCCTTGCTCGGTTTGAGCCCACTAAGCATTCTCCTACCTCAGGGGACATGAAGAATAATATATTACTTTCCTCTTTGCAATAAGCATTGTATATTTAAATTGTCTTATGTTGTCTCCTCTCATTCTTTTATTCTCTTCAGTCTTTCAGTCTTTCCTCATTGTCATTATTTGTAGACCTCTGATCATTCTTCTTGTTCACCCTGTTTCTCCAGTTGACTCTTAGCTTTTTCTGAATTGTATTCAGGCTGGAAACAGCCGTTCACCTGGGTTGGAGAACAGGGGTAACTCATGAGTTGTAGCACACAGCACACTCTGGTTCATACAACCCATTCCAGGACTCTGCAAAAGCATGACATTATTGACCATGTTTGGTTTGCAAGCCAGTCTTGTTTGCAGATCCTTTTTTGCAGAACTGCTTTCTTTATGCAGGTGTTTATGCTGTTGACGTGTTTAAAGTAAATATGAGAGTTTGCAGTTTTCTTAATAGAATGCAACCTATTTTTTCAAACCATTTTTAGAATTTCTCACATAATTTTATTTTAGTCGTGTCCTCTAAAGTACTATGAGCTTGCCACAGTGTGATAGTCTGCATAAGTGAAGCAAATACTTTATTCCGTCTTCCATGATATTAATGAAAATATTGAATGGTACCAAATCTAAGAGAAAAGCTGTAAAACCCCACAAGGGGATGTCAGAAGCATTGCTGAAGTGAAAGTGTATCATGTTAATAGTTTCTCTGCTATACACAGGATTTGATTTTTACTATGGAAGGCAAGTAGTTTGCTTTAACATGATTTCTTCTTAAAAACTCCATGTAGACTATTTGTTAGCCTATCTTCTAAGTACTTCCAGGTAGTTTTAATTTGAATTTTCTCCCCAAGAACTAAGGGTAAGCTGAGTGGTCTGTAGTTGTTAGTTCCTTCTTACATTGCAGATATAAGCTTTATGGATACCCTGTTCTAGCCTCCAGCATGTCGTCTTAAGAAACTTAGGGCTTTCAGAGGTGAACAGAGAAGCTCTGAGATTGCCTTGGGCTTATGTAAGTACCAAAAGCTAAGTGCCTTGATGAATTTCCTCACACCCCAGCTACTTGAAATGTCTGTCTAAGTTGTCTGCAATCTGTTTTCCCTTTTCTAAACAGTTTTTACCCCAAGGTTGCAAACTCCGTGTCCTGGCCAGTTAAAGCTTTTTAATATTAGACCACCATGTTTTTTTTTTACAAAACCTAACCCAGCGAGCACAAACAGGAATCCCAGCGCTGCTCTCAGGTGCGAGGCTGCACCTTGCACTCCTGCCAGCAGGAAGGATGGAGCGTGCGGCCTCCCAGGATGCCTGTTCATTAGGGAGGCTGGCACCGGAGCTTTGTCTCATTACCCTTTCAAGGTCAGATATATTTAGAATCATTGTCAGACATGTTCTGGACAAGTGCACTAGAAATTAGACTTGTGCCTCTGTTGTGTTTTCAAACAGGCTCAGTGCTTTCTCATGGCGCTCTGATAGTCTTACCGTCTGGGTACGCAAGAATTTAGACCCTTCTCCTCCTGAGTCCACATTGTAGCACAGATTAGGTGAGAGATGAGTGCTAATTCTCAAGATCAGAGCTCTCCTGAGCGTACAATAGACACTTAGGCTTTGTGTGTAGCATACTCATCAAACACTTCTGGTGCCCGCATCTATAATACTGAGCTCTCTCACCCGCCCGAACAGTGCAGCTGCGTACAAACCACCTGTTGCAGATGGTTCTCAGCTTAAGGTAAATCCCAAACCATGCTGAGAATTGCTCAGAGAGCTAGTTAGGCTGGGCTAAAAATATGTCAGGGGCCATACTAAATATCTGCTAATGTGGGCGATCAAATTCCAGTACCTCTGCCAGGTGCTTTTTAAGTCACCAGCATAGGCATCCTCTTTGCAAATGTTCAGGCTGAGCTTCAGATGCCACTTGAGAACTTGGGAGGTTTAGATGGTTGTAAAGAATTGGCGGCCTGATTTTTTTCTGGGCTTGTTTAGCCTTGAGAAGACTCGTGGGAGTCTTTTTATTTATTAATGCCTGATGGTGGCAAGCCAGCTGACGGAGCCAGACTCTTTTCGGTGGTGCCCTGTGAAAGGCAATGGGCACGAGCTCAATTCTGTTTAAACAGAAGAAAAAGCTTCCATATAGCAAAGGTGCTCAAACACTGGAACAGGTCGACCTTGCAGGTTGTGGAGTCTCCTTCCCTGGAGATGCTCAAAATGCAGCCGGACGATGTCCTGGGTAACCCACTCTACTTGACCCTGCTTTGAGCAGGGGTGTTGGATTAGACATCTCAAATGGTCCTTTTGAATCTCAACAATTCCATGATTTGGAGTTACATTTAAAAGTTAAACGGGCTCTTGGAAGCAATGGAACAGATAAGAAAATACTGAATTGTCATACAAAATATCCACTGCACAGTTTCCAAGTGACCTCTCGGCTCGTGACGTTTGAGTGAGCAGCACGTGGGATGCGCCTTCTCTCAGGGACCGCGCAAGTGAAGTGGGACAGTAGTAATAAGGGCTCGAGTTCCTCCGCAGCGTTGTCTTTGCTCCTGAGGACTCGAGTACTTTAGGTCATGAGGATGATTTCAGGCTTTGGACAGGGTTTCTGAAGAAAGGGATTAAGGACGAGGCTGTTTCTGTGGGCACAGTCCTACTTTGTGGCAGAACAAAGGTTCCCGTGCTTCAGATGGAGCCCCAGGAGCCCCAGAGGAGGCTCTTGAGGCTGCAGGTGAAGCACGTCGCCTGCACTTGTCCTAGCTGCTGGCAGCGGGACACAGGGAGAGACCGTGGGACCGCAGCTCTGTTCTGGGGGAACCAGCAGTCGTACCAGCTGTCATCTACACAGGGACTGACGGTCACCTCCGAAGGAAAGCGCGGTGGCAGTGCTGCTGCCTACGCTGTGCGCTGGAGGCTCTGGCGCTACCTGAACGTCACGGCACTGTTCCTGCTCCTCTGCCCCACCAGCCCGGCGTGAGAGCAGCCTGCACTCTGCGCCTTCGGCTCCTGCCCGCTGCCGGGGAGAGGGGGCTCTTCTGGCCCTGCCACAAAGGGCGGTGTTTCTGCACTGAGGTTTCTGTGTTAGTTTAGCTTTATTTTTTCACACTGTTCATTTTGTCTCTCGAGCTGGTTTGGTTCTTCTTGCCTGGGACCTGCTTTACCGAGCAGCTTTCACACCAACTTCCACGTCATTAGGAAACTCCCGAATTAGCCGTCAGATCACTCAGGAAGGCACGAAGACCAGCTTGTAGTTGTGTCACTCAAGCAAGGCTCACTTACCACGTACAAACCTCCCCGCCATGTGGGTGTTGCCCAAGAAGAGAACTGCTATCTGTGCTTCGAGCCTCACTCCGGTCAGGGTTGGCTCCAGCGTAGCGGCGTCTGTCCCCTTCGTCCTGGCTCTGTCACTTTCCGCCCTGTCTCCAGGAGCAGTGGTAGATACCCAGCTCTTCCATCCATCTGCTCTGTTTCTACCAAATAGTTTCCGGAAACGGTTGTGAAAGTGTTTTCTCAAACCAGGAACCCAGCCTGAGGTCTTTCTGAAAATGTTGTGGTAAAAATCTGTGAAATCTTGAGATCAAATGAGAACGAAAAGCCAAAAACAGAGCACCGACACTCAGAGCTCATGGCAGAGCCCTGGAGACCTGCCGCTGGGCGCAGCTGCTGCCTGGTGCCTTGGTACCTGCAGTCGTCCTTCTGGCACCAGCGGTGCGGGGACTGCCAGGCTTCCTTTGCCCACTTTTGGGCTGTTCTGCCATGTCCAAGCCATCCTTACTGTAACGTCATCAACATGACAAGCTAAGAGTTGAACTGCGGGGTCCTTCTCCTCGATCTGGTCCCAGTGCGCAGCCACTCTGGGGTGGGGTGGTAGCGCTCGCAGCATCTCCTCCATTAGCATGCTTCTGGGGATACTGACGCCCCGTACACGGTGAGAAGCAAGGCACCATGGCGCTAGTCATCTGCGCTGCCAAAGTGCACACCCAATCTATGCTGGAGCCAAAGACAGCCAGAGTAAGGAACTCGGAGGCAGTAATGACCTGGTGCCAGAAGCAGACCCTCCATACTGCCTCATTCCCCGGGCATTTCTCAGCCAGCGAGACCTGTCCGTGATGAAAGATGTCTCCCCAGCTCCAAGTTCTCCCAAGGAGCATCTTAGGATTCCACTGGAGAAATGCACTAGACCAGGACAGGACCCTGTAATTGTTCTCTCTCTCCATTCTTAGTCCGTATAACTGGCTTCTTCATGCTGCAGCCCAGCTGCTAGCAGGTTCTCCCACAAACTACAGCTTCTTGTTTAATTGCCCAGTCCTTTTCTCAGTGGCGGTGATGGCTGCTGGTAAAAGTGTGCCAAACACAAAGAGACAGTGAATCTTGATTCACATTTAGTTAGCATTGAATCACAAAAGCTAAAGACACTGAAAGACTTCATTTTACCCCAGTGTCACTGCTGAGTTGATGAATTGGAAGAAGGGGAGAAATTGGACCTAGAGAAAGCACAAAAAATTAGTATCAGCTTGCTGCAGAAGCTGTTTGAAGACCTTGCTGGAAAGATGTTTCTGTCAAACTATTTCTAAGCATTAATGACACTGTATAGTGCCGGTAGAAAGAAGAAAATGGGGAACATGAGCTAGTCATACCGTCAGCAGTGTGTTCTGAGGTTCGGCAATGGTGTGGGTATCGTGACCCTAGCTGTAAGTTATTCTAACTTTTCTTCACTCGCTGACATATGGGAAGGTCAATGTTTCAATAAAAGACTTTATGATAGAAGGTATAACTGCATCTCTTCCCAGGGAAGCCTGTCTGTGCTTTAAGAACAGATAGGTATGGTGTATTTTTTCTGAAGGTCTTTTAAAAAATGGCAAATAAATTCTTCAGATTGATGGTGTTAACAGATGATACGTAGTGTAGGCAAAGGTACCCATAGCCAGAGTCCTATGATTTCATGAGCCCTAAAGCAGTGTCTGTGAGACACCGTGATCAGATGTGCCCCAGGAGTCCATCTCAGCACAGCAGTTTAATAGCTTTGCAGTCTGGGCTGTTAGTATTGTACTGTGGCAGTCGGGAAGTATGGGACTGGATCCAAACAGTGTCATATGTGGTTAACAGGTAATGAATACTGTGTTTAATTTTTCTCTGTTCTCCATCCACCAGCCTCGCCCACCAACAGACCTGGGTTTCAACTTTGATGCCAATAAACAACAAAGACAGCTGATAGCAGAGCTGGAAAACAAAAACAGGTAAAAAGCAAGCTTTGATCAGTGTTGTTTGAGGAGCAACATTTGAGGAGAGAAAAGCCTTTAGTCCTATGCTTTGTTGTTTTTAACCTTTTGTATTATATTAACCAGATTGTTTTCCTAGATCTTTTGTTGAAAGGTGTAGCTGCCTCATTAACCAATTAGCTCAGTGTGAAGCAGCTGCAGTGCCATTATTCCCCAGGGAGCAGGTTGATCTTCTTAACTAATCTTAAAATCATCTTAACCTATACTGAGTATCAGGAGCACTGTATTGCTGTCCTCACACCCAGCAAACATCACAGCTGGGTAAGTCATTCAGGTGGCAGCAGGAAAATAAATCAGCTATATAGTGGAGCAGGCAGGTTGAAAGGCTGGGGTGGATAAATATGACTTGGGAAGAATGAGGATTTCTTCCTTTTGCTGGAAGACAAAAGAGTCTGAAGAAAGTAGGAGGCCTGGAAAGATGGGAGACGGACTGGAGGAGATGGCTTCCTTCTCTTGTTCCAGAGGGACTGTTAAGAGAGAGCTCTGTTTCTGTTGTAATACTGCATTTGCACTTGCCTGCTTCTTCAGCACCCCCATTTTGAATTCATGTTTCTCTGCCTAAGAGAAACTGGGAGTGCTGTTCTATAAAGCAAGCTGTTGAGCAGTTGCAGAAGCAACAGATGACCTGTAGGTCACCTCCGGGTCCCGAGGCTGTGCTGGCCTCATAGCTGTGCTCAGTGCGTGGGCTTGCATGGCCCCTTGGGCCTTGAGAGTTGTCAAGGCGGCCTCAGCAGACCAGGTAAATATATTTGGTAAGGTTAGTTTGGAGGAGTCCCAGTTCCTGGAGAGTTTGTGAGTACCTTGATCCTTGTACCATGTAAGTGTCGTAGTTTCAGTACACTACCAAGAGAGCCTGCAGGTATTTAAAATTATTCGTCGAGATCACAGATAAGGGAGATCTAAGTCAGTACTGTTATGAAACCTCATAAGGAGAGCAGCTCGGCAGCTTTAAGAAAGAACAAGGGGGAGAGATTTAGAGATTGTAATCTTCACTCTTGGATCAGAAGGATTTCATTTCCATGTTAATAAATGAGTCCTGAGCTGCCAGGGATGCATCTCCTACACAGAGCGGCTGCTAGCTGCTTGCCTTCCCTCTGTGAGGCCTCGGGGCACTGTGTCTTACTGTGAGCTGATACAGTCAGGAGCTGTTGCTTGTCCTACTCCTGCTGCCCTGCCAGGAGCCTCGCGAGGGTGAGTGGGAGGCCAAGCAGTGCCAGCCCTGCTGTGGGTGCTGGCGGTGCTGCTCCAGAGCCCTTCCAACAGTGTGTGTGAGAGCAGGTTGTGCTGAAAATGGAGCTTCATCCTCTTAGGACAGTCCCTTAGCCCATTCCACATGAAAGGTTTTGAAGGGACCTCACCAGCATATGGCACACAAGCGATTTCATGCGTCTTATTACTTAAGTAATAAATTTTCTGTGCGTATTACAGTAATTCACAGGACTGCGCTAACTTACCTGTCTTGGATTTGAGTCTGTGCCAGTCATACATGAACAAAATTGCTGTACTTAGACTGGAGACTGACAGAAAGAGTGCTTGAAGGGTTATAACAGTATTTTAAGAGCGGTGTAGAGGCTGACCCTATTCCTCTTTAATCTTCCCTCTGTCATTGATATAGAGAGATACTCCAAGAAATTCAGCGTCTGAGGCTGGAGCATGAACAAGCCTCACAGCCCACGCCGGAGAAAGCCCAGCAGAACCCAACTTTACTGGCTGAACTCAGGCTTCTACGGTAAAAGAAATGTCTAAAAGCTTGTGTGCATTTGATACTGTGGCTGATCAGCCCGTGTGGTCTGCTCTGTAGCACAGACAATGCTAAATGTTATCCCAGACACCATAATACTAGCATATATTCAATAACCTTAAAGTGTTACTTTGAACTGCTGAATTCTGAGGACTGACAGCATATTACAATTTGCCCTTTTATAAGTGGACTTAGAAGTAAATAAAAATGTCTCTGAAAATGAATTCTCTTTGTATACTTCAGAAAACTGTTTGCAAAGAAGCAAAACTGAGAAGAAAAATGGTATTAACTGCTTATTATGTATTGTCCAAAAGGGTGGAGTTGAAGATAAGTGTCAGTTATTTGATTAATGAGCGAAACTCTGAAAGTTCATACCTGCAAATATTCAGATACATCCACAGTTGGAGAACAATCTTCAAAGCCTCTTTAAGTTTACATTTTTAAGTGACAGGGAGAAATTGTCAGTATTTATAGAATAAAGGGTTTCATAGTTTGGGTGGTCACAAGGGTATTCTCTGGCTATATTTTATCTCATCTTCTATTACTAGTCAATTCAGAGCTCAACCTTCAAAAATGGTGTTAGTAATCTAAAGTAAGGTTTAAAATTTAAGCTCTTGGCAGCAACAGCTCTTTGAAAGCTACACTGTGTTTCATTTGCTGGGGTAAACTTTTCTGTCCACTTAGGAAATGGCACAATTGTTGTGCTTCCTGTTAATGTTTAAAGGTTTTCCATAAAGTGCAATGCTCTTGGAATGGAGCCATACTGCAAAATATAAAACTTTCAACTTCTTTCATTACTTTTTCATACAGACTGTGCTACGTTATAGTACATTTCATATCTCATGGGTATTTTCGTTCTTTTACCTAATGATAACAGTGCAGAGATTTTCTAGCTATGTGCTTTACATAGCAATGTATATATTTTTTTAAATGTTTAAAAACTGGGGAGGATGCAGAAGATATCAACAAATATTATGCAAGAGCTGGAAAAAAGGGATATTGCAAGGCAACTTGATGTGCTGTTTGATCCAACAGAGAAAGATGTAATAAGCACCAAGAGCTTAAATTGGAAACCAGGCACGTTCAGACCACAGATAAAGCGTGTGTTTTTTAAAGTGAGGCAATAATCTCAAGAGCAGTAACAGCTTTCAGTTTCTTAATGTCTTTCCTGTAGATACTTTTCCAAAATACAGATTATTGGGAACACAACAGAGCTAACTAGGAGGAATTAGAGGACTTGCATTTTGTTAATGGAAAAAGTTGAATGAATGGCCTTCAAGTTCATAAATGCCATTGTCAAACGGGAGATTCACTAAAGAAAAAAAAGGTTGAATTACAGCATGTACAAATGGTCAAGAATCATCATGATTTTTAGTCTGTCCTTCTACGTCATACAGTCTAGGAAATTTCTTCCTGCAGTGTTCTTACCAGGTCCTTTTTGACTGGGCTTGAGCATCCACCCATTTCAGACAGACATTTGAGCTTTCATTTTAGAGATGGAAAGAATACCACGTCCCTTGATACTGTTAATGTGATCATCAGCTTCTGTGCTCAGTGGGCTAAAAGTGTGCATGTTATTTCTAACCTTCATATGCCTAGTGCCGTTTTCCAAACCTTGTCTTTCTCTGTGCTTTTGTCTGCTGGGCTAAAGAGATCTTTTTTCAAAATTCCTATCTGCATGTGAGTACTTAGAGATTTTGACTCCATCCCCTCTTCCTCTCTTCCTGCACAAATGACTTGACCTTCTTCGGTCTCTCAATAAAGCAGGTTTGCTAAATCTCCAGCTTGCTGTCAAGTTCTTCCTAAGTCCTCTGCATCTCTTCTATATGTAGGCTGCAGGGCTGGCTGCAGTGTCTCATAAGTAGTCTCAGTGGTGCTATAGATAGAACTAGTGTTAGCTTTCTTATCACCAAACATCACTCTCATTAATAAATTCAAAGTGGATGTTAATTTTCTTGACTGCATAGCATCACACTGGAAGTTCACAATTGGTGGGTTACCTGGGATGGCAAAGTTCTCAAAAAGTCACAGCTTTCCAGGAGACATTCCCCAAGCCTGGGTGAGCAGTGCCTGATGACCTTGCCTTTGATTATATTTAAGCACACGCTATCAAATCACCTCAATTGCCCTGTAGAATTTAGGCTATGAAAGCATGAAAAAGTTAATCCATGGAAAATCAGCTTGTCCCAGGTTTAAAAATCTGCAGACAACACAGCCCATAAGGATGAGTCAGCTCTACCACGTTGTTGGCAAATGTAACCTTGGATGAAGTAAGGCTGCATCTGTCATCTTACAGATTCCTGCCCTGTTATTCTTAGTTTCTTCTACTTGCATGTGCTCAGGATGCTCATTTATACACAGGTGCCATGGACCAGTTTGTTCAAGGCTTATGCGTCAAACTGCATCTCTCCATTTATGTCTCTAGAGGCTGACCTGTCATTTTTATTTTATAACATTTAACACCTTTTGTCATTGACAAACAGTTCCTCTTCTTTCTTCTCTGAAAGTCATCAAAAAACAAATTGAATAACATCAACCAAAATCAGATATACACATTGATGTTGGTTCTTAATTAACAACTACATTTGGAGAGCTATACATATTGAATATGTTGATCTTTACGTTATTTTTAATTGTTAACCAGACTGTTATATTAAACAACTATAGCATAAAAAGCTACAGACTTTGAACTAACATAGAGAAAAGGGACGATATAAACATATACAGCTATGTTTATAATGTTTTTTTAACATATTCCAGGTGACCATGCATAT
The DNA here is from genome assembly GCA_013399115.1 of Anseranas semipalmata. Taxonomy (NCBI): domain Eukaryota; kingdom Metazoa; phylum Chordata; class Aves; order Anseriformes; family Anseranatidae; genus Anseranas; species Anseranas semipalmata. Next base: position 217,022 of record VXAA01006331.1, on the reverse strand, counting down.
ATAATTATCTCTTTGTTGCCTTATTTTTTTTAAAATTTTTGATCATTTAATAACCACATTCATTAAAATACAAAAAAAAAAAAAGTTGAAGGCAATACCTAGAAGAGCTAATACTTCATAGTCTTCTGTCCTTTTAAGAACCAGTACAGAAACAAGTTAACGCTGTAACATACTCTTAACAGTTTTCTGGTTGGGGTGAATGCTTATTGTATGCTGTATTCGTAGTCACCATAATAAAAGCAAACCATACTCAACAGATTTATTCACTCTAAGTAAAAGGCCGATTTCACTTCCAGATTCTGATGTCCAGTTAGTGCTTCTAAAATCGGTTGGTTATTAAAATTACCAGAATGATTTATCCATAATATGTCGTGTAAGAGCATAGATATCATCTAAGACATTTAAAAATTCAGTCTACACTATGTGGTGCCTTTAACTTTGGAGAAAGACATTATTGTGCAGTCCACAGAAATAACTGTAGATGAATAGATAAGCCTTTCTCATCTGCTTTTTCTTACAGTTGTTTATTATTACCTATGATTGTGATTGGTGGGGTTCAGCATTTCTTAAATCATAGAAGATACAGAACTTCTGACACGTGTTGACAGTTCATCTTTGAATTTCTCTTTATATTAGTTACTTCCTTATTTTTTTAAATATAAAATAGAACCATACGGTCATATTTCCTTAAATCTCCCACAGATAGGCATCTGTAAAAATGCAGTGGTTTTTTGATGCCAAGGAAAGGGAAAGACACTGCCTCCTATTCTTGTTACATGCGTCCTGGTAGAACAAACGTGTCAAAGATTGTACGTCACACTGCTGGACAGAAATAGCTCTGCCAAGTCTCCATCCAGATAGGTGATAGCCCAGTGCTTTTCCTTTCCAAACATCTGCAGCCTTTTCTCCTCTTTTATTTTTCTTTCTTCCCTCCCATAGTTCATTCTTGTCTGAAAGCTCTGCAGGATGCCTGCCTCTGACGTTAAGAGTGTTCTTAAAAGGAAGCTGGCTTTTTTCTCAAAATACAGTGCTCTTGAAAAAGGCTTCCTACTACCAAGATGTTAACTGTAGATTTTAAGTGAAAAGCTTGATTGTTTTATATAGGATTCATGGTCATTGTAGTGTTTCGCTATATTTTTATAAATTGGAAGCAGGGAGGAGTGATGAAAAACAGAAAGTTGTATCTGTGAATTTCCTGACGTGGTTTTGAAATACCCAGTTTATGTTCTGACTTTCTTTTTTTTCATATATCTTGAACAGGCAGAGGAAGGATGAACTAGAACAGAGGATGTCTGCACTCCAAGAAAGCAGAAGAGAACTGATGGTGCAGCTTGAAGGGCTGATGAAACTGCTCAAAGTAAGCCATTTCATGTCAGAAATGCAGTGCATCCTTCTCTCCCTCAGGTCTGGAATTCACTATTGCCGCTCTGAGGTTACTGCTTTGCTGTTATTACCATTATAAATACTTCATAAGGAATAGAAGGAATTTGCAAAAAGTCATTTCCTTACTGGCTCTGCATATTGGTGCAGATGGTTAATGAGATTTCAGGTTCATATGCTGCTTTTTTGGTTAAAATATCAAGAACATGTAAGAATTGGAAGGTTTTGGAGAAGAATTAGATTTGGTAATAATCTACATGCTGTTCTGGGTAACAATTCAGTTCTTCCGAGCTTAACTGGAAAATAAACAGGAAACTATAGTTACTGCAGTACAGAATACAACTCCCTAGTGGCATGGCAGTGTGTTTCACCCAGCAGTATTACACCAACCCTTCAGTGTGTGTAGGGTCTTTTCTTTTTGCTTTATAGTATGATGGTGTTGGTTCTGATCTACAGCATGTGTTATCGTTTGGATTTCTGTTGAGGGTCAGTTATTCTTTTCATAGCCTACTGCCAGAGTTGAGCTCATAGTTGATGACCAGAGTTGAAATATTATTGTGCGTTTATTCTTTCCATTCTTTAAATTGGACAAGAGCCTCATTCCATAAAATGAATGGGAAAACATTGTCCTTACTCAGAGTTTTTTGATCTAAGACAAGATGCAACAAAGATACGATATGCAAGGGAAGAAATGGGAGAGGGATCACAGTAATTACAGTGACAGGAGAAGCACAGGGTTTTATGGATTAGCTATAGGCACCTCTTAATAGTTCCAGAAAAATGTAGAGCTTGTCTGCACTTGAAAATGATAATTAATTCACATAGTATATAAATCTGAAGTGCAGTCACTCTTTAGATCTTTAGATTAGACTTGTATTCTGGAATAGGAATGTACATACAAGGCTATGATCAAATACTCTTGAGAGGTAGCTTTTTTTTTTTTTTTTTTAGCTTCCCTGTGCAGATGAGCACATAGCTAGAATTAGTGTTTGGGAGGTATTTTTCTTATGCCAGTGGTTCTGCACGCTGCAATTTTTTCCTGCTCAGACAGTTAACATCCATCTTCTAAAAATATTGGAGATAATCATTTGCTAAATTCAGCTTGACTTCTGCAGACCCTAAACCTTTGTAAGTTCAGGTGTGATTTTCTGAAGATGGGCATCCAAAACTGAATTACAAATTTCAGAAAGTATAAAAAAGTTGTTGCATCAGAAATGGTTTGATTCTCTGTGGTTCAGATGACCACAGTCTTAGCATTTTAGGCTTTTTCTTGCACACACAATCAGTGCAGATATCTTGCTTTAATATGGTGACAAGCTCTGATGCGAGTTTCTCTGTAGCCCCTATTGTTTTCAAAGCACTCGTAAGCCTTCACACATTAATCCTCCCAAACACTACGTGGTGTGAATGCTGTCATCTCCACTGGGGCGAGTGGCTGTTCTGTCATCCGGCCTGACTTTCTGCTCTTCCACCTTGAAAGCCTTGAAGGCAAGGTGGACTATCTGGGTAAGAAAGATGCGCTACTTGGAACCTATACGAGCAGCCTGCAAAGCTTTACGCACCCACTAGCCATGGGTGGAAAGACAGCCACTCTGTCTTGGCCATCATGTTCCCATCTCCTGACTGCCCGAACGGTGTGTGCGTCCTCTTGCCCAGCTGCTTGGACAAGGGAGCGTGGCATGGTGTGGAGCAGCAGCAGGTGCTGGTGTCAGTAACTCGCTGACAAGGAAAGCAGAGGACATGGCAGGATACTGCAGAGCAAAGGGAGCACTGCAGCACCAGCGGCAGGTATTGCGACCGGGGAGACAGAGGAGGGAGGAAAGGGCATCGCAGCAGGGGGACGGGAGCCATAACTGCCCCCCATTTGATAGACTAATGTTTATAGAACCCATTCGCTAAGTTGGATCATGCAGTCCACTTCTACCAGAAATTGAGCTTGTCAGAAAATTTAATGACATTGCTAGGCTGTGTTATACAGAAGGCTAGTTTAGAAGCTGGCTCTTACTAGACTTCTCATTTATGAATCTAGTGTCTTTTCATTAACTTCCCCAGTTTCCAAAATTGCTAAAAAATAGGGCAAATTGGAGTGGATATAAGGAACTTCTTCCCCAGGAGGATGGTGAAGCAGTGCAGCAGGTGCCTGGAGGGGCTGTGCCATCTCCATCCTTGGAGGTTTCAAGGTCCAGTGGGACAGAGCTCTGAGCAACTGGTCTGAGATTAAGCTGACCCTCTCCTGAGTAGGAGGTTGGACTAGAGACCTCCTAAGGTCCCTTCCAACCTGAGTTATCCTATGAGCCTGTGACTGTTATATTTATTTGGTTTTACATGTTGGATAATACAGCTCTTTGAATTTCCCCTTATTAGCTCTGTATGGAGCCTGCCAGTTTCTCTTTTATGAAAGCATCTTCCAGAAAGACATCTGTTCTTGAACTGACGAAATCAAAAATGGAAAATCCACTGCCAATGCAAATTTGCTTGCACAGTTAAAAATATATACCTCATTTTCGGTTCTAATGTATTTAGCTTCAGTTTGCACCCATGGTCTCTGGTACATGTGGTTCTCCCTCCATTAAATTAAGGAGTTCTTAGTGTCCCTGTGCAGATACTTCTCTCACTGATGGCACTTTTTAATCTTCTTTTTTAAATCAGTTGGACAGGTATAGTTCTGCTGAGTTTCTCACAATACTGTACTTCAGTCTTTTTTTTTATATGGTTTTCTTTGCCTTCTGCTGATTTTTAATATTATTTTTAACATTGGGAAAAAAAATAACTGTACATTGATTTCTTCTCTGAATCTTAGCAACACTGCACAGGGAGTTATAGGAGTAGTTTTATTACTCTTCATCGCTATTTTCCTTTTTGTGCCTTTCTGCACCAGTGACAGCTTTTTGAAATCTGTCGGTTATCCCCTTCTTACTCCATGTAATGTGCTTTGTTTGTTTTGTATAGTGCTAACTGGTTAGCGAGAATGTCACAATTAAATTCTCTCATATGAAAATATATTACATCTGTGCAGTTCCTGTAGAAGCCAAACTTGTAATGTATTCAAATAACAAGATCAGATTTATTTGGCAAGACCTATTTTCCATGAAGCTACTTGGTAGTATATATACTATATATTACTTGGTAGTAATACTTGGTATTCCAGGATCTATTAAAAATTACCTTAACTGGACCAGATAACTCCTCATGTAATTACTGTGAGAGTCTTGGCTGCAAGCTACCCAGGCCTGTTGATCTAAAAATAGTATTTCTAGTAGATACTCTTTAACACCTTTTCTCATTATGGGTGGAAAGTGGTTCACTGTTTGACTGCTCATGGAAACTACAAGGGGAAAGTACTGTGTCCTCCTATTACTCAAACACAGAAAAGAAATACTAATTCCTGTTCCCATAGTAAGAATTTTACCATCACTATCAAGACCCAATATACACCACCACAAGGCTTTGTTTTGTTTCTGATATTTTTGTTCATATCAAAGACTCCTTTCTGGTGGCTTTAGCCCTGTCAGACATGAATTTTTAGTTCAGGTTTTGGCTTCTCTTGTCATTTGGTGCACTTAAAAGTTTTCATTTATAATTTAGATCAGCTGTTAAGCTTTTATGTTTTTTCCATTTTCTTATACAGTGTTTTCTGCATTTTTAATGCCTCCTTCATTTCAGCATTTAGAGTTGGATTCATCTTAGCTAACTTTGGTTATCTGAAAGTCTGGTATCTCAGCTCCCTCTGTAAACAGGAGAGGGAGGAAAGCATATATTTGGAAGGACACAGTTGTTCTCTGGAGGTTCATCTTTTTTTTCCATTAAATATAGAAGGAGCCCAGATGATTAACTGATATTGGACACCTTTGTTTTCAATGGGTACATTAGGTAAAATGAACCTTGTTCAAAGCAAGGGGTGTTTTCACTCTAGTCTACTCTGAAGATTTATCTATCACTATTTTTAACAGACTTCCTTTACGTCTTTGTTACATATTTTGATCTCTGCATTTTCCTTCGTTTTTGCTTATATCTTCACTACATCCTGAAAAATTGCTCAGCTTAAAGCTTGGCGCAGGCAAGTTCTCACCTTGTGGTGCTAGGGCAGCTGTGAGAGGTGACTGGTGCTGGGACAGCGGCCTCGGAGCCACAGAGGGGCCCTCGACTGGCTGGGTTGTGAGTGTGGAGGCAATCGAACCGCCGTGATTAGCGTCCTGCTCTGCTGTTAGCCAGCACAGCCGCCTGCCCACACCACTGCAGCTTGCACTTCAGGTTGGTCTTTGCACAGAGTGTGCTTCCGCGCCTTTTATTCCTTCTGCCTCCACGTGCTGCACTCGGTGGTTGGCGCTCGTTAGGAGGTCTCAGTTACACAGGCGTAGGCGCGTGTTGGTGGTTTGTCCTGGAGGAGTTTGGGTCCTTCAGCTCTTCACTGAGTGCCGTCGTTGGCATTTCGGCTGCACTGTCCAGCGCACTCTGAAACCCTTTGAGCCTTTGAACTCCGGGCGAGTTCGTTAGTGCGAGGCAGGCTTCCTTGGGCGGGCGCCCACGGCTGTGGGAGGGGTGCTGCGTGCATCCCCAGCAGAGCTGCCAGTGCTCGCCCAGACGACCTCCAAGCACCATCCAGAGGTTAGCAGGCACCCGCCTGGATAAGGCCATCCCGATCCGGGTGATGAGGGGTTAGAGCAGCGTGGACGTGCGCAGATTGCGCCCCAGAGCAGGCCCGCGCACCGCTGAGGTGAACCCTGGGGCCTGTGTGCCTGAAGGGCCGCTGCAGCGGCCGCCATGGTGCTGCCCGCGGCTCTCGTGTCCTCAGGCAGCTGCAGCCAGGCCGCGGTTAGGCAGGTCAGGCCCTTGCACACGAGAGGCCGCCCGTCCGCCCGGGCTGCGCGGTGGCCAGTCATCTGCAGTAGTGTCATCAGCGGCCCCTTCAGTGTTTCTTATCTTCTCCTTACCCAGGCTGCAGGCTTACCTTTCTATTTTTTTCTGAAGTCTTCTGTAATCACCTCGTGCCATTAGCTGGCACTCATCTAATAAGTAGTCGGCAGTGATGATTGTCTGCCTTCTTGCAGGGTTTTTGCCTTAAGCTACAAGGATATTCAGCAGACATATCCCATTTCACTTTTTTCCATTTCCTCAATGGTAATTTCCTCACTAGCTGATTTGATGATTTATCTAATAACTGCTCGGTTCTTCCAGCAAAGCTCCACGTCTCTTGAGATTTTTTTTCACATCTGTAGTTAATGCTAAAGCCTCATTTTTCAAACTAACAACTTTTTTGTGGAGTGGAGATCATTTAAGATCTTTTCCCTGACCTGGCTCACCATCTGGTCCTGTGAGTCCCCAAGCTGGTAGAAGGAACAACTGGAAACAGGTGGGAGCACGGGGAGGGCAGCAGTGGCCTCCACAGCCGATGTTGATTCATGGTTCAGTGGCGCCGTGCCCTACATCTGCTACATTGGTGCCTAAATACACACCTGAACCACCCCACATCTTGGGAGAAAAAATCAAAAGTATCTGCTCCGAAATGTGGAATGATGTGGCTATGTGTTACTGTACATCTCTGCAGTCATTTCCAGTGTACCTCTGTAGTGCCCTCAGTGCACTTTTGGTGTAGTGGTCAGTGAAAAGAAACTACTCCAAATTAGCAGACAGAGTCTGGTTAATCCTGCTCAGACAGGAAATAAATGAGGGAAGGTGGATAAATGGGTTCATAGATTTCAAGGTCAGAAACAACTTTTATTCCGTTAATTTTAATTCCATGAACTGAATTTCTGGGGAGATGTGCTGGGGAGTGGTCCTGCTGCTCTCTGCACTGGCTCTCCGTGCAAAGCCACCGTTGGAGGGAACACATGCTGTTACCCTGAAAAAGCTGTAATTACTAATTCTGCATACGCAAGAGTCCTCAAAAATATGCTGCCAACCTTTCTTTCTAATGCACACTGTTGCTGCTCCACCACAGCTGCCATGTTCCTCCACACAACCGAGCCTGCATGACAGAACAGCCTGTAGAGCTCAAAATGGTGTTCCCATTGTTATATAGGCAAGGACAAAACTTATGAAAACATTTGAATTATAAAAGAAATTCTCAAATATGTGATATTTTGCTAATACCAAGAAATGCTTGTATAGTTGAAGTTAGAGTGTGATTCCACTGGCCCAGCAGGATCATAGCATACATTTCTCTGATTCAAAAGCTGATAAATTCATCCATATTTCACCATTTTTGGTCTTTCAAATTAGCAGTGATCCATACTGATAGAAGTTGCATTGCAACAATGAAATTATTCTCTGCATCTTTTTGCCTACTCCACATCTTTGGTGCTTCTGTCTCCCAGTTTCTCTCCTCCCATTCTAGATCTGATTGCCCACTGCTCTTTAATTTGCCCTTTTGAAATCTGATCTGCAGAGGTTACTGCAGGTCCAGTGCTAGTGATCAAAAAGGTGATATTTTGCCTCTCACATTATGACATTTTTGGTCTTTGTGATGGCAGTTTTGTGCATGCAGGAAACAGAATGCATTACATCGATTGCATGCTTCAGAGGGTGTTTCCAGACTTTCGAGGATGGTAGTCTGATATTTCTAGACTGAAAGCAAGATTGTCTTGAAGACAGCTAGAGAGTTGTTTCTGAGTCCAGGATAGGAAGAGACGCCAATACAGGTTCCGCTTCAAAGCAAAGATCACAGTAACATCCATTCCATGTTTTCAACTTTCCCAAATACTGATGTCCATTTTAGACAAGAGTCTTCTTTTGAGAATGGAACAAATTACATCTTTGCTTTCCCACCACAAGAGTTACATCTAACTTCCTTGTTTCCGTTTTTGTCTACAGATGTTTCTACAATTTGCCATGTTCTGTTCTTTCATTGGATCTGTTATATATTTTGTGTATGTATGTTTGCTTATAATATGATAATTAATCTATCCTGTTTCTCTCTTCACCTTTTTCTTTTGCCAACGGTTATAGGAAGAAGAGCAAAAGCAGGCAGTAAGTTGACTTCAGTTTGTAGGTGATCTAACTTGTTTTCTTTCTGCATGAAAATACAATTTTCTGTTAATTGGCTTGTATGCAAATAAACCACAGGAATGCAGGGTCTTTCTCACGTCTGAATTTGAAAGCAGCCTTCATCATTATCCAATAGAGCATGTTTTTGTGTATGTCCCTAAAGTTATTCCTCTATCACTTTCACATGGAGTTGATTGCCATGGGTACACAAGCGGTGGCTGTATTCATTAGGTTTTTATAGAATTGTGCATGACCATTCAGGATTGAAAATGTGGATTCTCAGCTGGCTTCATAATGTATTTTGTTGGAGATTCTTTAGAGTGCTTTACATACTAAGAAAGCTTTCTTGTCTCTTCAGGTATCCTCAATTTGCCTCTTTGCCACATGCAAGTCCATGCATGAAAACTAATTAATGCCTTAATATTCTAGGCATGGATCCATATCATTCAATCATGATATAGTCTCCTTGAATTAGTCCCAGTATGCTCATTGTAAACAGGATGAGTAAACTAACAAGAGACAAGAATGCATTTACTTTTTACTGATGTTCATTTTCTCTGCCCACCTATTAAAATCTGAATCCTGTGTTAATTTCCGAATCCACTCCAGAGGGAGCCCTTTTGCTTTTCTCAGAAATAGCCAGATGTTCAGTGTCTTCTCTCTAACAGAACAATTTTTCAGCATTTTTGAGCATGTTTTTCTTTGTACACAAAGCATTAATGAAGATTAATCCGGTTTCCCATTTTTTGTTGTTGTTGTTAAATGTTGTCAGATACATTACATGAATTGGAAATTCTTGTGACCTATTTTTGTAATGAAATATATATGTCTGGGTAACTTCAATTGATGAAAACACTTCAATGCTACATGTGCTGAAATTGGCTTTTGGTGACTCCTGGATGGCCATTTATTAAAATTCTGCCATCAACTTAAGAAGAAGATTGTGGTAAGTGTGCATCTTCTTTTGGAGCCCAGTTCATCTTTAGTTGAAGCTGCCAGTGAAGATTTATCCCCAGCTTTGCTAAGGCACCTTGCAGAAATTCTTTGGCTTAATGAAGGGACCAGATTGCAGCATGTGGCAGTGATCTTCAAGGAATTTCCTGGAGAAGGGAAAGCAACCAACACACCACAGTCCCTGTCCTCCCACTTCATACTGTGCAAATGGAATGCTGTATCGTATGTCATTCTCTTACCCGGCATCTTTGCTAGGAATAATCATCTACATGGAAATGCAGCATTTTATTAGCTTGTTTTTCCTCTGCTGTGATGTTCATCCTGATTATGGATATAGAGAAAGGGTAAATATGAGATCAAAGGAAGAACTTGCCCAATTTTACTTCCCTTCTCTCCCTGGAGCTCTATGTTAGTAAGAGGATAAGAGCCAAAATTGACTGCTAAAATAACGTCAAAACATTGTTACACTGCCCAGTCCCATTCTGTTGGAATCAGTGATGAATAAGCCAAAAAGGATTTGAAACTAAAGAAAGCAGATTTTGACCAGCCAAAGGGCACATAGCTGATCTGTAGGAATTGGAACTTTACATCCTTCCATTTGCATGGACTGAAATAGGCTGAAATTGCTCTCCTCCTAACTGTAAAGGTGCAGCCTGAAAAAGCTGGAAGTCTCAGAGTGCAGAGTTCCGCTTGGCTAAGAAACACACAATCACAGAAATCACAGAATAGCTGAGGTAGGAAGGGACCTCTGGAGATCATCTAATCCACCTTCCATGCTCAAAGCACGGTCAACTGGAGCAGGCAGCTCAGGATCTTTTCCCATCAGGTTTTGAGTATCTCCAAAACTGGAGACTCCACAACCTCTCTGGGCATCTGGGTCTAGTGCTTCACCACCCTCACCATAAGAAAGCTTTTTCTTTTTGTTTAATGAGAATTTCCTGTATTTCCATTTGTTCGCGTTACCTCTGGTCTTTTCACTGGATACCACCAAGAAGGGTCTGGCTCTGTTTTCTTTACTCTCTTCCATCAGGGATTAGTACGCATTGTTAAGATTCCCCCGAGCCTTCTCTTCTTGACACTAAGCAGTCCCAGCTCTTTCAGCCTCTCTTCATATGGCAGAAGCACTTGTTCTTCGCCATCTTTTCTGGCTCTTCCTCGGACTTGCTCCAGTCTTGCTCCATATCTTTCTTGTACTGGGTTGTCCAGAACTGGACACAGCACCCTAGATGCAACCTCACCGTTTCTGAGGAGAGGGGAAGAATCACCTCCTTCAACCTGCTGCCAGCACTCTTTTCAACACAGCCTGTGATGCTGTTGACCTTTTTTTGCTGGAAGGGTACATCACTGGCTCCTGTTCAACTTGTTGTCTGCAGGACTCCAGGTCTTTTTCTGCCAAGCTGGTTTCCAGCCAGTTAACCCCCAGAGCACACTGGTGCACAAGGCTATTCCTTCCCAGGAGCAGGACTTTGCACCCTGCGTTGAACTTGGTGAGGTCCCTATCTGCCCATTTCTCCAGAGGGATTCAGAGATGCCTCTGAATGAATACGCCAACCATCTGGTGTATCAGGCACTCCTCCTAGTTTTGTACTGTTTGCTAACTTGTTGAGGGTCCTTGCTCTCCTATCATCTAAGTCATTACTGAAGATCTTAAACAGTACTGGCCTCAGTATCAAACCTTGAGGCACGCCACTGGTGATTGGCCTCCAGCTGGACTTTGTGTACTGATAACAACCCTATGCATCACAGTGTGAGTTGGTGTCTGCACTATTCTGGAAAGGAGGTAATGGCATATCTCCAGTTTGAAGTCCAGAATAATTCATTGGACCATACTCTGGCTTCTAAATGTCTTCAGGACTTCATGTCATCCATTTTCTCCAGTAACAGACATACTTGAACAAAGGGCTGGCTGGCTGTGAGATCTCGGTTTAAAGAAACACAGCCAACTGAAGAACTTTAAAAATATTATCAAATATCTCAATGTCCTTTAGAACCTCTACCAGTCTTGGTGGTTGTAGAGTTGCATCTTCCCTCTGCGTAAGCATGTAGAACCCTAGAGTAGCTTGGAAAGGGTACCAGTCCAGTGTGTGCTCAGCCAGCCCCATCCTGCATCCACAACGTCAGGCTTGGAAAAAGAGCCTCGCCTGGTTAGTAGTTCACAAAGGCCTATGGGCTAGTCCACAAACAGCTGGACCACATATGAGGGGAAGTGTGGAACACTGTCTGGGTCCTGTGGAAGAGAAGGCCCAAGTGCCCTACTGATCTAAAGGGATGGTCCTCTCGTCCCTTGATGAGATGGATTGATTATGTGGTGGCGACATGGATTTACATGAAGGATTAAGGTAAATAAGAGACAAATCAACAGAACAGTCACTGATTCAGGACTGGCTGCACATCAAAAGCAGTAGCATCAGGAATTTCCCAGTTCGGGAATTTCTGATTCCCCTTCACTGCTAATGCTGCAAATCCCATTCTGCCTTCTCCATATTGCTAATAACAGTTAGAGGGGGTCAGAGAGGATCGATTTTCTTGGCTATATTCAAGCAAGTTTCTTGGTCAGCAAAAAAGACTTCCTGAAGAAGAAGCCATCTTGTTCATTCTGCATTTAAGACAACATACACGTTCCAAGGGCTGAACATGCCCAGGTTAGCATGGACGTTTTGAATGGCCTGACTGTCATGAGCCAGCATTCCACCTAGTGCAACAAGACACTTAGCCTAGAGGGGCAGTTTGTTCATATATTTGCAGCCAGAGTGACTGTACCTCTAAGCACATCCCTAAGTAGAGATCTTTGCTGCCACTGGCAGGGTAATAAAAAGTTACTTGGCTGCTGAGGTTACTACCAAGTACCTACAGAAAACTGTGCAAACTGACTTTCATCTCCAGCAAAAGGCTAGGTGAGCACTGACCTCTGAGACAGCAAACTCCAGACACAAAAATGTCCTCAGAAGGCCTAAAAGCTGCCGTGTCTCTTGGCCAGTCTGGCTCAGAAAATCATGGCAAACTATAAGGAATTTTTGTCAGCAGAGGTCTGCTATTTCTGATCCTGGTATTTACAGGAAAGTCCAGTAACTTCTGTGCCCCGTCTTCAGAGTTGATTTTCTGTCAAGATTTTGAAAGTTTCTTTATTGCCTTTCCCTTTGCAAGACTGCTCCTTCAAATTAATTGGGCCGGTCCTGGTCACAGCCCCCCCAGGAAAAATACGTTGTGTAGAGATATTGGAGTAATGGAGTATTAAGCCACAAGGTATTCATAGTCCATCACACTATTCTCTATTACTGCGAAGATTGTTGTGTCCCAGCTAATAAATATCTTTTCCAGCATAGATCCTAATTTACAACAGGACCGTTTTCATGTCACAGCTGGTGAGAGGCTTAAATAATCTGCTAAATATTAAAACCTTTGTTTTATAGTCAAATGAACAGCCATTGGAGCTGTACTGTTCACTATTCAGAAGAACGTTAAAGGAATTCTCAAAGATGTACATCACGTGTATCATGTCTTTGGCATGTAGTACAATGCATACAACGAACCCAGAAGAGCATCAAGCACTCGTAATCCAACACAAGAGAACTGCTCTAATGCCAAACAGGCACAGAAATGGCTTCACAGCAAAGGAGCTCACATGGGAGTGTTTAAACACTGGAATGGAAGTCTTTTCCTTTCAGAAGATGGTGGGAACCATACAACATTGCACAGCAGATGAGGCTCATGAATTTTGATGTTATGTTACCAATTGGAAAAAGTGGACACGCTGTCACCAAATAGTCCTCATGAAGTCATGGAAATCATGGGAGGGTTGCTCCTTAACCCGATGGATGGGCTGTTAGGAGTCCCAGTTTTCCGCCCTTCGCTAAGATGATCCCGAGTATATAGATGATAACTTCCAGTCAGCATGAGAAGTGCAAGGGCAGCAGTATCTCTGCACCTCATTTGCAGTGCACATACCTTTACTGAGGGGAACCTTCCTAACCAACAGCTATAGCAAAACTGATCCCAGACAGCAAGCTAGGATGATACCTGCGTGCTGTCCCAAGAGATGTAGGAACCTGGGAGAGGGGAATTCCTAACCTTGAGGAACCTGTAACAGCTGAAGAAGTCTCATCGTGGTGATATCTGGATCTGAGACTGCTGTTCAATTCTGTGTGTCTCTTTGCATCATCAAAGGTCTTATTCACCTCTCCAGAGTGGATCACTGATGCATGGCTGGGTGACTCCCACAACACATACTGATGCATTTTAACAAAAATACGAAGAATTCTTCCTGATGCCCAAACACTGCATCAGGTCCTCTGCCTTCTTGTACTGTGTGGCCCCGTTCATTTCCAGGGTGTGCCCTTGGTCTCTGTGGATGATTCCAAGCTCTCAGCATTGATGGATCATGTCTGCCAGCTATATGGCTAACATGACCCAACTTGCTTGAATGTTAATCCTTCATACTCATAACTGAAAAGCCTTTCTGAAATAAGTGGAAGACCACCTTCTAGGAGTGAATAGCTCAAGTAGCATAACACAGAATAATCCTGTTCTATATAACATAATCCTGTTGAGGATAAATTTAGGAGAAAGACCAAATCTGGTTGCCTACCACACTGGCAGCCTTAAATACCTTCTCTGGTTAAGCTGAAAAGAATTGTAGCAGTTCCTGAGACTTGCAGGCTAGTTCTGTACTAGTAAACGCGCATGGAAAAGTTCTCTGATACTGGGGCCAACTGGCATGAAAATGTCTGTCTCTGCTAGCAGATTTTCTTGGTCTCCAAGACCTCGTGTCTGCATGCGGTATTGGGAATGGTTCCTGCAGTGTGCCTGGGAATTGCTGGGGAATGTGGTAGCTGAAATGTGTTAAAACTGTACCAGGGAGCGTTCTTACACTTTAATACTGTAAATTACCTTGTTCCAGTGCCAGAAACACTCCTGGGCATGGTTCAATTCACTAATATAGACAGACAGCTTTAGAGTAAGCTTTGAGTTTGTGCCTCCACACGAGGAGCCATGTTTATGGGCCTCTTGAAGGATATCAAACCTAGAAAGGCTCCTGAAAGAGCCATTTAGATGTTAAATATTTGAAGTCATATCGGGAATGAGGTGTCTGTACCTGTGGGGCTTATATGTCAGTGAACGTCTCAGAAAGGTAGGCTAGGTCTGTGCTGACATCTGGTACTGAAGAGACTTTCCCCTGCTCGTTAATTGCTAGCACTGCCCGTAGCAGATGACGTCCTTGGATACTAGGAGGAGGGCTTGGCAGTGAATAGCCATGGGTGTGCATCAGGATTGCGTTCTTGGAAGTCTGTTTGCTCTGAAGGATCACACTGCCCTGTGGTGGTTGAATGGCAGGTAAGAGGCAAATGACAAATAATGTGATGGTGCTTCCTATAGCAATTGGATGAGTGCACTGAACTTAGACTGAGGTGTGGAGCCAATGTCTGCAGAAGACCTGGTTTCTGTCTGAAGAGAAGGAAATGCCGCTCCCCACCCCGAGCAGCAGGGCATTAACAAGTTTCCCTGGGCCCACTCAGCCCTCCCCTGCTGCGCCTTCCATCTGTGTCGAGCTCGGAGGGCAGAGCTAAGAGGATTGAGCACGGCTCAGGCGGCAGCAGAGGAAAGTGGGTTGCTGCTTTTCTTTCTAGTGCTGCGTGTAGTGGATGGTGGAGGCCAAACACTGCACGGGTCTGCCAGAGCCTCCTGAATAGCTGCAGACCGGCGGTGGTGGGGTCTGCAGTGCTCTGCTTGAGGCGAGCAGTGAAGAGGCATGAGGTCCTCTCCTGATGCTTGACTGGGAACAGCCCAGAAGGGATCTGGCCACGCTGTCCCATTTTGGAGGGCACACAAGCAGCAGGAGTGATTAAGTGCTGTCAAATATGCAAAACGAACTAAAACTGTAGAGAGCACTTCGTTTTTTTTTGTTTCTGACTTGTAGTAACCAGAGATATTTTCAAAAATAGCAGTTGAGAAAATTGTCACGGAGAAGTGTGATTTTTCATATGTTCCTGCTGTCCCATTAGGAGGTAACAGCCATAACGTAGAACCATTTATGCGGAGTACCCGCTCCATTCATGTCTTCCCTGAATCGCATTCCTCTGTACTTAATCACATTTTGGATTGCACAGCCAGAAACAGGCAGGAGTTTGTTCAGTTTTATGTTTTCCAAGTCTTGCCTTCGCTGAGAAAGACACGTATGCCAAGTTTGAACTTTTAAGCTGCTACCATTTTTAACAAAGCTCTGTACAAAAGCATTGTGGCTACACTTGCTTTTGACTTGGGGGAAAAATATGCTTATTCATTCTAATGCACTTCAGAAACAGCTGAAGGGTTTTTTTATTTTCTAAACAGATCCTCTGTCAAGAGGCTGCCCAGCACGAACATTTTCATTTTTGCTCTTCTAGAGGTTTCTGATTGTTTGCTTGCTTGTTTGTTTTAATACACATTATTTGCAAAAAGAGAATTAGAAATGAAACAGTCTTACAGTGTTTGCACTGGAGTGCACAGTACTCATGCAAAGCAGTTACTATGGGTGTATCGTGGACAGTTATAAGGAAAGTCAAGGCTTGGTCTCATCACGTGTGTTCAGAGAGGTTCCAGGAGCCCCAGGAGGTTCTTTCTGTATTCAGGGCATTTCCCCTCCTTCTTATGGCCCATTTTGATGTTGATAACTTGGAAGCCTGGCAGCAGGAGCAGCTGTGCTAGAGCAGCCTTCTTGCTTTAAGAAAGCGTGTTGTGTGCTGCTAGAAATCGTGGCACCGCTGTTGGCTTGTCGTGCTGCAGGCTGTGGTGGAACAAAAGGTGTTGAGATGCGTTTCAGCCAGGTGGACCGACTGAGGCTCTGGTCTGCACGGCGCTTCGCTTGCAGGTCATACCGTACAGAAGGTCCCACAGGAGCCCCTGAGGCCAGCCCTGTGCCCTGGGGCGTGAGGGCAGGGGCACGGCTTTGGAGGGAGGCTGCGCGTACAAAAGTATGTGAAAGCTGGTGGTGAGGTAGCACCTGCCTTGTACATTTCTTGAGTTAAATACAGCCACGTCTGCATTATTTCTGCAGCAGACCCTGGGATGCCCCAGGCACCGAAGAGCCCAGGTTGTACGAGGGGGAGGCAGTGCTGGCAGCCTCATGCCTTAGTACTTTGCCAGCCTCCCTAATGGAGGTTAAGTGCCTGCCCTGGAGGCCCAGGACACCTCCAGCAGACCTAGGGGGTGCTCCTGCACTCCCCGGGAAACCCAGGGTCTCAGAGGGTCCCTCAGCACCAGCACAGGAGTACGGAGCCTGCTCAGGCATCACGGCGTGCCCCAGCAACTGTGGAGATCAGGGGAACTGCTGCAGAAACGACGGCATTGCCGAGAGTTAGTCACAGAATGGTTGAGGCTGGAAGGGACCTCCAGGGGTTAGCAGGGGCCTGACCTGCTGGGGCTAGGCATCCCGTCAGACCTCAGCTGACCACAGGACCACAGGTGCCATCGCACACCACTCCCACCCCTTCGGGGCACTCGGCCTCGGGGCACCCGGCTGCGCTCAGCCGGAGTGAATCCGGCGGCGTCTGCAGATGGGGCCACCGTGTCCTGCCGGAGTAGTGGTCTGCACGCAAAAGCATCGTGTCTCCAGGCCTACACGTGCTGTGGATAGTGCATGGAAGGGTGCACGGGAGCAGGGCTGGAGCTAATCAGCACCAGCAGATCCGAGCTGTCTCTGCGTTTTTGACGTGAATAACCTGTAGTCCGGACAATGCCCTAGGGAGTGCAGAGTAGGAACAGTGTCTGAGAAGTGTGTGAGCATGGACTGTCAGTTTGGGGTGTATTAACAACAGCTTTTTTCTTCAAGTCACCTATAGGAGAAATTTTGCTTATAGCAGTTTAATAATATTTTTCAAATACCCAGATTTTCTTGCAATAAAACCAATATTTTAATTTTAAGCTTTATATTTTGATGAGGAATCAAAGGGAGAGGCTGTACTGCTTTGCTGGACTATGTGATGTATTTGGATAAAGCAGAGTTTTGGACCGAGGGGTAAGTCAGTCCAGGGTTAAGTCAGACAGAGGGTTAAGTCAGCTTTACAATAAGCTGACTTCGACAGCAAAGCCAGCTTGAAACATTCCTTTTCCTGTGCCAATATTCACTGCTCCAGCAATTATGTTCGTACAGTTTCTGAGGGGCCATGCTCCAAATCAGAACACTGAAACTGTCCTAATTAAAGACAGTGTTCCTAGAAAAAAGATGAAGCCAGAAATTCTTGTAGCTACACCTTTATTGACCTTGCATCAGATCTTCAAGAAGTACAAATCCGGACTGGAAGAGGCTAGACGCAGTTCCTTGGAGCGATCCTCTTACGGCAGTCACTTGCACTACGTGGCAGGAACAGGCAGTTAGCACCGCTGGATCGGAGAGGGCGCACGGCAGGGACGCGGAGAGCTGCGCGCCCCTTTGCAGCAGGAGGAGACGGGGGCGGTTCATGTAACAGCAGAGCAGAGAGAAGGCTACCAAGGATGATAAGCAGTGTCCCTCCAGAGTCGGCGATTGTTTAGAATCGTGAATTCAGTGCCTAGGCTTGTTCTGTAGGAATATTTCATAGGTCACCATTGAAGATCTCATATGCAAGGCCAGAGTGGTTTTTGTTTGTGGCAGATATTCTCCCACTAAGTGGGTGTTTCTGTCTTTTGTTGCTTGTTCATGAGAATTCACTGTGGTGCGTTAGTGGTATTTTTCATTTTACGTGCATGTTCCCACCAAAACATTTGTTGCCACATTTTGGGATAGATATTCATGAGCATGTAGATTTTGTGTTTTTGTTGTGGAGATATCATTAAGATGACTGGAGAGATATACTGCAAGGATTTGCATTTGTTTGGCAAGGTTGAATTTCACTCGATGTTTGTTTAGTCCGTAGGAAATGTGATGCTGATGATGAGTTTGGCAAGACTGAAAGTTAGAAGACAGAATTCAGGAATGATTTATTTTAACAGAGTTTCTTTGAGCATAGATTGCAACTGGTTAAATGATTATCCATGTAGAGTCCAGAATGTGAAATGCTTCCCAGCTGAATTTCATAACCATGCTGACTGTTCTAAAACAAATTTTTCTTGACTTTATAATCAAGGACCTGATCTAGTATGTAAATAAGCTTAAGTGCAGACAGTGCGTACATACTCCTTCAGGATATGCCCTAGTGTATGCTTAATTCTCTGCAATTACTAATTCCTTCTACTGTGCGGTAGCACTGGATTGGCACCCAGATAAAACTGACTGATGCCATAAATAGCATATATGTATATCTGTAGCATTTTAATCTTAACCAAACTACAAAACTGTACATCTTCACACCTTTCTGGATCAAAATGAGTGTGTCCATTTCAGAGACAGGGAAAACTGATACTTTTTTAGACATTCAGGACTATCCAACAAGCTGTTGATGAAATTCAAATGAGGACTGTTGCTTGTATCTTGGCTGTCACTTGTAGAAAGAATTGGTTCTCATACACAATCTTGAAAAATATGGAAGAAGCCCGTGTTGCAACAGCACATACTGTAACTTGGTACTTATGGGCTGCCTGCTCTACACCTTGCAGGAGTTGCATCCACATAGCTGAACTCTAGACATTCTGTGGAGTGGAAGGTGTATAATGCTGTTAATCCCCAGTAATTCAATTGCAGAGAAATTAATATTAAATGTGTTTCTGTGTGTGCATTTGTAATACTTTCCCTCTTATCATCATGCAAGCACAGAAGGGTAATCAAAGCCACATGAAGGACATCTGGATCCAGCATTGGTTTATATGGCACCTGGCCCTTATTAATAGTAATGAGGAAATAGCAGTTTGGGATTTCTTGACCTCACATGAAATTCATTTTGCTGGGCAAAGGTTGCTAACAGATGGCAGCAATTTGGGGCTCATTTCATCATCTGTTACACAGACTTTATTGCTTCATTTTGGCCCTTTCCTTTGTAAGGAGCTATCCCTTTTTCCACCTCCTCTCTTTATAAGGGTTGTCTTTTTCAAAGGGAGTCCTGAAACATCTTGTTAAAGCATGTTATATGCAACACAAGAGTTTAGGTATGGTCTGATACAACAAAATAATCCCTTTGAGCATAAATCACTCTTATACTGTGTTGTAAACTTCTATCTTTTTGAAGTTGGTAGTTTCTTCTGGGTTATTGGCCTCTCTCCAATTTGTTCTCTATTTCCCCAGCCCACAAATACACTTTTGCACTCTGACTTTGAGCAAATTAAAGAGATATGAGAAGACACAACCCCATAATTGTCAACACAAAGCACTGTCTCAGACCAGAAGTTTGTCACTGAAGTCTGATTTAATAATGTACCCCAGTGAGCTGCGTGCCAGTGAGCCTGGTTTCGAAGGGTGCATAACATCTAGAGAAAGGATTTCCCTTCAGTGTCTACCTCACTGTTGTCACGTTGGTGTGGACTCAGTTATCCTCGAAGAGCATCCCTGGTCGAGCAGCTGTGAGATCTTCACAGAGCTTGCTCGAGCTTGTTTGCAGGTTGGCTGGGCGGTGGCTGGATGCCCTCCGTGCTGGCCATCAGCTGGCTGGCAGGCAGAACTATCTGTGATGCTCAGCAGCATCCCAAGACGGAAAAATCTTTGATCTGAGTGTTTTGCTTTACCTTTTTTTTTTTTTTGGTAGTTATAGCTGATTCAAAGCATGCTAGAACTAAGATAAAGAAATCTCAAAAATACAGATGTAGTGCTGTTTAGCATTAAAGAAATATTATGAATTCAAGACCTTGGAAATGATGAGGTTCGATATTTGCTTACTCAGATGTTATGTTAGCCATTATAGCGATAGCTTACTCTTGTACAGTGATGGCTTCTGTACTGCAACATGTATTTACAACATAACTATCAAAAAATCAGAATACTTCTACATAGTCAAACATTGGTGTAAATACTACACTATACTGCAGAAATGAAAAAAACATACCTGGAATCAATTTATCCTTAGTGCTAGATCAAAATAGTCTTACCTAAGAGTCTGATTCTATGAAATATCTGTTCCAGCTGTACATTTCGCCTTTCATGATGCTTTCAAACTGAAACCTCTTGGGGGTTTTATTTATCAAAGTGAAGTGAAAGTTGTTCTATTAAAATCGTCATGTAATCCAAATTGGGTTTAGAGAGAAACGCTTGTATTGTATTTGTGATTTGGTTTGACTACTGTAAATATCCCTACAATTTTGCAAGCCCAAAGCAGATGTGCTTAAATCCGCAAAGAATTTAGATAGCAGAGAAAGAGAAAATCTCAGTATTTTGACTAGTGTAGTTTAAGAAAAACTCTACTAATGTGAAAATTAATTTTCTTTTCCCTGAGCCTTTCTCTGTTGAAATAAATTCACCAGTGAGAGTGGGGGGTGCTTGCTTTAAGAAAGATCTGAATTCCAGTAGTGTCCTGGGGCTGAAAAAAAAGCAGATGTGCACCCTTGGTGCAGTCAAACCCCGTTCATCTGCGCTTGTTTGAAAACAGTACGTGTTTGCTTCTAGTGGCTGCAGTTCTCCAGATCACTGACGGTTTAATTCTGTGTTTCTGACAACATTAATGAGTTCATCAGATTAAATAAACTACAGAATTCCAGGAGATCTAAATCTTGTTAGTTGGGTTACGCCATTATGAATGCTCTTGGCACTGATGCATGTAAAAGTAGGGCTCTGCGGAGCGGTGCTGCGCATCCAGATGTCATGTGCGCTCTGTCTTGCGTGGTCACGGTGGGCATGGCAGCCACGGTCCTTACTGCCTCTCTTGGTGAGATGGAATTATCAAATTCTTAGCTCCAATTATTGCTCTCAAAGATTTCTGCAGTCTTCTTCTCCCACTGATGAACAGCCTCACTAGTTGTCTTTGACCTGTTTGAGCTGGATGCTGACGGTCAGGTTCAATCCAGTCCAGCCTGTATCTTTAGATATCCCTTTACACATTCCTTCTTCTCTGTGTGGAGGAACGGAAACCTCTGATCTCCAAATCTCCCACTGCTGATACCAAGGACAAGCCTACAGCCTGATGGAAAACTCTTCAGCATCAATTTCAGGTCCAAAGTCTTACCTTCATTGTCAAGAATGGTAGCAGACAATGCATCACCTGTGACATTAGGAGCTTCCTCCTGGTATCATCATCTCCTTTGACCAAAGGAGTGACCTTTGGCAAAGGCTGTGAGGAAGAAACCAATAGGAGCTGTGAGCACTGTCATGTCCAGCCTCTCTCTACCTGGGAAGCCAAAGTGCTTGATAGGTTTATAGCACAGTTACATGTTGGGGGTATTTGTGATAAGGGATCAGGCTTGACTGTCCAGATTGTCTTTCCCAGCTCCGTACTACTTCATACCTGAAACCAGCAGGTGACTGCTGTTTCAGAGACTGTTGATAGTGGCCTTGGTCATCACCAGTGAAACCTCGTAAGAGATTTGATAAGTTGATAATTGCCAGCACTGGACTACAAATCAGAGACTGCTCAGTCCAGCCACGCCGCTGTAGCGGTGGCCTTCAAGCCACCCACATTCACATGGCTGGAGAACGGAGCAAAGCCCTTCGGCCAGGATTTTTTACTTTCCAACAGGTCCATCCCTGTTGCACCTGCCTGGGGCAGTGCCGCGGGGAAGCCCACTTACTGAAGGGATCCTCTGAAGGCCAGTGGCTGCAGAGGCCCAAGCTCTTCTGCATCCCCATCTGCAAGCTGCCAGGCCACCATAGCCAAGCGCAGCTTTTACTTCGACTGGAGCAGGGCGGTTTTCTTCCCGTTGATGCTCTGAGGTGGTAATGAGGAACACGGAAACTGTCAAGGCAGCTGGGTCAGACAGCAAGAGACATTTCTGAAATGAAGGGCGGTGTGTACCTATAACCAGGAGATCAAGGCTGCAAGCGCTGGTATTCCCTACAAAAGGGAATAAGGGAAAAGTCTAGGTCTTTAAGGAGCTGGTGTTTATCGGGTAGGCTGGTCATCCTCTGCACTCCTGAGCAGGGCCTGTGCAGTGCGTGCTGCCATGCGTCGTGCGGTGTCTGCCCGGCGTCTCAGCTCCCTGCTGGCCACCAGCTCAGACAAGGCAGCAGTGGCTGCCGCAGCTTCGTGCTGCCCACAGAAATTCCAGAAGCCTCGCTGCTCCACCAGTGGCATCAGGCGGGGGCAGAAGTCATTGCCTGTGCCTCCTGTGCCTGCCTGTGTGCCAGCCCGTGCTTCTCATGATCCTTGCTCCTCTCAAGTGACACTTCTTGCATGAGCTTGTTACAAAACAGCATATACTTGTTGCTGTAGGTGGGAACTAACGACAGTTTGTATTGCCAGTGCTTTTTTCATTCAAAAAAGAGAGGTTTTTTTCCAATGCTAGACCCAAGAAGATGCAAAAAAATGTGTATCTGTCTCAGGTCTGGGAGGTAAGGCTTGCTTTTCTTTTACTGTCCTCCAGCTCAGAAGTGATACCCCCAGAGTATGCCCTGTTCTTACTTTCCTATGTAAGCTCCTGGAAAATAGAAGGAACAGATCATATTAACATCATAGGGAACTTCTTGCTGACTGAGAACAGACGAGTCCCTGAGGATTTTGTTTCCCATCAGAAGCACAACACTTCCATTTGACCTCAGTGGTCAGTATATATTGTGTGCATGGGATGCAGAGTCATACATCAGCATGCACATAGTGCTTAAAATGATCAGCTGAATAATCAGCCTGTGAGTTTTGCATCAGAAGACATGGTCCGTGGTGAGAGGAAAGAAGCTAGAGTGGCTATTCCTTGGTCTTTGTGGTCTGACAGTGACAGGACTAAGTCTTTCGGATTATCTCCCTTCCTCTTTGTGGCTATTTGCAGCTCATTGAAAGACCACAGCATCACATCAGAGAGGCTCTCGTAATGCGTCATACTCTGTGTCCGTGTGTTCTTAATTAGCTCGTGAGCCACTCCTTCCAGAGATCAAAGGCGCTTCGCCAGGACACAAGGAGCTTGCTTTTAAAAACATGCCTGCAGCAGCTGCGCGGCAGTGGCTGCACGATGGAGCAACCTACTGCCTTTTGCTAAACGTGCGATCCTTGCCTTGGGTCTCGGGCAAATGTGGGGAGAGTAGTCCTTCAATCTTAATCCGTGTAGCAGCTGATGCTTCTCCTGTCCGTCTAGAGTGGATCCTGCTTCCTCAGATTTCTCTTAGATCTAGTAAATCTTTCACCTTTTACTAAAGGTGTGCATCCAGTTTACTTTTTGTCAGTCCAGTGCAGGGGATTCACATTTCCACCTGCTCAAAAGAAAGGATCCTTACCCGGCCGTAGCAGGGCCTGTTGAGCCAGTGAGAACCACACGAACATGCTTTCCATTGCTCATTTTCCAAGTCCACAGCTAATGCAGGCACCTGCCCACGCCAACAGCAGTGGCTTGGCCGCACCACGGTGCCTGTGCCAAGGAGCGCGGGGTGGCCGGGGCTCCTGGGCAGCAGTGAGGAGAGGCACGAGAGGGGCCCCACACTTGCTCCGAGGTCCAGCTGCCAAAAGTGCCACTTGCTGTGGGTAAGTAACCACCGCCTCTTCTTTCTTTTGGGACGCAGCCGGCGTCTCTGCGCTCACCAAGCCGGCAAGCGTCAGTAACACGGCTGGGCAGAGGAGGAGGGGACCTTGGAGTCACCCTGCAGGCTCGGGGCGACTGGGCTGCTTTGCTGCCGTGCTCCTTGTGTCACCTCCCGCACCTGTCTGGTCTGCGTGTAGGCCATCGCCTGTGAGGCGTGCACCGAGGAGTAACCTCGCACACAGATAATGTCATTACTCAAGCGGATGGGGTTATTCATTTGCAAAGTGTTTGCAGAATCCTTGGACTGCCAGCCTTGCAGACAACTCATCTGCTTTTGTTATTGCCTTTTTTAAGAGCCAAGTATGTTAAAAAAGGATGACAAATCCTTGAGTACTTTATAGGTAGCACACTTCAGAGAAGTAGTGAAAGTTGCTAAGTAACCAGTTGCTACTTACCTATGAAAATGTATAAAAGCGTGGCTTCACAGAGTGTGGAAATGACTAGTGAAGGGCACTGTAAGTCTTCCATATTCTGCATAAGCATAGATATATTTATCCAAAGAAATCCAACTTTCATCATAGTACAGCAGCGTTTCTCAGACCCAATATAAATAGTCGTTCCTATTCACAGTCTTCCTTAAATGGGTTTAAAAAGTACATATTGATCGGTTTCTGTAGAAATTTATATTCATAGTGTTAACAGTGAGGTATGCTTTCCTTAAGCTGTGTTCCTCATGGTGTTGTATTGGTCTCATTAAGCACTTCATTTATGTTTTAATCTATTTTAGCCACTTTACAGTTATTCAGAGAAAATACATACGGAAATCAAACTGTGTGTTCTCTTATTCAGCGGTTAGGTTTAAGTTTGTCGAGCTAGGAATAAAATACCCATTTCTGTACCCTTGTTAAGAACTTGTTTGTTACACTGGCCTATGGTCAGCGAAAGATGCATCATCTTAGTAATCTTTCTTTTTAATGCTTTGGCTTTGTGTGTCAATTGTATATGTACATCACCACCATTTAGCAACGTTTTGAAAGAGGAGGCCAGGGACTCGAGCTCGTCAAGCGGGACCATCGGCGGTGGCCTCTGTGGCTCTGCTCAGCACGGGCACGCGGGGCCTCGAGCTGGCCTGGCAGCGCCGGGCTGCTGCCGCTCCCATCGCGACACCCGCGTGTCCGCACTGTTCCTGGTGCTCCGTTCCACGAACATCCCCGAAAATTGCTCTGCATTTGATCCGTGTGGATTTGTGAGACTGACAGGCTTTAGCTTTCTGGTAAGGGGGAAATTACAGAGCAGCATAAAAGCAAATTGTCCTCTCAAGAGACGGTTTCTCATGCCAGAAAAAGAGAGGGAGGCTTTTCAGGCTAGGAAGCTACAGATAACATGACATTCAATTTTTCTCATAGTCACTCTCTTCATAAAGGTAATATTTTCTGAGAGAGTTCATGGCCAGAGAGGTTTCCTTATATTTTTGTGACATTTAAGCTCCGCATTTGACACTTGGCTTTCAGGAGGCAGCAAATGGCGCAATGTTAGGAAATGGCGGTGTCCTGTGCAGGGGAGAAAAGGGGCGAATCTTCCTCCTTGGACTGAGGGAGAATAACAAGCCTGGGGGAGAGCTCAGTGCCCTCACGCATCGCAGCGGCAGCGCCCTGCCGAGCTGCGTGGCTGCGCAGGTCGTGGTCCTGCTCAGGTGCCTTCGGAGCGAGCCCTGCCATGGGCTACGGGGGCATCACCTCACGAGCTGCGGGCCTTCCCAGCTGGTTAACCACCGGAGTCGTGCTCAGGGCTGATACTCAGCGTATGGCCGTTTCTGCACCTCTTATTCCCTCATGTAGAATTTGTAGTTGTGTCTCAGAGCAGCCTGTTTCCTGTCCACGTCTTGGAGAAATGCAGGTTTGGTCCGCGCTGTATGCATGTCAGCCAGGGACGAGAGCACCCGTGAACGTGACTAATTAATTTTAACTGGAAGAGGGGAATAATATTTTGCCATCTATACCAGTTTTCAATGCTGAAAAGTGGACCTGACACGTGACTCTCTGAGGATTTAGGTCTTTGGACTGAGAGAAGCTGAGGTGGAAGGGAGCAGAGGAAGTTCAGCATGCAACTTCAGCACAAAGGCTGAAACCATCATAGACTGCGGGACTTGGGAATCTCCACATTGCTCACAGTAATGATTCCAGTGCACCTTGAAGAGCACGACCTGTATCCACAGCAGCTAAGTGTGGCTGGTGAAGCTGGTGTTCATGACTGCAGTCAGTGGTCCTCCGGAGAGCAAGTCAGAGCGGCTGAATTAGCCTCCTGCTCTGAATCACTTTCTGGAGGACGCTGTCCCTCCCACTGTTGACTTCAGCATGACCTCAGGAGGTTGGCCCCACTCAGCGAAACCAGACTTGACAAAAAGCCCTGCCTCCCCTGGCTCTCAGCAGAGTTTCTATTCTTAGTCCATTGACGAGTAGTTTTCATCTCTCCTTTGATTTTTGGCACATGACAGTTTTTCAAAGGCAGAGCGGGTGAATACGCCAAACCTTTGCACACAGTTCTCGGGAACGCCGAAGGAGCGCGCAGTTTCTCTTAGTCACCATTCGTGGACTCTGTGGAAGTCCCCGGCCCCTGACGTTGATGGCTGTGCTGCAGTTACGCGAAGCAGCGTGCAGGCTCTGCGGCTGCTCCACCAGCGTGAACTTCTCGCTGTTATGGTTGCTGAAAGCTTCACGCGAAGCCCGGAAAGGTAAGATCTGAGGGCTGTTTAGAGATTCAGTGAGGGACAGCGAGCCAAAGAGGGTTCACATTTAGTTATTTCGTGTCTTGACTTTTGGAGCACAAGTAGGCAGCAACCTTCTTAATTCAGCTCCTGGAAAGTCTCTGCAGTTTGTCAGCACCGCTGGTTCCAGGCTGAATGCTGATCTCTCTCGTGAATAATGCATTATTTTTTCACATTCCAGGCAGCTCTTAGTTTCTGCACTGCAAGCAGCACATTGCACTAGCTTTCATGTGCTCCGTGCCTCTGCTGGCCCGAGTGCCTCTGTCCCAGGGCCAGCACTGGAACGTATATGCGAGGCTGCGGTCTGCCTTTCTGAATTAATCGTGCCTGCTTCAGCCATTTACATGGCACGACACGGGACTGGGCTATTTTGGCAGCTGGTCAGGCTACAGCAACACCTGTGTTGACAGTGTTCATCACCAACACAGAACTTCCCGAGCGCAGTCTCTAATGTCCTTGAGGACTGCATAAAATGCTGGGAGAGTGTTCCAGGAAATGATGGAAGCCGTGAAGAATTTAAATATTTTCCCGAGTTTTCTGTCCTCGCCCACATTCTGTCTTCATTGGCTTCCTTCTCTTTTTGCCAACAAATTCAAACCTTGAGCCACATTTTTTAAGGTCCTGCGAAAACCTTGAGTGTGTTTTACACTTCCTCTCTGACACGACAGTCACGGATTTAAACAACAGATGAGTGACCCTGTAAATCCATCCACTGTTTTCTCCCTTTTCAGAGTCTGAAGCTGTATCATTAATTAATGATTAACTCTCACATCCAGTTAGTAATTGTTTCCATCACCACCCCGACATCAGTCTCCCCTTGGGACTACTCTGCACCTTTTTTTCTCCGCATACGTCAGTAAAATCCCAAGGGCTCAATTTGGAACCAGAATTACTGCTCTCCTCCTTCACCCGATTGCCACTGTGGGTCCCATTACGAGCGTTTACGCGCCGTGACTCGCAGCAGTTACATAGTCCTGGCAAGCGGCGGTCCCTATTGCGAACTGCTAACGGCCCGTCCTCGCTCACAAGCTGGCTCCGAGGATCTGCTTGGGATGATTCGCGCGCTGTGCGCGGCCTCTGGCTCACAGCCCCGTGGGTGGGTCGGCTCTTGGGGTCCCAGCCCAGGCTCCTGCTCCGCGCGGGGCCCAGCTGGAGCCGGTCGCTGCAGCCGCACGCGCCGAGGGAGGAAGGCTCCCGGCCCTGGCGCCGCGGGCTGCGCTTTCGCCGTCGCGCCCCGGGATGTGGTTGGCCTTTGCTGCGAAGACATGCTGCTGGCTTCTCTTCCGCGGGGCTCGGCTTGCAACTGCTGCAGCGAGGGTGGACAGGAGCAAGGGGCCGGGGAGGCTGGGGGCCCAGCTTTGGAGTTCTTCCGCTGTGGCACTGTGGAGAAACTTCCATGCGCTGAAAATCAAATCGACTCAGTGGCGTTCCTGGGTAGTAGTGAGTGCCTTGGAGAAACACCTTTTTGGGTTAGGCATGGAGAAAAGTATCGTTCTGTGAACCCAGATTTCCTCACAAAGGAAAAAAAAAAGCTTTATCTCTAAGCACTGGAACATTTTAAGAAATGTCTTAAAGCCTGATTGTTCTCATCATGGCACGTAAGCTCATTTCCAGTTACACCTTTCACAGGAGGGGTCCCTTAGCAGGGGCTGCAACTCTCGAAAGCCCTCAAGCAGACAAGGCCGTGCTGTGCGGACATCGCGGCAAATGAGTGCAGGGCTACGAGCAGCCGGGTGGGACGGCGTGCTCCTGGTCGTGGGTCGTCAGCAGCAGCTTGCCTTCCTCAAGAGCTGCACTGCTCTTAAACGTGGGGTATCCCGTGCTGTTGTCAGAACTGGTCAGGTAAAGTCTGATCCCAACCATGAAGCAAATTTAGGTGTTTGTTGGGTCTGAAAGATTTTTGACTTGAGAATTCTTCTCTCTGGATGGCCTCCCACAAACCTTATTGAAAAACACAAGTGTTGCAAGCACAGAGAAATCAGATTTTTCAGTAATTGCATGGTACTACAGGAAACAGTTTTCTCTTCTGAAAGTAACAATATTCTGTTAATGCATTTCAGTCATTTATCTTTTCCTTGAAGCAGGTGTTTTTTTCCTCAAACCAGCCTCTTTTAAATGTCTGAGACATTTTAATTCCTTGGGAAGGCTACTGTTCCCCTACGACTGTTATTTATACACTCCAAGTTTGTGTTGCCTAAATGTAGAAAATGATTTTTGTTTAAAAAAAATCCCCAAGACTTGAAAATTCACTTTTCAGTGAATACTTTTATGTTCAGAAAACATTTACATTTGCATAGCAAAAGGTTCTCAATTATTAAGAAATGTTGCACGTGCAAGTTTCACGGTGCTCGTCCGTTAGTGTGCTACGGCTGTGTCTAAGGACTGGATGACAGGCTGTTCCCCTGGCAGAAGTGTGACGTACAAAATGTGCGAGGCGGGAGTGGGCTGGCACGCTGAGCTCTCCCACTCCCGAGCGTGCGCTCACCAAGATGCGTGACCCGCGCTGGCGCCTGCAGGGGGTCTCATTTCTCCGCGCCTTTCGAGCCCACGCCAGGGAGCAGCGGGCGTGCAAGGGCACCGGCTCGGGGCCAGAAGGAGGATGCGCTTCCACAGGACCGGGGCCAGACAGGCAGAGCGGCTCTGGTGGCAGTAACCGGAGTCGGCCGGGGATCGCCAGAGAAAGCTGCAGCAGCGAGGCATGTCCCAGGTCCAGCGTGGGGCCTCGCGGGCGCCCACGTTTCTGTTGAGCCTCTTGCCTGGAAGTCCAGATGTCCATCTTGGAAACTGGTCTGAGCAGGTCGTGGGCTCCCGAGCTCTGAAGGCCATTAGACCAGCTAGTCTGGCGTCCTTTTTATCATAGGGCATTTCACCTGGTTACTCCAGGTTTTGAATCCAGTAAAACTCCGTTCTGTAGTAGTTTGTTTAGCCAGAAATGTCTCCAATGGTAGTGTGAAAACACGGTGACACGAGGGATCCGCTGTGTGCATTGCTAGTTATCCCCCTGGTACATCACGCATCGTTGAAAAACATGTTGTCTCCATTCCAGGATGTATGTATGTGGCTTCAGCTTCCAGCCGGGTTTGATTTTACCTTTCATGGCTAGATTAAGCACATCTGGTATTCTTTATTTTCATCTGGTGAATATACCTAGCTATTTAGATAAAATCGGCTCTTAATTACCTTTTGGATTAGTTAAGAAGGTAGAGGTATCCCAGCCCGCCACTATCAGTCATCTTTACAATTCTTTAAATAATGCCTCTGTTTGGCTTTTTTTCTTCTCAGCACCTTCTCCTTCTCACTCTTTGTTTTACAGTATAGTGTCCAGAAGTATTTTGCTCAGATATTTCAATATCATCACCATTAGCACCTTAGTTACTTATTGACTCCAGTTCTCTTTTGCCACAGCAGCCCACTGAAAGGTCCTGCTAAAGACCATCAATTATAATCCTTTTAATTTTTCTTATTATAATCTCCTATCAGCTATTCTATTTTGTCTGTTTTTTTTTTTATGTTAGGCTAACTGGTCTTAGCTACCCAATCATTCTGCGTTTTGTTTTTACTATTACCAAGGAAAATGCTAATATACCATTCGGAATTTCCCTGTTACTTCAAGATTTATTAAAATGGGTATCAGTAGGCCAAAAACCTCTTCAAGCAACTCTTCAGGGACTCTTAGGTTCAAGATAGCCAGCCTGCTGCCTTTAAAGATAAGTATCTCCAGAGAACAGTATGCTGAATACTGAAACACTGTATGGTAATCAAGTCTTAAAATCTGGTCCCAGAACAACTACCAGTTTCCCCAGCATCAATTATTTGTCTTGGTTCTCTGCTGTGAAGCATGGCACACTTTGTAGAAGAAAATTGTAATTTCTAACCTTCCTAGACACTAACAGCATTTCTAAAGGAACACTTGCAGACCCATCTCAAATTTAAATCCTCCAAAACCATGCAACTTCACTTCTGTGCTTTGCAAGTAGTTGCTTAAAGAACAGCTCATCCCGCTCTTGTTTGCTGTGATACTTGATTGCATTAGCACTCTTCGTCTGTATCAGTTATCTCACTGATCCATTGCGTTCAAGATCCTGGAGTTCTGTATCTAAAGGAAAAATATTTAAGAAGATGTGCTACCACCCACACACATCTTTTTCTCTTTACATTCTTCACCTTTCCTAAATGGGAAGAAGTTGGGCTTTAAGATTCCAGGCACGCAAATTTTCTGCAGTCAGAGTGCCAGTGCTACCAGCTTCTACTGTCTTGTTAGCCACAATTTCTATTTCTTTTGCTTCTTCTTTGGACTCCTACTTTTGGATACCCAGATAACTTTTGATGTTTTTATATCCAGCTTTTCACAACACCATTGTTCTTAGCTAGCAATAATGTTTTTTACTTTTTCTAAGTTGGAAAACAGAATGTATGTCTCCCTCCATTTTCTCTTTTTCCATTTTGAATTCCTCTTTCTGACACAGGAATAACCAGAACTGCGCGCGGTGTTCTGCAGGGTGTCTCACCCGTATTTCATGTTAGAGCAGAGGTGAGGGCATATGGATGGTAATACCCTGCGACTGTATCCTGGAGCAGCCTGCCTGGCTACAGTGTCCTGGTAACTAGCACTTACCTGGTAATTAGTAACTAGTGGTGAGTACATACCTGGTGACCAGTCAGCGGTTCCTGTCCCGTGACCATCTGCGTCCCAGGGATTCTGCCGCTCCTGTCTGCTGGCCCCGCTTGCTGCCATCGTGCGTGGCCATACGCCGTGCGCCATGCTGTTGCTATTGTTCTGAGCCTCAAGTTCGTCCCGTTCTTCATCTGTAATATTCTGATCTTCCTCTGTATTAATGATTCATCCTAACCTTTATGTCATCAGGAAGTTTCATTAGAGTGCAGTTATTTTTGTGCACATAATTAGAATATTAAATAGATGAATCCTTGAGGAATTCCACTTGTATCCTCCAGCCTGCAGGTTGTCTTTCAGCAGAACCCATTTTCTTCTCTCTTTTATGGTGATAGATAACCACAAATCACAACTCTGCCTCGCTGCTTGACCTGTGTTGACAACTGTTTCAGAGAACAAAAGCAAATACCAGGTTTATCTCCTGTAACCTGTTATTGCCTGCTGCCTCAGGCAGATTCCTTGATGGTTCATTTTCTGAGCATCATGTAACGACTCTGTGCTTTGGCTTGAAGATTTCGCATGTCTGTCTCATGGTCACAAATCAACAATCCGTCTTTTCAGCTTCCTACAGGCCTGTTTCCCTTATCTTTGTTGTATCTTTGGCAATGGTTATCACATCAGGCTGACCAAAAGGACTTTATTCTCTGGATGCAGTGTTGGAGTTTGTGCTTCAGAGCGTGTATCTTTCTGTCTAACATGGCCCCCAGAAGCTGCAGGCTTTGGAAGCTGTTTTCCTGGTCTGTGAAAAGGGAACATAGCTCATGCAGGATTACAAAGGTACTTCTTTGTTGTCAATATCTGTCATATATTTAGGCGGAACTATGGTTTGTGTCCAACTTTCTTGCAAGTCACATGCCCTTGCCTGCTTGGAAGTTCATGTGCAAACTTGTTTATATACTGCCTTTTTAGCTTTATATTCTTATTACCAAGAATTTAATCGGTGGCTTTAAAAGCTGGATCTGTTCAGAGACCCATTAGTTCTGGTACTTATCCCATAAGCTCTTTAACTGGGTGGCATCCATCATCATAATCCCTATATTCTGTCCAAGAACTACCAAAAACAACACTTCTCTTTTCTTAAGCTGTAGGCAGAGTCGCCCTGCTCGTGTGCAGGGAGAAAGGAATGGATCTCCATGAGCAAAATGTCAGGGATGAATTCCATGTGTAGGTGTGCTGTGATGCATTGGTTATCGTAGCCTCTAGATCTGTTTCTAGATCTGTTTCCTTCCTGCTGCTCGGCGGTGACCCAGGTATTGGGGCACTGGGCTGGGCCCTGGCCACTTCCCCGTAGGTGGCCACAAATCACGGAGACCCCTGGAAGCAATCCGCGGGCTCCTGGAGGCACGACGCAGCCAGGATGCCTTCCTGCTGCTCGGCGCAGAGCCGGCGAGGTGTGCTCGCAGCAGCCTGCCTTGCGAAGGACTGGTTCCACATGCACCTTGGAAGTTTTCTAGGGGCAGGCGGCTTCCTGCCCGTGTGTGACCTGCAGTAATCGGTACAACTCTTGTTGTGCTGCTGCCATGGAATAATCGTGCTGAAAGTCAAGCAGAGCTGCAGACCACCTTCGTGTTTCTGCTCGTGCAGAGCTGCCTGCTCAGCTCGGGTGAACGTTTCTGGCTGTTTTGTGCAACAATTGGGAAATTGGACCTGAGGCTCTTAATGTGTACCTAGTAATGGCTGTCTCCTGTTTTGGCAAGAACAGAGAAATTCCTGATCCACCACAGAAGGCAGCGACCAGTTGCTCAGAGCTGTCTGCGTGCATCCAGAACCCAAACGTGACGGTCTCGCCCCAGCAGACCCTCGCCAGGGCAGGTGCTGCGGGCTGCCGCCCCAGGAGGCTCCTGCGGGAGAGTGCTGGGGCAGAGCAGCCTTGCTCGCCTCGGGAGCCAAGGTGAAAGCTTTCCAACTGCGTTAGATTGCTGACGAGTTGAAGGGATAAAAGTGCCAGTTGAGATGCCTGAAAACAAAACTTGGATAATTTTGAAAGATAACACTTGCTTTTAGTCTTCGTAACACAAGTCTGCCAGGGAATCGTATGGGAATTGAAACTGTAAGAGTCCTGGGAACCACTGCAAGTGAGAGAGCAAACCAGGCGGGACTGGAGGAAATACTCGATGCTGGTGAAGGGAACAATCTGGTACATATTGAGTGCAGTGACTGAATCCCCGCATGAGGCCCTGCTGGAAGGGGAGACAGCACATGCCCCATAACTGTGGAAATGGTGGATGAAAGCAAAAATGTCAGGCTTTGAAAGAAGCTAGGAAAAAGAAGGCATTCTGTGTGGTAACCAAGATTTTATTGTTTCCTGATCCCTGCTCTATATCCCACAGCTGGGGGGATCGAGAGGAATGAAAACAAACAACGTTTCATGAATGAAGGAGTTCAAACGGCTATCTCGCGCTGGGGCTGGGAGCGGACCTGGGCCGGCGAGCCTGGGCAGCTGGAGGCCAGCAGGGAGGCCAGCAGGGAGGCCAGCAGGGAGGCCAGCAGGGAGGCCAGCCGGCGGCGTGGCAGAGGGAGGTGGCCTCGGCACGGAGCTGCCGCCGGAAGGGCAGGAGTCACTAGCAGCGATCACACCTTCTGCTGTGTTTTACTGGTACATAAGATTTGGTTGCTTAGTGGTAACCGCTGCAGGACATGGATGTTTTTCTAACTCTGACCAGTGGAAAAGTCCAGTGCAGCTTCCTCTTCTTTCTCCCCCCTTTCCACTGCCGTAATTCCCTGAGAATCGCCCTCGCCGCCCTTCACCTCTCTGAGGCACGGTGCTAACGCCGCGAGAAGCGCGCGTGGCTCCGCTGAGCAGCCCACCCTGCCTGCTGGCTGCAGGCAGGCGCGCGGCTCTCCCGCCCCGGACGGAGGTCGGTTTAAAGCAGTTGTCCTGAAGCCATGGGTTATCTGTGCGTTAGAATTAAAGCTGAAAAAGCAAATTGGAAAAAGAGCTGAGTAACATAATAAGGTTGCCAGAACAGCAGTGGAAATAACGCTGAGGCTAGATATCTACCAATTTGGCAGCAGGATGCGATGAGTCCTGCCCTGCCGCTGCAGGATTAGTGGCTCCCTGCACTGGGGCCCCGCCGGCTCCGGGGCGTTTTGAGGAGGGGGGCATTGCCCCTGCGATGGGAGACGGGGGCTCTCGCGGTGCGATTTGGATTTGGCACTGGAGATCGTAGCTGTGCTGCAGCCTCTGCGACGGCTGGCGCTGCGGTGAGGAGGGGAGAGCCACCTTCTTCAAGAGCAATCTAGCCGCTGTTAATTAACACTAGGATTTAGCAGCAAAGGCTGCTGCGCTGCGCAGTTGTGGCCCCTCTTCCCCGCGTGACCTCACTGCCGGATTGCCCGTCTCGCGGCCCACGCAGTATTGCTGTGTGGTTTTGTGTATTTAATCTAATTACGTGGTTTTTGAACAATTAAATGCAAACAGCATGCTGCAGTCATCCCTGCGCTGCCTGGCCCTTCCGCCGCACCGTTCGGTCAGGCAGCCGTGCATTGCCGAAACGCCCGGCTCTGATGGGGATCCAGAACAGAGCAGTGCTGGCTGCGAGGCTTTGCAACGCATTCCGCCATGTGAGCCCTCTGTGTGTGTGTGTGTATGTCTACATACATATGTGCATGTCTTACACGGGAAGGTCCACGCACACACAGATGCTGCCGGGCGCCAGAGCCCCATTCTGCAGTACCGTCTCCTCTCCACGCCCAGCACTTTTCTCACGCTGCTTCTCGGCGCAACACGTCAGCAGCGATCCCAAAAATCGGCAGCGGAGGGGCCGGGGCGCGTTGCGTTTGGACGCGCTACAGCCAGGCGGGAATCGTCCGCGCGAGCCATCTGCTCCCTGGCCGCCGGCCACGCGCCGGGCACCGGCACGGCGCTCGCTCGTTGCCATGATAACAGCCCTGCGTTGGGGTTTGGATGGGGGATTTTAGCAACGCTTCAGAAAGGTTATTAGCCGGCCGCACTAATAAGCTTTTTATGTGTGCCTTTATGTGATTGTTCTCGTCGATTTTACTGTAATGCGTAAAAGGGAGGCAGGAAGCGTGAGGCCTGTGTGAGCAGATAGCCCTGGCTAATGTGCCACAGAGGACGATAAAATTTAATTTTCCTACACGAATAAGGTTAACAGGACTGATTGGTAGGGGATCTGAGTTTAGTGACCTTATTTTCTGTTTTAAATATTTTTCTAAAAGAATATTTGCGGAGAGGGGGGTGAATTATTTTTGGCACATGCTTCAATCTGGTTGGAGTTATTCAAGCAGAGGCAGCAACAGCTTCACCTGTAGCACTCAAAGGATTTTTTTTCTCCACTTCTGGTTAACATAAACAGTTTTTAAAGTACTAGTAAAAAGGAAAACCACAAATGGCAATGCAGACCTAAATTCTGGTGAAACACCTTAAAGGGAAATCGTAGCCCGAGTGCAGCCGTGCCGCCGAGCGGAGCGGTGCTCCTGCAGGTCCTGCGCGGCATCCCGACCCGCACAGCCCTGATGCTGCCCCTGAATAGGAGCGCCGTGCACTTCGGTTGCAGGTG
The DNA here is from genome assembly GCA_013399115.1 of Anseranas semipalmata. NCBI lineage: Eukaryota > Metazoa > Chordata > Aves > Anseriformes > Anseranatidae > Anseranas > Anseranas semipalmata. Next base: position 181,273 of record VXAA01006331.1, on the reverse strand, counting down.
CCCTGTCTGCCAGGTCCGGGGGCTGCAGAGCAGGAGGGGGGAGGATGGCGCCAGCGCTGCCTTGGTAAAACCAGATTTGGTACCAGCGAGCTGCGGCAGTGCCGCTTGCGTGGCCGTGCTCCTCGCCTCCGCCTGGTTTCTCTGTGAAAGCTGTAAGGACAAGACCTTGTGCCAAACTGGCATAACGGGGTTACAGTTGTCATTGCAGAATAAAGCAATTCAAATGCATCAATATTAGAAAAAAGCAGCTAACTGTAAGCATCGCTGTTGTAGTTCTCCTCTACAATGCAGCAGGCGACTCTGGAGCAAACAAACTCCTGCTTTCTTTCTGTAGTGCCGAAGCAGCATGGGCTTGGTGAGCCTAATGCAAAGCAGCTATAACTGTGGTTGGAGAAGTTTTCTCCAAGGTCAGTTGTCAAGGTTTTCCTGTTAGAATAGAAAGATGTGTAAATTGAAATTCCTCTGTAGTTCATTATTTCTGCCCTGAATTAATTACTGTTCAGTCTTCCTGCAAGGGACTTGGATTTGCTCGTGACATCGAGCAGGAGAAGATTGCACGGGCTTTAGAGAATGGAGTGAGAATTCAAAATTATCCTGAAAAACTGCAGGAATATTTGGAGGGGAAAAAAAAAAAAAAGACATTGGATTTCAGTATGTACAAAGTATTTGTGCAGGAAAGTCAGCTAAGCAAATATAAAAAACAGCAACTGGAAGGAGAACCATTCTGCACCTAGGGGTCACAGCACAAATATGAGTCAATGCCATAATATTAAAAAAAAAAAAGACAGAGATTACTTTGGGATTCTCTAGGCACACAGAACAGCTGTCTCCTCCATCGGCCTTTGCTGTGGTCTGACCTGGAACAGGAGGTCCAGTTCTGGGCACCTGCTTTCCAAACAGATGCAGCAAGTCCAGAGAAGATCACAAGGAAGTTTGCCTTCTCCGGTTCATCAGACAGGGCTAAAGGACCCGCGTTGTTTACTCCAGAGAAGAGAAGGACTGAGAGTAGGTTTTAGAAGTCTTTGAATATGTGGAAGATAACCGCAAGGAGAAAGGAAGTGCTGATGTCCTCATCCAGCGGGGCTGGGCCATGCAGCAGGCTGCAGTTGCTGAAAATTTCATTTAGGAATTTCATTTAGACTTTAGGAAAATCTGAATGAAGAGGTTTGTAAGAGCATGGTGGATAAACATCTGTCAGGAAGGGATTACGAAGAGCAGGCCCAGCTGTGGCGGGAAGGGGTGAGCTGGATGTTTTCCTAGGGCTCTGTTTTTCTGTGATTCTGTTCATTTCAGGCCAATCAGAGCAGCCTGTGTCAGCGAGTAACGTCCTATCTCAGCATTTCACCTTTGTAAACAGTGGCTTTCGTAATTCTTGACTGCAGAAAAAGTACCTGAGATTACAGTAAACACAAGTTATTTTTGTTACTTCAGTGGTAATAGCTACAAAGTTTTCCGTAGCTTTTCAGCGTGCTGATGCTACGACAGGCTCCGTCTGGAGGATGGATGTGTCTGTGCACACAGACGCGGAATGTCCACAAAGGGGCTGCTCCTGCCCCAGCAGCGGGCACAGGCAGGCAAGACACCGCAGTGCACACAAAAAAACACAAAAAAGGATGGGGGAGACGATGCGAGCAGGAGGTCGGGTGGAGGAGACGGCGCACAGCACGAGGCTGCGGGGCAGCAGGCAGGCCTCGGGCAGCGTGCTGCTGCAAAGGCCAAACCAAAGCCACCTCTGGGCCAACAGAAAGCTCGTTACCGAGTTTACAGCGATGGTGAAGACCTCAGCTTGGCTCCTCGGAGCCCCCTGTGCTGGTGGGCCGCGCGAGGATGGGGAGCGCCCGTCAGCGGTGCGTTTCTGCCAGGCCTCTCAATTATCTTTCCCTTCGTCTACGCAGAATGCGCTTTCATGGTGTTGCGTAGTGCTAACTTTTTCCTCAGAAAGCCACTCCTTGCAAAATCAAATGCCTTACGAAGGATATTATTCCTCTGCAATTACCCTTGTCAATAAACTTGTAATCTTCTGAAGGAAGGAAGTCAAATCTTACTTGGCAAGGCCTGTTTGCAGCGAGACCGTATTGTCTGACACCCACTGCCTCTGTCACTTACTCCTCATAGGTTAAAAACTTCTGGGTTTTACTAGTTTGTTTGATTGTTTTGCTGAGGATTGCTGGCTGGCTAACCTGCCTGTGGTAGTCCATAATATTCTGCTTAGTAAAATATTTGTGCTCTTCAGCACTCATAAATTTCCCCAATATTTCAAGGCGTTTCTAAACAAAATTAACCTCAGCACAAGGAGCGGCTCAGCTAGTTGTTTTCAGGCTCCTCGATGCTATTTATTGAGTTGGCTCAGCCCCAAAATGAGCAAAGGAATGCAAGGGCGCTTCGGCTTTTGGATTGTATATGTGTGAAATTTTAAACACAGATGATGTAGGCTAGACGGATGACCTATACATCCATGGAGAGAATAACTTGATTTCCTACTTGCCAGCTTTTTGGTGAAATATGCAGGAAGCAACATTTTTCGTCCCTGCTGCAGGATGTTCTGTGGTCACGGTACATGCGACGGTGTTCGCAAGGGTGACCCTGCACATTCGAGCACGGCGGTGTCGGCGTGACTTGAAAAAGGGGGACAGACGGGGCCTGGGGACGGGAGCAGGCGATGGGGAGAGCGGCAGAGGAAGCGCAGCGCGGGCTGGGTGCTGACAGTGGATGTGACAGAAGCTCTTCAGCGTGAGCCTCGTGGTGCTCGACGCGAGGAAGCCAGACTTGAGAGCCACTGTGTTGTTCTTAGATAAAGACAAAGGAGAGCATGGTAAATGTGAATTAGAAATTGAGCGTGCATGATCTGCAGATGAAAAGCCCGTTCCCATTTCACTTTCTAATGAAGATCCCCGCTTTTTCTTGGATGCCGTTTGACATTGTCTGATTTCCTTAATTTCCTACAGCAAAGATGCAGAACAAAAAATGAGAATTGTAGGCCATGTGTTCATATTCTCATTTTTGTTCCGTTTCTGCAGTATTGTCTGGAGTTAGTTATTTGGGGCATGATGAGATGTTTACTTGTCTAAATCACTTATCTAAAAACTGTTAGCTTTTTTTTATATGCATACACAATCCCTTTTATTTTAATCTATTCATAGGAGTTGGTTAGATAATAAAATACATTAAAATCAATGTATTTTTCTTGCAAAGCAAATTTTCTTAACTTGTCAGTAAACATCTGTAGGATCACAAAATCGTACAAATGTGGGGCCTTCTGCGGGTATTTAGCCCAAGCTTCCACTCGAAGCAGGACTGCTGCTGGCACTAGATCAAGTCAGTTCTGGCTTCAGGTAGGCAAATTTTGAAAACCCCCAAGGACGGAGGTCCCCCACCTCTCCGGTGACCTCTCCCAGTGCACCAGCACCCTCCCCATGAAGAAGTTTTCCCTAATGTCCTAATGTCCAGCTTCTGCAAAGCCCTCTGGTCAGGGTGGTGTACAAGCTGGTTGTGCTCAGCCTGGGGAAGAGGAGAAAAGAGGGACGTCCAGCTGTAATCATCCGTCTCTGGTGGGTGACTGAGGAGAAAGCAGGGCCAGAGTCTTCCCAGAGGTGCATGGAGAAAGGGCAGGAGGCGATGGGAACGCGTTGCCTGGGGGGATTCTGGCTGGATGTGGGAAGGAACTTACCGTGAGAGTGGATAAAATCTGGGGCAAGCTGCCCAGAGAGGTGGAATCTTCGGGGGGGATTTCAAAGATCGGCTGAAGATGAGCACCCCCAGAGCAATGCTTTGAGGTTGACCCTGCTTGGCTGTTGGACTGGACACCTTCTGGGGTCCCTTCAGACCTGAGTTTTTCTGTGAGTCTGTGATCCCGTTCTCCTTTAAAACTCTCCTCTGGCCTGATGGCTGTGGAAAATTTGATGGCAGGTGACCAGAGCGGTGGGGTGCTCCAGTTAAACTGCTGGGACAAGGGAGGTGGTGGTGCAACAGCATTATTTTGTATGCGAGCTAGAAGCTGTTACCGTCACTTCTTCCTGTACCTCTGTTGAACTGTTTTTGATGCACAGCCCAGAGCTCTGTCTCTTCATGTTTTTTCAGGAAATATTAAGGGTTTTTTAGGTTAAACCTCAGAACTGTTGTATGTAAGACTCGATAAACTGGGGCCAATAAATCTAAGTCAGTTCCCAAACATTTCAGGAGCTGGGTCAGAGGTTTCCTTAGTTGTTTTTCTAAATTGAAATCCATCTTCTGTATCCTCCTTGGTGCAGTTGCTGGGAAGAAGATGCAAGAAGCCCGTTCCCAGGATTTTTAAGGCTGCCATTCTGCAGAGCATGGTCTTCTCTTCATAGCCCAGAAGTCAGAACCTGTTCACAAATCTGCCTCTGCTCTGCTTACAAACCCCAGTGCTTCCTGTGAGCTCTGTGCCTTGTCCTTGGCAGACTGCTCTCCATCAGGCAAAGCTGCAGAAGCAGTTGCATGTGCTGGGGAGCAGAGGCACTGAAACAAAAGCCCCACGTCAGGCTCATCTCAACAGCTTCAGCAACCACGGGAATAGCCTCAGCTCCAGTATTTATGACCTTACCCCATTCCTTCCTTCCCTCTCTTTGCCTTCAGCCTTTGGAGAGGGAAGGCTGCGAGATTGATTTATTGAGTTGCCCTCAATAATGCCTTCCCATTCAGCCTTGGGAACAATTCCTGAGCATACCCATTAACTGTCACGTGCTCCCTCCGGGCTGTCCTCGTTCCCTTCCCACGTGTGCAGAGGCACAGTTAAACCTGGCGTATCCTCCCACGGCTTCCTTTTCGTGGGGCCAAGCCCCAGCACTGCGCCGTAGCACCTGTGGTTCGCATTATGACCGCCTGTGCTGGCAGGGACTCTTCTGCTCTTCCTTTTTGCTTCCGCGTTTGTCTGTCTGTACCAGATGTCTTTCTTCTTTCTCGGTAGATAATGTGCTTTCTAGGACAGGGCTGTTTTTGTGCTGTACAGTATGAGCTCAGGCCGTGCACGAGGCTCGTTGTCACCTTGTGGCTGCTCTCGGGGTCCCACAGGCAATGCTGCCTGAGAGCCATGGGCTCAGTGAGGGTCATTGCCCAGGCTGACCTGAATAATGTTAACGGTTAGGAAACGCCAGCTTAAAGACAGCTCACACATTCTTATTTCTGTTTGCTGTACGTATATGCATCACAAATGTTATCTAAAGGTCATATACCGTTTTTCCATATGCATCATTTTTCCACAGGACTCATCATTCAGTGCAGAGCAAAAACAGTCAAGCATGTTTGAGACTACATTCACTATATAAAGTACAAGAGGAGTGAGATCAATATGTACAATAGATTTATTTTATCTAGAATTAGAGAAGAACAGGTATTACCAGGTGCTAGAGAACCACATGCAGCCCCGAGTCAGGAAAGCACCCGGTCCCTCTCCTTCGGGTATTCGTGCGTATGCACGCTCTCGCAGGAGTGCATCCAGCCACTGGCGACAACGGGATTTTTTGCTTCAGCAATACCTGCAGAGTACGTTCATAAAACCTTCCTCAAGTGTGTGCAGCAAACACCCCGCGCACACCCTGAGATTGTGCTGAGGCTAAATCAATGTTTCTTGTCCTGTCTTTTTGTGAGTGCATCATTACAAATTTCCTTTGGATTCGATCTTTCTTCCTTTCCTTCCCAAAGCTTCGATTCATTTCATCCATGATGTCAGTGCTACTTCTGTGTTTTAAATTCTGCAGTGATCGTTGCCACTTTTCTTCGTGCATTTGATGCCTGGTTTCTGGATTGGCCTGGGAATAGCTCCATCCGTGCTGTCTGCGTCAGAGTCAAGCCCTGAGCAGAAAGGAATCATCGTCCCCCAAAGTACTCGGCTCTTCCTTCAGCCCAGGCAGCCAGAGAGACTTGTGCAGGTCTCCAGGTCCTGTTCGAGACCTGTGAAGGCATCATCTCCGTTCATGAAAAAAATGGCCACCTGATGGGCTTTGTGGCCTCAGAGTGATCTCCCAAGAAATCATCCACAAGGAAATCCAATTCTTTCTTTCCTCCTTGGGACATAGACTTTGAGGGCTTTGTGCCAGCCCCTGCAAAATGTGCCCGCGCATGCAGGTACAGCTTAGACCTCTTGATCTTCCACCCGTGCTTTGGTAGATGCTGCGTTAATGAAAAAGGTTTAGTACTTCTTGTGCGTTGGCAAGTGTCAGTGGGCCAGCTGAGCTGCTCTTCAGCCCGGCTGCTGGGGATGGTGTCCAGTTTCAGTCCTTGCTACCTGTGACTCAGGATTATCTTCCAGACACACAAGAGTCCTGTCATTTGTTATTTTAATGAGGTACAGCCACAACAGATGTGCTTTTCAGTTTGTTTTTCTCCTCTCGGCTCTTTCACATTTTCACAGACTTTTCTGCTTGGGATGTGAATGCTCCCATCCTACATGGACCCGTGTCCTCCTCTCCATCTTTCAATGAAAACAGGTGTTTTAATATTGATGGTCAAAAGGAGGGAAGAAATGTCTTCAAGAGGAATTTCCACATTCTTTTTTTTTTCCTAATAAGATCACTCTCAAGACTTAACAATTTTCTGCCATAAGCCTCAAACGGGGGCTGCTGTTTATAGCAGCTGGTGGTAGGCCAGCGGAGAGGCTGCGCCGCTCCGAGAGCCGGGGCAGCATCGGCACCTGCGGGCAGGCGTGGAAAGCCCGCACGTGTTTTGCTTCCCGTCGAGGCGATTCTCCTGTCTTCGCAACCAAAAACTTTCAGATCCTCTTTCAACTAATGGGTGCTGTAGGGCGTGTTGCCTGGGGTCGCCGGGCATGGCGGTGTGGCCATGCGTGAAGGCAGTGACAGCAGGGAGGCACAGCGCTGCCCCGTAGCTGCTCTCTGTCGAGCTGTGTTGTCTGGGCGTGCAGTCACAAGCTTTTCTCGAAATCACTAAGATTTCCAGGAACTGTGTCATCGTGAAGACGAGGGACATTCCCAGCCCCTCTGCTCTAGTGGTTGCAGTATGCAAATAGGCACGGCCCATCTGCATGCCCAGTGGCTGAAAAAAAGAATTTCAAGCGCTTGGGCACTTATTCTAAGAATACAAATATAGGTGACGCGTCTCAAAGATGAGTGGCAGTGGAAAAAAGATTTCCCTGCCTCCCCCAGGGCCAGAGGCTTGATGCATGGGGGGTGCCCGGGTGCTGGCCTTGGTTTTGCTGCCAGCCCGTCAGCGTGGGAGCGCCTGGGGCTCAAGGGCTCCTTTCGGTCCCAGGCAAGAGCACATCTGTGGAGATGCCGTGGGCCAGATGTGGAGGTGTGTGGAGCTGGCCGTGCAGGCTGGAATTTGTCCACTGGCAGCTTGGTCAGCGGCAAAGTCTTATTCTATTAATCGCACTCTTGCTTTTCCAGATAACAACATCTCTAGCAGGCTTTTCATTTTTAATCCCTCTCACACCTGCCACCACAAGCTGGCCTTCAGGGCTTAATAGGAATGTGTGCTGAGGTCCCGTAATGGCGAGGTGGGACCTGGGGAACAAATTTCCACACAATGAAATTCCTCCCACCTCCTTCCCCAGTCTTCTGCCAGGGAAAGGTGAGTTCCAGCTCATTGGCCCTGCCTTTGCTGCAGTGTCGATGCTGGGCTGCATCCTGCTCGTTGCTGTTCCGTGGCGTGTGGCCCTTCCGCCCCATCCGGGCGGCCGCCCGGGTGGGCACCGAGCGGGGCCGAGGGCAGGAGCCGTGGGGCCGGGAGCCGCTGCCAGCAGCAGGGCCGTGCGTGCAGCTCCCGCCGCCGTTCTGTGCAAACTCGGGCTGTTTCTGTGCGTGTGCAGGTCTTTTTCTAAGGATTTTTGGTGCAGGGGAGTGAAGTTGATGGTGTTGCGTGTGCATTTCCTTTATTCGCTAATGATTTTATCTTCGAAAGACAAGTTCCCCCCTGCAGCTCTCTCCCCCGCAGACGCCAGTGTCACAGGAGTATTTTGCTCACTTCTTTAACCCCTGTGCTACCAATGCCGTTTCAAACCGACAGCTTCGCGCAGGGGTGGGTCCCCGTGTTGTGCTTAACGGGACGCCAGCCTCATGCCGTCACTGCCACGGGCGGCCCCGCGCCGCATCCTGTCCCGGTGCTGCCGCGGTGCAGCGAGCGGCAGCGCTGGGGCGGCTGCGCGGGTGCAGCGGTGCCACCGGCACGCAGAGCCGCTGGCGGGTTGCCCCGGTAACTGGTGCACGGCAAAGGGAGCGAACGGCGCACGGGAAGGAGAGGAGGCGACGAACAGAACGGCACGAACAGAACGGGCATTTCGTCAGGGGCTGCACAGGGTTAGCGCCCTTACCGCGTGATTTTGGGCAGGTAGCTTTCCCCTAATTGATGGAAGCACGGCACAGCTGAAATGTAAATACAGTCACAGAGTGTAAATCAGGCTAGCAAAGCATGGCAGACCTGATCACTAATAATGTCGCAACTGAGCAGGAGGGAGTAGAGACTGCTGAAAGATAGAAATCGCTGCAGAGAATAACCAGGTTGTAGAATCACAGAGTCCTGGCATGGTTTGGGCTGGCAGGGATCTCAGAGCCCCCCAGTGGCCCCCCTGCCATGGGCACGACCCCTGCCACCAGCCCAGGCTGCCCCAAGCCCCATCCAGCCTGGCCTTGGGCACTGCCAGGGATGGGGCACCCACAGCTTCTCTGGGCAGCCTGGGCCAGGGCCTCGCCGCCCTCGTGGGGAAGAGTTTCTTCATGATTTCTCATCTAAACCAACCCTCTTTCAGTTATTAACAACATATAACAGGTTACATACAGCATATAACAGGTTATTACAACAAAGCACTACTTGGTACACTCACAGCACTGGTGAGTTCTGGCTGGTGCCCTGTGGAAGGGGGATGTCCTGCTCTGCCAGGCAGTGCCAACACAAGGGACAAGGGACATGACCGGGCCGGTGGCAGGGCTGGCCCTGAGGCGTTCCCTGGAGGTGCCATGGAGCACCCAGGTTGCTGCTCCTCTTGACGGATACCTCTTGGCTGCTGGCATGGCATGCCAAGTGCGTTGGGGAGGTGGTTTTGTAAACACGGAGCCGGTAAGTGCATGTCAGCAGTCTCCTGCATTTACCTTCTCCTCACATGTCCATCAGCCCCCACCTTTCCTTGTTCATCGCCATAGGGTCTGACTCCAGGCTCCGCTCTGGAGGCTTTGCTGGGGCAGCATCGTCTCTGAGGCTGGGAAGTTTTGCCCAAGTGAACATTACGGCAGCTTTCTCTGAGCCTTCAAACCATGGGGAAAAAATTATTCTCTGTTTGTTTGTCATTTGCTATGAAATTCTATGTACTGTGAGTGCATATTAAGTCCTGGGCCCCCCAGTTGCAGAGAGAGCTGGGCACGCTGGGGAGAGCCCAGCCCGGGGCCAGCAGGGTGCTGAAGGGCCTGGAGCCCCTGTGCTGTGAGGAGAGGCTGAGAGAGCTGGGGCTGCTCGGCCTGGAGAAGAGGAGGCTCAGGGGGAGCTCCCCCATGGCCCCCAGGCCCTGCAGGGAGGTGCGGAGAGGCCGGAGCCGGGCTCTGCTGGGCGGTGCCCAGGGCCAGGCCCAGAGGCCCTGGGCCCAGCCTGGAGCCCAGGAGGCTCCCCCTGCCCCTCAGGAAGCGCTTCTGTGCTGGGCGGGTGCCGGAGCCCTGGCACAGGCTGCCCCGAGAGGTGCTGGGGGCTCCTCCTTGGGGCTCTCCCTTTGGGACGCCGCCTGGACGTGGTGCTGGGCACCCTGCTCTGGGTGGCCCTGCTGGGGCAGGGGGGGGCAGAGGCACCCAGGGGGGCCCCAGCCTCACCCAGCTGGGGGGGCTGGGATAGGCAGTACCTCAAAGCCCCTTGGGACCATCACTCACCACCCGTGTTGCAGAGCCACCCGCGAGGCTCTCAGTGGCACTGCAGAGCCTGAGGTAGCTTTGGGCAGTCTGGCTGTTAAAGTCTGACTAGAAAAAGATGTGCATTTTTTTTTCCATGACTATTTAGACACATATGTGAACTTCCTGTGCAAATATTAATAAATCACTGGTGTGGCACTTGTGGGTTTGGCCAGCCACTCATCATGCATTTGCTGTTTGCTTTGTGAGCGTTATCTGCACCTTGCAAAGTCACGCTCTCTCACCATTCTTTCAGTAGGTTGCCCAACTTCACGTCTCTGGTCTGTCTAACGGTGGACAGCTGGGGGCTTGTCCAAAGCAAACGTTGGTTCCTGACCTAATCAGAGCAGGTCTGTGGGTTCTGTGACTCTCACCAGGGTGTGCATAAAGCGGGCCAGGTAGAGGGAGGACGGGCAGCGCCGTGGGGCTGCGCCCTGCAGCGGGACGGGGATGGACCTTCAGCAGCACCTTGGGGCCACCACAAGAGTCCTCGCTGTTGCGTGCGGGAAGGCGAAGCAGATGCAAAGGTTGATGGGATCCATTTGGCACACACAGCTGAGAAGGTGGCTCTGTGTGTTCCTGTATATTTTTAGCATGACAATTGACCAGTGACGTGGCAAGCACGTGGTCTGGAGGCCGCGGGTCGGACCCCAGGCACTGCGTGCCAGGGGGAGCCCGGCCGTGCGGAGCACGTGCAGGACAACCGAGGGTAGGCAGCCTGGCACATCATCCCTGCGCCCGGCACGCCACCGCCTCGGGTCCCCCGGCTGCATGGGGAGGAATCCAGCACCTGCCAGTCATGCCTCACATCGCTCAAACTGAGGGTGTTTTGGTGAAGTGTCTTTCCTGATGCATGCTTTTCTTTTACAGGATTATTTTTAGACATTGACCCAAAAAAGTTTAAAATTTGTAAACTGTCTGGTGTTTCCCATGCAGGCACAAGCAGCAGGCTCGGCACACTCGTCGCCCACCCACGGAGCGAGCCGCCCCATGCCCATGCCCGTCAGATCCACCTCCGCCGGCTCTACCCCAACGCACGTTCCCCAGGACTCGCTCGCAGGTGTTGGTGGGGATGTGCAGGAAGCTTTCACGCAAGGTGAGCATCACACAGAGCAGAGCCACACCGGGGGGCAATCCTGCCGTCAGTGCGTCCAATGCAAACCTAACTTGCCGGTCCTGAGACAGTAGTTACGAGCCCCTTTCTTCTGCTCTAGACCAAATAGACTGGGGGCATGTTTCTAATATTTACAACTTAATGAAGTTATTTCTGGGAGCGTGATTTTTTCTCCAGGGAAGGGCTCTTCCATCCCAGAAAGTTATGCCCACAAGTCATTTAATGGTTAGACATAAAAAACTGATTGGATTTGCAAACTGCAACTGATCTGCTGGTTGAACTGTCCTAGGATTTGCAAGAGGAAGATCTGTGGGAAAAGGCAGTTTAATGACCAAAAGCAGAAAAAGCAAGCAGCCCTCCTCCCCAGAGGGTTCAGCTAAGAGTTCCTCACCTGTTTGCTCGTTACGAGGCACAAAGGAAGCTGATGTTTTGCAGTGCCAGTTGGTGAGGGCCGTTCCTGATGGAGCAACTGGCTGTTGTGCGCGTCTGCCATCCGGCGTGCTGCCTGCCACGGGCAGAGGAGTGCAGCGGCCCTGGGGGGAGAAGGAAAAACTGCTGAGTATGGGAAATGGAGCAGAGAAGGGAAGAGTGGGGGGGCCATAATGAAGAAGCAGAAGGACACAGATACCTTGTATGAATAATGGTTGGACTTGATGATCCTGAAGGTCTTTTCCAACCTAGTAGATTCTATGATTCTGTGACTGCACTTTCTCTTGCTCCCTTTCCCTGACTCTTGCCAAGGATCAGAGCTCCTTGTTACTTCCTGTGCACCTTCTCTAGATGTTATGCCCCTTGCATTTAAAAAAAAATACCACTTTTTGGCCTAAACTCATTGATGCCAACCGCTCTGTAAATATAAGAAGTGCTGGATTATCAGGCTCTTTCAGCTGTATTCCCCTCCTTGTAAGGTGTCTTCCGTTTCTTTGGTAAAATCAGTATGGTTGGATCAAGTGGGTAAGCTGTCCATTTGTGAATAATACAGCTTATAATGCTTTGAAGAAAACCAGGGCAGCAGTTGACATACATATTTTTATTCCCCAACTTCTGTAGGTAGTGTGAGTTTATACTTAGCTGCTGTTGCTTCTTTAAAAAAAAACTTCTACAGTCACGCGTTTCAAAAGTTAAACTTTTACATGTCAAAGCCATTGTCGGCTTAAGAAGTGCTTCAGAATTTGAAGACAACCAGATGAAATGGAAACGTTCTGCTCAATCCAGACCTCTGCCTCTTCCTCACCTACTGGAGAGGAAGAAGAATGGAAGCTCCATCCTTGGGGAATGTTGGAAGAAGGCAAGCAAAAACATGACTGTCAGTCTGATGTCAAGAAACTTGGCAAATAAGAGTTGTTTTACCTTCAGGGAGCCATCTCTGCGAAACAAGAGGAAATTAGTTGGTCTTCAGTCCTACCTTCTTCAACTCTGCTCATAGTGAAATAAGCCATTCCCAGTAGGAGTGGGTGCCTGTATTCTGTATTTCTCAGGAGTGATGTCAGTTGGGTTTTGTGCACTCTCTTCCATTCTTTTGCCCATTTTGGTCCAGAACTCTTTACCTGTAATACTCCAGAAGCAGCCTGGGAGGTAGAGCTCTGAGAAGAACAGCTCCAGGACCTGATCTCCCCAGGTACCTTTGACAGACATGGCGGTTGCTTCTGAATCGCTAGGCCACAAGAAACTCTGGCATAGTTTTGTCTTGGGAAAGAATATCCAGCTGGTTGCATGCAGAAGATATGTTTTATTTTACCTTTTTGAGTAGCAACTTCTGCACTTAACTGTATGGACTTATGCTCTAGCCTGGCCTCTCTGTTGACTGAACTCCTAGGTCCTAAGGAGAGTTATTTTCAAGTAGACCTGCCCCAACCATGTTTCTAGAGATGAACACCCATCCATCTATTTTATATTTCACTTGTTGACAATAAAATAAAGGACAGAAAATCCACATCTCCCTAACGTACTGACAAGGACTTCAGCAGTTTGTGAGCAGAGACAGCCAAAGGACAGCAACTCTTGCCATGGACCTCTTGGTACTCCATGAGAAACCCCATGAGATATTTGACATCTTAGAGCCAATAGTGCCAGGGTGCTGTAGCCTCTCTAATGTCTTGGTCCTCTGTAGTAAGCAAGAGCCCTCTACATCTTCCAGAGGCCAAGCTGCTTATTTCCATAAAAGATGACAACTTCGATCATATGCTATCACAAACTGGAGTTGGTGGTTTCTCATTCATGAGCGTATTTCTTGCTGGGTAGGGAAGATGATGAATATTAATGTCAAATACTTTTGTCAGGTGGATGTTCTCCTTTTCAAAACAAAGAACCCATGAAAATAAACTTCCCAGAACTGATAGTATACCTCAGAACCAAACAGATTTTCAATTGCAATTTGCATTTATCATCTGCTAATTGGAAATAACCTTCTATAACGATCTTCTTCCTTGCCTAAATGAGCTGCCGCCGGAAGAAGGTAAGGAGGAGCAGGAAGTAGCAACAAATACTTTTAATTGGTGTTTAATGCTTGGAGTGCTACAGCAAGGACTACAAGCCTTCAGCCCCCAGCATACTTTGTAAAATGAAAGTCTCTGTTAATTGTTCTCCAAAATTTCAGCCAGTGAGCAGGTCAGATGGTAGAGGAAGTCCAATATGAAAGCACTGAGTATCTACAACTCATCTATGAGAAGGATGTGTCTTTTTCCGATCCCATCAGTAGGAACAAGCTCCTCATCTCTCTAAACACTTCCAGAAACGACAGCAGAAGCAGGCATTTCCAGGGAGGCACGATGCCAAATACCAGAGGCACAACACTCCATCTGTTGCTGTGGGTGGTCCAGTCGCCTCCTCTTCATCTCTACAACAAGTTTGATGGTACAGCCGAGAGCTCTCAACTGATTTCTTTGGCAGCTGCCTCTTCTTCCCCCTTTGCAGATTGGCTTTCTTTTTCCAGGCTGCATGAAGTGGAACAGCAGTGCAATGAGTCCTACCAGTTACTGGGAAAATCTGCTCTATCTGGTTCATCATTTTCCCCTTTGGTTTTTTAATGAGGAAAGCACAAAGAGATGAAATGATCTCCTTTCTGCAGCTAGGAGTAATGAACACATGATTATAGTAGTACACTAACTGCCCTACTTGATTCTTTTTATTTTACAGTATTGCTTTGGCATCAAAATGTGCTTTCTATCCATCTGCTTTTTTCTTTGGAGATACAGGCAAAAGCCATGACAAAGCAAACTTCCCTCTGCATGGTTTACAGTCAGAGCTGTCTTCCTCAAACTCCTGGCTCCAGTACAAGCTCACGTAATGAATCAAGGGATCATTCATGCCTTTTACCTGAGTGACTGGTTTGTAGGGGGATAATCTTCGTCAGGACCTGTCAATATTGCCCGAAGTGAAAACTTGTTTTTCTAGGTTTTTAACACCTGACAGCATCTCAAATATATGTTGCAATGTATTGCAGGGATTGTGTAGAACTGTTTATGGAGGGCTAAGGATGCAGCAGCTTGGTGTCAGTGGTGGTGATGGCTCCCCAGGAGCAAAAACCTATAGGCAATGCCTGTAGTACAAAATTCTTGCAGAAGGGTGCCATTTATTTTATGTTTTTTAACAAAAACATTTAAATTATCTTTGATAACTCTTGAGTATCTACCAGATTCTTATCAAATGGAAGAGAAGAGGAAGAGGGGGTGAAGATCTCAGTTCTGTTCACCTCTCATTGCCACGACCTACAAATGGGCAGGACTGCCAGCTGCTTTTGCTAACAGGAGCCAACATCTTGTCTTCGCGCCAGACCGTGACTCTTCTGTGATCCTCCCTGTCAGTGCCGGAGGGGAAATCAGCAGGTCTAGAGAAGGAAGCCTTTACTGAATTGAATCTTAGCGATCCTAATGATATGGTCTTAAGATGAGACACGTTTCCTCCATAGGTGATCTCTTGATCTTCCACTTGGCCACAGGGAGAACACGATAATGCAGTATTAGAATAAAATGCCCTGATGGTATTCCTGTTGAAATATTCAAGTAGAGGCCACCATCTAATTAGGAAACTAATGCTGCTGTTTATCATCCTGAAAGAAAAGAAAACAGTCCCTCCAGATTGCTCAGATGCAAGTATGATCCACCCCTGCAAACAGAGAGGTGAAAGTTCTTCTTGTGATAACCACAGTGATGGCTTATTCCTCTCAACAACTAGAAAACCTCTTGCAAGAAAAAATGGTCAGCAGGCTTCATAATAAGTTTCCAGGAATGATCCTTCCGGAAAGGCAATCTGAACAATTAGTGCTATTTCATATTAATCATGCAAAATCAGGCAAATTCAAGGCAAGTGGAGAACACAGGAAACAGGATAAAATTTCTATGTTTTCACATAATAAAATAATTTAATGCCACCAGCCAGGAGGGCTTCCAGTGGCTTCTGCACGTAGATGTCCAGACAAGCTCGTTAACTTTATTCATTTGTTTCACGGGAGGCACAGGCTGGAGGTTTGCAACCTTTCCCTCTCAGGAGTAACGCCAAGCAGGATGGTGGCCATGCTTCACTTTCTCATGCACTGACAGACCTCAGGACAGCTGGAGATGGGGATGAAGGAGCCTCCTTTTGGCCAGGTAATGACTCGGTCCCCTAAGTCAAAGTTCCCAACCTGCTGGCCCACAATCTGCACTTTTTCTTGTGAAAAAGCACTGTTTGTGCACGTACATGCACACCCGGTGCCTCGCCGCCTCGGGCGTGATGCTGGCCCCTGGGAACCCAACCTGGAGGGAAGGGACGTCCTGATGGAAAGCGCATCAGCTCCGGAGCATACACTGGCAGAGCGAAAATCCACAGGCAAAGCGTAGCAGCCGGAGACCTCACAGCACCGCAGCTAACAACAAAATAGCGTAGAGGAGAGTCAAAGCCAGCGCAGTGTTTGGGAGATGAAAGCAGCATGTCTGGAATGAGAGAGGCACCCGACTTCAAACAAAAGTAAACGTGTAATGTACAGTTGTCATTACTGCAGTTCGGTACAGCTGCAAAATGTCACATCAAATGTCTCCGTCGATTCCACATGTGTTGTCTCCATGCCCTTGCCGGAGTAAGTGATAGGACAGGATCCCAGCCACCGAGATCTTAGAGCATTGTTAGATATCAGCATCAAAGCCGTCCTCCTGGAGGCTATGCCGACTTGGACATCTGGTGCGTGTGCTGGGTAACAGACTGCCTAAAGCCATTTTCTATGAGGAGTTAAAGTATGGGAATGGCTGAGAGGTAGCCCAATGAAACAGTGCATGGACATGCTCGCAGCAGCACCTCAGTCTGAGAAACGGCCGCTAAAGACCACCTGCTGGGGCAGAAAATAGGAACCTGTGCCATCAAAGCCTGCAAATAAAACTTTAACAGCGCAGAAAGGTGCCGGAGGAAAGGGGGCTCAGCCGGGACGGGAAGTCACGGCTGCAGCGGCTGCGGCTGCTGGGTGCAGCAAAACTGGGCTGCGGTCAGCAGGAGGGAGCATCGCTGGAACAGGGGGACCAGCGCAGCAGTGGTCTGCCAGGAGTAGGTGGCGAGTAGAAGGTCTGCTCGGCAAGAGGCAGTAAGAACCATCCCCGACATGCGGCCGCGCCTGCTGCCCTTGCTTCTCTCTTTTCTGTGCGGTTTCACGTTTCCTTTGCAGATTTGGGCCACTCGCGGTTCCCAGTCGTGCTAGCGCAGATGTTCCCGTTGCCAATGGGTGAGCAGGGCCCTCCAGCAGCAGCTCGCACGGCACGAGCGCCCAGGCAGCTCTGCTGGAACTGGGCCAGTGGCACATCGAGGAAGAGGAGTACTTCCTCCAGCGGTGCGAGAGGAGAGCTCTGCAAAGGAGAATCCAGTTACCTGCTATTCCTCTCAAGCCTCAGCGTTGTCAGCTGCAGCAGAGAAGCCAGCGACGGTAACGACGTTGAGCGCACGGAAGAGCATGGATCAGCTGCGCCCCAGCCAGCAGCCAGCGACTCCCGTCTCGAGGAGAGAAACGTCTGTCCTTGAGCTGACGTGGGAGCGCTGTCCTTGTCGAGGAGAAGAGCAGCGCAGTAGCTAATTAGCCAAACAGGCAATCAGGCAGCCGAGCAGAACTGGATCGTTCCAGAGCAGATCCAAACCTCTGCTGCGCCGGGCTGCTCCTACAGGCGCCTGCCTTACAGCCGGGGTGCCGGAGCGGGCAGCGGGCTCTGCTGCCGGCGCGTCGCTGGCGGGGCTGGGCAGCGCGGCGGGGCTGGGCAGCGCGGTGCAGGGGGCTGGCAGCTGCTGTACCTGCTGTTCCTGTCCGCTCTCCTCCCAGGTACGAGGAGGAACCTCCGCAACGACCTGCTGGTGGCCGCTGACTCCATTACGAACACAATGTCGTCGCTGGTGAAGGAACTTCACTCGGGTAAGTGTTAACTTCACGGCATATACGTGCAGCGGGAAGAGGAGAGCTTGATGCCACAAGTTGCAGATTTGTCTTTCAAATTATTTTTTATAAAAATTCTAAGGCATAATGCAAGATTATGTGTTCATTTTGTCAATGATAAAATGAAAAATCATTTTTATAGCTAACGTTATTGAGAACTCCAAATACCATCTGAATAGGATTTCCATTGATTTTATCACTGATAGTTAAGGTAATATTCTGCAAATAGAAGCCTGGCTGATAGCACTGTTGATGATTCATGAAGCAAACTAAAATTTAGCTCATGCGCTCCTGCTCGTATTGATCTGTGCATGTATAACAGTGGGAGTTTTCCAGAGTGCCGTGCAGGCATGTCTTGGACCACTCACTAGTCAGGAGAAGTGCCACTTCCACAGTCATCCTTCTGAAAGTCAGAGCTCCTTAACAACAAAAGCTCGCGAGTTAGCAGTCAGGGCTGATCTCGGAGTGAGTCTGCACAAACTATTGCTTGGTGGCTGCGCTTCTCTGACAGCAGGTGAGGCTGCTCTCAAATGAATCCCCACTAGATGCTCTAATCACTAATATATAGTAAATGTGTGTGAGTCCAATTTCAACAGAGGATTAAATAGCAATGTGGAAAAAAACGATAATTATTCCCTTCGTGCCTTTTCACTATGCCAGTGCAAGTAAACATGCTGATTGGACTATAGTAGCTTTTGCTGTAGTCTAAGGACGCATCCTGTGACTCTTGAGCTTTGTCAGTGATGGAGTATATGATTATTTAGTATTCCAGCAGCTTGTTCATGGGCTGTGAGAAAGATGTAAAGCATCTGCGTTCAGACCAGAACCAGGGTTTCTGTTCTGCGCACACCTGGAAGGCGCTTCCCCAGCCCCTTTCCGTATCCGGTAGTTGCATCACATAATCCTCTCCATAAACTTATCAAGCTCCATATTAAAACTAGTTAGGGCTTTTGTTCCCACTACACTTAATGGAGAAGTCATAGTTATAAACCGGGTTGATATTTTACTGCTAAGCAGTAAATTCACCCAGCCTAAATCCTGTGTCTTGGCTGCAAAGGCAGCTGCGAGTTAATAAAGTCTTTCATGTATTACAGCAGGAATCACCAGTGCCACTGCAGTGAAAGGGCCTTGTGTTTCTTCAATAAATCACCATGCTTTGAGACGCACAGCTCTGTTCCCTCCAGGCTGAAATGCGGTGAACAAACTCTCTGCCCAAAACAGATGTCTGCAGTAATTTATTTTTTGCTTTTAATAGAAGTGCACATTTACAGGGGTATGGCTGAGATCAGTGTCTGGTCCATGGTGCTTGTGGCAGAGATGGAATATCAGCTAGACCTTCCGATCTCCTGCCCTCCTCTGAAGTCCACAAGAGCTGGGCAAATGCAAACAAACCAGCTTTACGCCATCAAAAACCGTTACGGTCTCATCAGGTGTCGTGCGATGCAGTTATGGGTCACAAGGGAGTGAAAATGGAATTAATTACAGTCTCTTACTTGATGATATGCAGATAATAAGGAAGGCTCCCTTGAAAGTAGCTGGAATCATTTCGTTTGTGTAAATTAGGAAAAACCATGAGTTATACTCAGCTGATGAGAGTCAGTGGGATTTACCACACATTGTCCAGGAGCGAAGCTGTGAGAAGAGACACCTCCTCCAGCCCCGGGGCTCGCCGCTACCGCGCAGGCATTGTGCGTGAGCATTTTGTGAGACACCGGTGCCGGCACTGCCCACGCCTCCTGTTTGCCTCCCCGTACCTTTGTATGAACTCTGAAAACATTACCTTGGAAAGGAAACACTGCTTCGGGGCTGCGTGTTTCTGTAGGGGCTTTCAGAGGTGCTTTGATTATCCCCCAGCCTGCCTTCTCCTCTGCTGATAGTCCTCGCAGTCCTGCTGCTTACTAGGTGCTGACTAGGAAACGATGCCATTTTTGCTCAAACTGAGCTTAAAAACACACACGCTTCTGATCCCCGGGGACCAGGCGTAATGCTTCTGGAGGTGGCTCAGCCCCTGCCCTACAAAGCTGCTGAGCAGGAGGCAAGTTCAGGACCCAAACTGTGAAGCGATTGCTAAGCTCCTCTAGGTCACGTCTCTTGCTATGAAAAATGAGTTTGGTTTTGTCAGTGATCCCCTCTGCACTCACAGCGAGGACTCATCGGTAGCCATCCCTGAGTAGGCAGAGGTGGTGTGACTCCATGTGTATCATTGGTCCTGTTATCAAAGCAGCAAAGAGCAAATGTTTATGTGCCTCCCTAGTCAAGATCTACTTTGATCAGAGCAATTCAAAATACTTCAGGTTTTCAAATTGTGCCTTTTATTGCAGGGTTTTCTCCCTTTCTTTGCTCTCAGCAGCACGTGAAGTAGGCAGAAGTGATAGCACTGCTCATAACAACTGCTACCTGTTTACCCAGGTCTCACTGAAATGTTGCATACAGAGATATGAGCCACCATCTACAGAAGAATGTGACCTTCTGCTCCCACGCTCTGCTATATAAATATGAGCCTTGCCATAAATTCTCTTCAACTTAACTGGAATTCAATATAACGAACCACCAGCTCTCAGACATAAAATGAACACCTATCTCGGGGCACAGCCTGTGAGTGGTTACGTGGCTTTGCCCCAGGGTTTCCTGTGAGCAGGGGTGTCACTGAACACCTTGCGTGGGCAAACTCTATGATTCCAGGAGGGAACCTCCAGGGTTTTCGCCTCAGATCACCATAAAACCATTTTCTTTTTTCTTTAGATTTGACTTTAGCCTAAAAATTGTGACTTCCTTCCCACCGTCCATATTGTGTAGTCCTTTGATTCTTACAGTGCTAAAATAAGAGAGCACAAGGGACTTCAGTCCTGCAGTGCCTGGGCCAGGTGGAGCTCTTCTGGACAATGCAGACACTGCTCCCAGCCAGCACTCCACAAGCTCTGGTCATCTGATCAGGGTAAGTGGGGCCTCACTGGCCACCGGAGCGAGCAGGCGCCGTGCCACAGGAAGGATGCTGCTGCTTCCATCCAGGTTCTCCTGGGGAGCCCAGACCCCGTCCTCCATCCCTGCCAGTGTCAGCTGTCAGAAGGGCTGGTTCCTCCTCGCCGTTGAGAAGTAGTTCCCCAAGTGTCCATTCTCTCCCCTGCTTGTCTCATGTGTGCTTTTGTTTTTCTTTTTGAAGCAGAGGAAGAAGATGAAGAAGAAATGGAAAAAATGCAGAATGGAAAGGACCGAGGTAAGAGGACGGATTATGGTCTCTGAGCCGTAACGCATTTTCTGATTTGTTCATCTCTAGGAGATCAGTTTGCTTTCTCCATTTAGAGTCCCAAGAGAGGACTTTTGGTGCAGATGACGCCGCGTTGCTGCCGCTGCTGTTACGCCACCTGCAGACACGCGGCAGGTTCGCCTTCCTGCACCGTCCCTGCCGTTCTGCACAATTGCTCCCTCCACATCTGCCATGGCTCAAGATGACGTCACTGCCAGCGTTTCTGCAGTGTGTATTCAGCTTTAGAGAATGTTTTTCTTTAACAAAGGTCATGCACAGATATTTGAAACGTGTAAGAGGAGGAGGAGGAGTTGCTTCGAGTGCTGCAAGAAATCCAGTTCAGATGAATATATTAGGGAAAAAAAAAACAACGTGTGGGCTGCTTACCAGTGGAGTTACTAAGCTGTGGGACTGTCATCTGCTGAACCACTGCCTCGTGTGACCTTGGCTGGACAAATATTCAGAATTACTCTGTTGATGATAATCCTGTGTAGGCAGTGCAACCGGCTAAATGAGGTTTCACAGGAGGTCTCTTTCATCTCTGCTATCCCTGGATTTCAGGTCTAGAAACTAATCCTCCCCAGACCACGCTTTCTTTGGTGTGAATGAATACATAACATGTGCTAGCAGAGTTATTCACAGGACTGGAAGTGATCATCGCAGGCGTGGAGCGCAGCCCCGAGAGTTGCAAACAACCGTGCAGTGTATGCTTGAGTTGGAAGGGTCTGGAGCAGATCTGTTCCTCATGTCACACTCCGCAAGCAAACACAAAAGCACATCCCAGAGCCCTCCTTGGGAAGAGGCCTTGCCCACACTAGAGAGGAGAGCAAAATCCGCAGCAGCCTCTGCCAGTTGAATCCTGGAGAAGATGCTCTCCGGACCCCAAAGCCGGCAGCAGCGCATTGCTGGGACTTACTCTCTACATCTTAAACCAAAGCATGAGAAAAAGCCTTGGACAGGGATGCATCAGCCCAGGCATTTGTGTCTCATTTGAGCCAAGCCTGACTTCAGCATAGACAAACTTGAACTTTTTATCCTTTTTTTGTTCAATGCATATTTTCCTTCTGGCTGAGATGAAGTGAAGGGGCTCATATTTCACTCTTAAAGAGCTTGTTTTCCTGAGCTTTCCTGTCCAGTGAGTTCTGCAAAGCATTCAGGTGTTTGGGAATGCTCTACTTCCTGATGGTTTGTCCATCAGTACTAGGTATTATAAGTTTGCATGAAGATAAGTTTGATTTTAGCTAAAATGACAATTTTCAAAGTAGAATTACGTTGGCTCTAAATCACGGGACTCTCTTTGCCCTAGAACATTCCTCTTAAGTTAAATATTTGAGATGCTTAGCAGATGACCCTCCTGCTTTTTACCAAATGTGCATTGTGTCTTGCATGGGAAATAGGGAAAGGGGGATTTTGAAGACTTGAAATGTGATGTATGGTAGCAGAGATGTAGTAAGACAAATTCTCTCTGATACTCATTGCAGCAGCACTGGAATCAGGGGAATGGAGACATAACCAAAAGCAGAACTTGGCCCAAAAGCTTTCGTGTGGAATGTAAATATTATCTCTGCCAGAGATTAAGTGATTTCTTAATGTCACAGAGTTATTGAGGTAAAAATCTGGCAGAGAAATCAAGGAATGATCAATATATAAATTGCAGTCCTCCTGTAGAGTGTGTACTCTTGAGAGGGCTGTGGAAATGCTGGGAGCACCTCCAGAAACCAAAGTGCACGTGGTGATGGGAGGTCCATCTCTGGGTTTTATTGGAGCTCTGCTGAGGACTGGCATTACAGCCCAGCCGAAAGCCCAGCCTGGTTTCATACCACCTCTTCTCATAGCTTGTGTATTTCCAAACTTCTCTGTGAGCATAAACAAGGGAGACACAGAGTCCTTGTGGGCACTCTGGTGTGATGTGTTTCTTAGGGACAGCATTGCCCTTGGGCTTGCTCATGAGCTTCTTCACCAAGTTATTTTGGAGTTCTCTGTGTCCCAATTAGTCAACCTCAGGGGTTTTTCCCCTGAACTCGCTTCCCTGCTGGAGAGGCTTACGTTCATCCATTTGCTACAGCAACGGCATTGTGCTGCTTTAGCAGGATGAAGTCATTCAAGAAGACTCCAAGCTGGCTGCTTCTTTTGTGGTTAGGATTACAGATTAGGCAGCATCTCGAGAGAAGATGTCTACATGGTTTTTCAGGCACAGAAGAGCACAGCTGGGAGCTGGCAAAGCCACTTCCATCCAGTTGCATTAGACGTCACCCCGCTGCAGCTCAGCCAGCCACAACCGCCTGCTTGGGTTACCCACTGAAAGCCAATGTTACACATGCCGTACCTTACACATATGCCAGACATTATTCCTCAGCGAAGGTTTCCAGGTCAGTTACCCACTCAGCTGGTGCTGTCCCACAGTCATTGTTTGTCATGGCTCCTCTGCCTCACTCCAAGACTTTTGTTGGTGACCGAGAGCTGAATCCATGACAGTATCACCTGAAATAAGACTCTGCATGAGATGGTCCCTTAATGGATTGGCCATTTGGATTGCATAAGCCTCAAAATGCTAGAAAAGGGACTAATGAGCTGTGATCTGCTCTGTCAAATTGCTGTAAGGAAGGATATGGTTTGCAGCCCCATAAAATTTGTTAGCCAAAAATATCCAACTGGAAATACACCTCCCCATACTGAGCAAAACTGGAATCCATGCAGTCGTCTGTCGCAAAGAACAACTGCTGTAACGAGATCCTGGATGGCGGGGCAGAGTGCACCTTCAGCAAGCCACAGATGCCCCAAACCTGGGAGGAGTGGCTGACGGCCAGAGGGTCATGCTGCCATCCAGAGGGCCCTGGCCAGGCTGGAGAAATGGGTCGCTAAGAGCCTCCTGCAGTTCCACAAGGAGAAGCGCAAGGTCCTGCCCCTGGGGAGGAACAGCCCAGGCACCAGGAGCTGCTGGGGGCACCCAGCTGGGAAGCAGCCTGGCAGAGAAGGACCCGGGCTCCTGGTGGACACCGAGGTGAACGTGAGCCAGCAATGGGCCCTTGCCACCAAGAGGGCTGATGGTATGTTGGGCTGCATTAGGCAAAGTCTTGCCAGCAGGTCAAGGGAGGGGATCCTTCCTCGGCGCAGGTGAGGCCACATCTGGAGTACTGGGGCCAGCTCTGGACTCCCCAGGACAAGACGGGAGTGAGTCCAGGGAAGGGCCTTGGCAATGATTAAGGCACTGAAGCATCTGTCACACGCGGAGAGGCTGAGAGAGCTGGGCCTGTTCAGCCTGGAGAAGAGAAGGCTCAGGGGGCTCAAATCAATGTGTGTAAATAACTGATGGAAAAGAGTAAAGAAAACTGAGCCGGAGTCTTTGCAGTGGTGCCCAGTGACAGGACAAGGGGGAATGGGCACATACTGAAATACAGGAAATTTTGTTTAAACGTAATAACTGTGAGGCTGGTCAATGTGGAAGAGGCTGCCCAGAGAGGTTGTGGGGTCTCCTTTCTTGGATGTGCACAGAACCTGATGGGACCAGGTCCTGAGCAGCCTGCTCTGGCTGACCCTGCTCTGAGGGGGGGTTGGATGGCAATCCCCAGCAGTCCCTTCCCTCCGCAACGATTTTGGATTTCTGCAGTTCTGTGAGACAAGGAGCACTTTTCTTCCTTCCTGGTATTTCAGAGGGCTGGAGATTTATCCAGATGCCCGTAAAGCTCTTTGCAGTCCTGAAAATAGTTACCCATTCGAGCAATAAGAGATGGGGAGGTTAGATTTTTCATTTTACAGGAAATAAAATTACCTACTTTATAAATGTGTCTTTTCCCCTCTGTTGCAGGTTAGATAGACGACCACAGACTGTACAGTAATTCAGGTAAGTGTAGCTATCGTTTTTCTTGCCATTTCCAGTAGCACTGCCCTGCGCACGCTTGCAGTGCATACAGCCAAGTCCCTGGTAACCTGCTGCCATTGTCCTTTATTTTCTATTTCTGTGCAAGACGAGAAGCGTTCCCTGCCTGTCCATCGCTCCACAACCATTCAAAAGGATGCTGAGTTTTTCTTGTTAAGACCCAATTCTGCTCCTGCTGCAGACAGTGGGAGAACATCATTAACTTCAGTGAGAACAGAATTACCTGTATTATCTCTTATTTTATTAGTATTACTTTTATACTGAGAGGCCTCAGACAGGAAATAGGACCCTATTGTGATGGACACTATCCAGATGTACTAAAAATACAATCTCTACCCTCAAAGAGCCTGCACTTTACGTTATAATAAGGCACAACAGATGGATAGACAAACAGGTGCTGGAGAGCATGAGACAGTGTTAGCAGAGAAAGATTGAGTCCAGCGCTGACAATGCCTCTGAAGTACCTGAATAAGATCCCTATCTTTCCCCATGTGAAAAGCTCGTAGGAGGGCACCAGATCGGGTTTCTACACTCGCATGATATTTGCCTTAGCCACAATGCTGATCTTTCACCATTTCCAGGGGGAAGGAGGAGGGTTCTTGTGGCCAAAAAATGTAGCATGGATGCACATATAATTAGCCAGGGGTTGGGAATGGGGGAGTAGGCAGCCCTTCTTTCTAGCTCTTTTTCCATTGCACTGGAAGTCTGTAGGTTGGTTAATGGTAGAACCTGGACAGGAGAAAGAGACTTTTATCTTTAAATTGCCAGTTCAGGTTCAGCCCATGTTGATGGTCGGCCATATGAATTAGGCGTGACCGATTTTGCATGACAAAACCAGCACAGTGGTCCTCCAAAGGTAATTTGCAAAGGCGAAAAACAGGGCTTTTGCCCTTTCTGCCTCCCTGCCATTTTAGTAATGGATAGAGATAACCTGAAAGTGGCTTCAGAGTTTCTCTGATAGTTTTTACATTAGAAATTCAAGTCCTGCCTTGGCTGGGAAACAATCTGGTAACTCAAGAAGGAGTGAAATTATGCCATTAGAGAGGAAGTTAGCAATGGAGAGCTGCTGATACTGGCTGCGCGTGGCTTTCTCGTAATGTCCCTTTGACTCTAATGGCTGAATAGCACTTCGGAGAGGGGGGAGGCTTTGACAGTGCCCCCCCCGAGCCACTGAGCTGGGGATGAGAAGCTTGCTCTTCTCGCAAGCCCAGCCGACAAAACCAAGTGCTAAATTGGAGCCAACTGAAAAAATAAGGAAGAGAAACTACTTTCAGGGTTTCTTTATCCTCCAGAAGGAACCAGAAAAGGGCATGGCTGTGAAAGAACAAAATCCTCTCCAGTCACCATTGAACCGTGCTGGTTCTTCAAGTTCTTTGGCTTCCCGTTTGCGGTGCCGGGAGCTGTGGTGGGTCCTCCCGAGCCTTGCTGGCGGCGGGGCCAGGCCGAGCTGCAGCGGCTGTGGCCGCATCCTTCAGCCCCAGCTGCCCCCGGCCGATGGAGGGGGCTGGGATGGCCCGGCACCACCGGGGGCCTCGTTTCTACCGATCTTGGCGGCTGTTCTGGGGGGACAGTGCCCGGCACCAGCCCCACCTCAGCCTGCAAAGTGGGACGAGCCAGCCTGCGGGCCCGCACTTGGCGGAGCCGGGGAGCCACCACAGCATCTTGCTCCTCGTGTCAGTGACACGCAGCTTCTGCTCCCTCCATCTGCCGGGCTGTCCGTGCTCCGAGGCGAGGGGCTCGGGGGTCAGCAGGACACTTGGCAGTCACGGGGGGTGCTGCGCGTTTCGTCCGCTCCGAGCTCGGTGGGGATGCAGCCGGAGATGCGCAGCCCCAGCGCGGAGGCCCAGGAGGGCCCCGCAGAGGAGCTGGGCTCTGCTGGGCGCCAGGCAGGAGCTTACCCGCAGAGCGGCCCCGCAGCCCCCGGCAGTGGCCGCGCTGGAGCTCCGCTCCCCGCCATTCTCACCCAGCGTTGTGTTTCCGATGGCGCAGGCACAGAGGGTACCGCGGCGAGCTCGTGTTCGGAAGACATCTCCACATCCTTCGGAAGAGGCACGTTTCAGCTGACGCATTCACCATCGTGCAACTGTGAACGATCTCAACCACCTGCTGATGGCAGCGGCTTTCTCTTAACCAACTGGAGGGCTTTCCCTGCGGGCATTTGCCTCTTAGGTTATTGCATGTACTATTTTCCTAAATGTCTTTACTAGCGATAATCAGACAGTGCCCCATCAAACCCAGCAATTTCTGGGAGGTTAAAAAAAAAGGGAAAGATAATACTCCCTACTCCTGCTAAGTGTACTGATCTTTTTTGATTTCCTACCAAATGGTGTCATAATCACATCACACACTGGTTATTTCCTCTTGACTTCTGACCCGTGGTATGCATGAAAAAAATGGGTGTTGCG
Source organism: Anseranas semipalmata (assembly GCA_013399115.1). Lineage (NCBI taxonomy): Eukaryota > Metazoa > Chordata > Aves > Anseriformes > Anseranatidae > Anseranas > Anseranas semipalmata. The sequence continues at coordinate 154,412 of VXAA01006331.1, read as the reverse complement.
CCTTTTGAGTTTCCTTACGTGTAATACAAAGGGGATTCTGAGTGCAGACCCTCTAAAAAACCTGCCTTCTAAAAATACCACTCCGTCTATTACTGTTTGGTTGCCATAGTGTTTGATGTTGCATGTCGTTCTGGAGTAAATGACAGGGCATGTCAAGGGGAGAGGAATGCATAACAAGAGGAGGAGCAACTGTAATTATGGGCCATAAACCCGGAATGAGTGCCTCCCGGGGATTCCTGACTCCATACTTTTCTTTCGACTGTTACAAAATTTCCCTTTACAAGCAGGGAATTCAGGGACGAGCATTGCTAGGTTGACATTAGCATCTGTGCATTAATTCTTGAGAGCCGAGTTCAGGTTTGTTTAAAATTGAGAGAAATAACAGAGTTGTGCAGTCTGAGGCTGGAAGCACACCCCTGTCTGGATCCTCGCTAGACTTTTCTTTCATAGCTGCTTAGAAAACATCGTAATCAGTTCCAATCACTAGTGATTTTATTTTTTTTTCTTGGTGCTTAGGAATGTTATTTTTAGTGGAAGGAGCTGAGTGCCCTAATGCATCTATAAATATTTATCAAGGGTGATGAATGGAAAGGAGTGATAAACCCTGAAACCAACCCTCAGCTTTTCTTCCTGTCTGAACTGATACGCTGCATCGGTTCTTGGCGGAAAGTGCTCGTTAGGTACCTACAACCCTTTGGGAGAGAAAAAATAAACATACATGGTGGCCACAGATTTAGTTGAGTATAAATATTGTGAACGAGCTGTCAAGAAGGAAAGAAAAGTGATGATAACCTGGTTCAGCGTGTTAGCTCTAGCCTGCCAAACACAGTACACTTGTGGGGACTTGGAAGGTTTCGTGGTCGTCTTTGTACGCGTTCAGCTGAATTAGCTGCGTTGTTACCAGAGTCACTTCGGTGGCAGCTATGCAGATTCAGGGGATGCGTGTTTCAGAGTGCCTGAAGTACGAGGGGTTTGCTCGTGGCCGTGCTCAGGGACCCACCAGTGCGGTGATGCCTCCAGCAGTTGCCATCACCGCGGGACCCCTTCCCTGTCCCATCACCGCTGACCCGGTGGTGGGGGCCGGGGGCATCGCACCCTCTGGGGCCGTGCTTCTGCCAGCGAGGCCAAGCACCCGCGAGCACCAAGGCCAGGAGCTGGAGGCTGCACCGACACCGGGGGTGACGGGAGGCAGCATGGGACGTGGTGAGGTGGAGGCTTGGCCTCCCCTGCCCTTCCAAAGGGAAGTGCAGGCGGACCAGCGCACCTTAGGGGTGCCTGGAATCCAGCTCAGCACTGGAAGGAAGGGATGGATGGATGGATGCCCGTCTGCTGCAGCCATCAGGGGTGCGCGTTAAACCTGAAACCTAGATTCACAGGGGACCATCATATTTGCTCCTTTTTTTTCTATTATTACTCACCCGGTGACTTTCCCTTCTCACTTTTGTCACCACAATTCACCCAACATGAGGCCAAACTCCTACTGCAGCTGTTGCCTAATGTCACCTAATGCTACCCTCGCTACGAGCTGGGTTTTGGGTACAGCCGCACACGAGGCATGTCTCTGAGCCTGAGATCCAGCTGCCCTGGGATGTGCTGGCCACCAGTGCACCCACCCCTGCTGGCTGGGCACCCATGGGTGGCCTGCCCACACCCTGCAGTCCCACCATGGTGTCATGGGCTCATGGGGGACACGGGTGGGAGGCAGCTGTGGGTCTACTTTGGACCCCGGCTGGCTGCCCAGGGCTTTCTAGGAGGGTTTTGAATGCTCAGTGCTTGCCCAGGGGCTTCGGTGTCTCCCTGTTGGCCTCCACCTCTGTGGAGCATCAAGGAACCTCCTGAGATACCCTTTCCCAGCTTTGCCCACGCAAGGCCACTTGGTGCTGGTTTTGTTGCTTGCTGCCTCCTAAAGGATTAATTCCTCCATCAGAGCCGCAGCAAGCCAATCTGCCCCGGCCCCAGAGGCTGCGTGACCACCTCCGGGACCCGCTGGCGGCGAGGGGCCTGCCGCCGGAGGAGGGGGCCGCTTCCGCCCGCGCGGCGAACGCTGCGAGAGCTGCGGCACCTGGTCTTTGTTCAGAAAACCCGACAGCTTCCACAGGGCCTTAGCAGACACAGCCGGGATAGGGTCTGTGTGTGTTAAACATGACCCTGCGTGCCACGGCCCTGGATTGCCTCACCCGCAGTGCCATTTATTTTAGCCGGTAAAGCGTTTTAGCAGATGCTCGGTGTTACTGCAGCGCTGGGGCACGCAGGCTGTTCAGCCCCCAGGCCGGCCGTGCGTGCCGTTACGGGGGGGACGCCGCTGGTTCAGCAGGCCACCGGAGCAGAAGGGACGCGTGTGCTGCTCGCAGCCGGGCGGTGCTGGGGACGCCGCCTTGCCGCAGGCACACTGCTGTCACCGCGCAGCCAGCGGCGGCAGACGGGCACTGGGGCTGTCAGGGAGCGACTGTGGTGCTGCCTGCGTGCGTCACAGCACCGAGGCTTAATTGCACTTGTCCTCATCAGCCTGCAGCTGATAGCTTTGCTGCGCTGTCTGCTCGCGGGCGATGGAAACGATGCCGCAGGCATCCCGCCGGGCCCTGCGCGCAGTCAAGAGCCAGCAGGAACCCCGAGGAGGACGAGTGCCTTATCTCGGGGCAGGCCGCTGTGGTTTGTCACCAGCGTGATGCTGCGGGAGGCCACCGCCAGCACCACCTGCTCAGACTTTGTCCGAAAAGCCCGGCAGCAGGCGCCCTGCCCGCCCCGGGTGCTGCAGGCACTGGTCTCGCACCAGGATGGGGAGCAGCACAAATGGGTCCGGCCGAGCCCGTAGAGCACGGGGACGCGTGCCGCTGGTGTCTGTGAGCGGGGCCGTGACCGGGTGAGGGAGGTCCTGCGCGAGGCAGCAGGACATGTATGATGATTTTGCATTCCACCGATGCCAGGCGCTTGCTCTGGTGATGTCCTGGGGCTTCGTGCAGGGAAACCAAACCACCTGGGCTTGCTTATGGTTAAATTTGAAAACTGCGTATGAACTATTGCTTGCCTTTGGAATAATCGCCTTAAACCCCACGGGAGGAACACTTCAGGCCAGGCTGTGTCCTCCGGTGGCGTTACGGCTCCAGCATGTGCATATCCCTCTGCCGAGGCCAAGGCCATTTCCATCGTGCCAGAGGGAACGTTCGCTCCCCGGCCGCTCATGGTGGCCCTGGCGTGGTGCTTGGGACGCGGTGTTTCGGGAGCAGCCAGGGAGGCTCCGATCGCTGCAGCAGAGCCCCGCAGAGTTGTGGCTGCGCACCCAGCGATGCACCGGCCGCTCGGTGAGCTCTGCTGCCTCTGAACGAGCCACCTCCATCCCGTGCTGGCCCTGCATGGCCAGCCCAGATCCAGGAGGCTGCTGTTAACAACAAAATCACTGATATGCTTCTTTTCCTTCAAATGTGGGGGGTTGTTTTTGCAGCTAGATGGTAATTTTTTTTGTCTGGATGCAGCAGTGAGGGTCATGAGTGAAGCTAGGGCTGGATGCGGCACAGCCGGGGCCGGGTGTCTGCTGCAGCCGAAACCCTGGGGACAGTGTGCTGATATTTGCTGATTACTCTCAGGTGATTCCTGCCCCTATCTGTGCTTTAATTTCTTTGCTAATATTGACCACAATGCCTGTTATCACCCTAGCAGTGTGCAGAATGTGTGGTTTTGAAACCACTTCCTTCTCCGCATTGCCCTGTTTTTCCTTGGGGATTACTCCGTTTCCAGGGGGAATGGCCGTCTCGAGCATGCGCTTTGCAAGCCTCTGGATTTGGTAGCTTGGCGGGTGCAATTTGTGTCCTGCGGTGACGTGCACAGGGTGGCACCAGGTGGCACCTGCCCCTGCAGGCATCTGGGGCGCACGGCTCCCCCACGGGGATGCCAGCATCACCGCTCAGCATCGCTGCTCGGCCCCGCTGGCTGCCACCGCAGCACGCGCACAGAGAAACCCCCCCAGGACCGCCAGGTGGAAATCCTCGCCGGTTCAGGTTGAAACCAAGCTTTGCAGTTTTTCTAGGGGAAAACAAGCCAAAAGGAAAAGCAGAAAGCCGTTTACAAATGTTTTTCCACAGGAAAGTTACCCGTATAGTGCCATTCTCTGTGCTAGCAAGAGGCCAGTGCCCGATGGTGAGTGCCAGCAGAGAGGACCCCCTGCTTCCACGCAGGGTGTGCCCTTGCGTTACTTCCCACATTCAGTGGGGTCTGTCGGGGGCTGTAGAAGGAAGAAGCTGGCGCTGGCAGTTTCTGCAGCCCTTCCGCACGCACGGGCTCGGAGGATCTCCAGCTCTGCTGAGTCCTTGCTGGCTTGGGGGCATCGCCACAGCCCTGGGGCATCGCCAGCGCCGCCCTCCGCCTCCCTGGGCACCCGACGGGGTCGGGGCCACTGCTGTGCCCGCCCCAGGGCCCGGCCCTGGCACCCCCAGCGCGTCCGTGTGCGTGGCTGTGAGCAGGAGTGTTTCAGAGCACGTGTTGGAGAAGATGCTGTAAGTGACGGGAATGTCTCTGGTAGGAACCTGTAAACTGGAAGCCACGTTCTGTCATCTGCCAAATATTTAATAAATTCATCTCATCCCTAAGGGGTGTCTTGTCCCTTGACCATACGAAAAAAAGTGGAAAAAAAAAAGGTTTTAGTAGGAAATTACTGCTCCAAACCACTGCATCGTATGAAAGCAGCTGCCAACACTTTGCTGTGTATTTAGATGAAATAGCAGAGCCAGGGATTATCCGCATTTGTCATGGGTGCAGGTCACTGGGAGCAGACAGAGCTGCCTGTGTTCGTGGCCGCGGCGCCCGCCGCATCTGTGCCATGGGTCCGGCGCCGGCGGCACAGCCCCGCCAGATGTTCCTCCCGCTGCAAATTCTGCACCGCTCAGCACATCTGGTCACGGAAGTCAGGGCAGGTTTTGGAGAACAGAAAGCATCCAAGTCTGGGCAAGTGCACACGCCTCCCGCGGGCGCTCAAGCCTCCATCTCCTAACGCAGTGTCAAAAACCTTCATCGGGGAGCTGGGTCTTTTGGGCAGTGGGGGCCAAGCCCCCAGTAGAGAAGGCTCCGGGCTGCCACGCACACGGGGCCGTTGTCTCCTCGGTTCCCCCCAAAGTGGTGCCGGTGCCCACCGCCCCCAGGGGGGCTCATTCCCCATCCCACCCCGACGTGCCCCAGCCTGCAGGGTTTTCCCTGGGCTCTCCCACGGGGATGCTCCGGATCCAGTGTGGCCATTCCCAGAGGCGATGCCGTGCCCCGGCCCTGCTGCCATGGCTGCGAGCGATGCCCTGGCTCCCACGGTCACTGCCCGGCCGGGCTCCACTGCCAGCGCTGCCAGAGGAAACCTTAGCCCCAGGAATCCGCGGCTTTACGGGCGCAGGTGCATCCCCTCCTCTTCCTGGCCCCAATTCGGCACGGCGCTGCACGGCTCTGGGTGCTCGTTTGTTTTGGGGATTAGTGGGAAAGATGCCGCCCCCGCCCCTGCCAGGGGCTCCTGGCTGCTGCTGGGCTCGGGGGGCTTCGTGCTTCTCGCAGCTGGTGCGCGGTGCAGGGAAGCGCTGGGCAGGGGGTGCTGGGGGGCTGCAAGCACAGAGCGTCCCCCCCACAGCCCTGGCCTGAATATCCACCCGCCGCTCCCTCCCCAGCCACACCGGCTCCTCTGATCCCATCCTGCAGCAGCCCTTCCCGCCTCCTAATTGCAGCACAGGGGACCCTCTGCTCGTGAGCTCCTTCTGAGGAAAAAAATGGGAAAAAAACAGAAGAGCCCCCGGGCTCCGCAGGGGCGCAGGGCGAGTGCTGCAGGCCTGGCACCGGCCGTGGGCTCTGCCCGGGGACACCCGCACTGGCCGCATCCTGGCCGGGGTGCTGCCCGCAGGTTCCACCGCTCCCTGCTCCGCACCGGGACCAGAACCCAGGGACCAGCCTGTCCCAAAGGCTTTCCTCCATCCCGGCCGTCTCACTTTGCACCCCCTCCGCCACCGTGGGGGCAGCACCCGTAACCCGGTAGGTGGAGGAGCCAGGGGTGCCCAGGCGAACCCCTCCGCTGAGCATCTGCCTGGTTTTCCACCCAAAACCACCCCACGCCCAGCTGGAGGGAGTCCCGTGGGTGCAGGGGCTGGGGCTGGGAACAGGGCTCGGCGAGTCCCTTGGTGCCCCCAACTTCCCGAGCTGCACGGGCAGGAGCTCCGCACCCCAGTGCCCCATCCTGCCACCACCCCCATCTCTGCAGCCCCCATGGCAGCTCCTGCCAGCTGGGGGGCAGCCCTGGCCCCCCGGCACCGCCACCGGGCCCGCCTGGCAGGAGCCGAGTGCCAATGCCCCATGCAGCTCTGGCTCCAGGCAGCCCAGCTGGTGCGGGGCTGTGTCCCCACCGGCTAATTTGGGGATGCCATGAAAGGCCCCCCATGGTGCTGGTGCATGACTGGGGTGGGGAGCTGGGGCACCCCTGGTCTCCATCCCGTGTCCCTGGGGCTGAGCACATGCCTGGGGGGGGACATGTGCTGGGGGACCTCAGCCCGTGGTGCCACCAGCAGCCATGAGCGCTGCAGGAAGCCAAGCCGCGTCCCAGCCCAGCCGCGTGCCCGCTCCGTGGGTGCCGCACTCCCGCCCTGTTTGCTGTCACCGTTTCACTGTCCCCACGGCAGGGAAATTGTCCCTGCTTGTGGTAGCCTGGCAAGGACACACAGCCCCTTTGCTCCGCCACGTGAAGGTTGTGGCATCCGGCCGGGCACTGGGTCCCTTGTGCCCCTCGCACCCTGATCCTGGGCAGGGACACCCCCAGACAGGCTCTGACACCCCCCCACCCCATCCCATCCCATCCCATCCCATCCCATCTCTTGTGTCCCAGGCCTGCCACCGCTGTGGGAGGGCACGCGTGGCGGTGACGTGCGTGGGGACGATGGGCCAGATGTGCCGGTTGTGCTCACGGTGATGCCGCCCACGCATGCCCCAGCTGCCTGGTGCAGAGGCGCTCGCCGTGGGGCCTGGGGGTGATTAACGTGAGGTGGTGACGAGCTGCCCGCACCCGGGGGCACCACCTCGCCCTGGCGCATCTCCCACGGCCGCCAGGACCACAGTGACGGGGCTTTGCGGTGACATCGAGGCTCCCACAGGGTCCCCAGAAAGGGACCTGTCCCCATCCTGGCAGCGGCACCACCGCCAGGGCTGGGCAGAGCTGACCCCAGGGCAGCGCAGGCACCGTCCCTCATGGCAACCCCCTGCAAAAGGGGATGGGGGCAAGGCCATGAGATGGCAACGAGCGCTGCGACCATCACCTGGGCTGTGGCTGGTCCGGTCACACGCGTGTGCACACTCACCCGTACAGCCTGTGCGCGCTGCACCCGCACTGCCTGCCTGCTGCTCTACGTGCCGTGTGTGCACAACACACCCATGCCTGGAGTACGCTCAGCCGTGCTTTCATGCACATGCATGCTCACGGCTTGCTCACGCATGTGCACACTCCCATGCCCCACACGCACACACAGGCACGGTCCCCGTGCAGTTGTGCACGTGCGCACACACCCAGACACCAGTGAGCGGCCTGCGTGCACACGCACACACACACACAGACACACACACACACAAGTGCGTGCACAGAGTCACGGCACAGAACCCGGTTTAAGCAGACGCGTGCAGCAGCGCACACAGCAGGTCCCGGCCGCCCCACCTCGCCCCGGCACAGGGGCGCAGACACCTGCAGGGGCCTCGCACGGGGCCCCAGCTCGGTGCACAACCACGGCGCTCAGCCGCAGAAGGGCCTGCGGGGGGCCGTGCCCCCCGGTACCATGCTCATGCTGTTCCCGTGTCCCCCAAAGCCCCTGGTACCCAGCCCCATTGCCTGGGGACACTGAGCCACCCCATCCACCTTTGCCCGGTGCTCCTGGCAGCTGATTGTGCCAGCTGGGAGCCTCCTCAGCCCCAAGCACAGCCACCAGCACCACGTCCCCGAGGACCGGCTGGGAAGGGTCCCCTGCCCGCCCTGACCCCTTCCCGAGGAGGCTGCGGGTGCTGTGCCGAGGGGGACGTGGGTGCTGCGTGGGGACATGGGTGCTGCGTGGGGACACAGGGCCTGTCTGCAGGCTGCAGCCAGGGTACCCGTCTGGTGGCACCTCTGTCACGGCCCCTGCCCTCCCCCTGCCCCTCTGTTTATTCTATCAGCAATAATATTTTCATGCCTCATTAGCTCTTTATTTAAACCCAATTACCCCCAGCCCGGAAGAGGGGGATGAGCTCCTGCTCAGCACAGCGCAGCACAAGGGCTCAGCCCCATGGAGACCCTGGAGACCCCATGCGCCCCACAGCTGGGCTTAGGCTTGGGGACCCCTTGCCAGACCCCCCCTGCATCTGGCACCAGGGAAAGACCCCAGCCCACCGCCCATGGAGCCCACCCCGCTGCCGTGCCCCAGCACTGCATGGGGTCCTGCACCCACCGACGGACCCGGGTCCCTCCAGTGGATGCTCATGGGCACCCCACACCATGCAGCATGCAGGGCTGAGAATGGGGTCTCTGCTCCCACCCCGGCCCCTGGGACCCCCTCTGGGCCCTGCCGTGGTCTCCATCCTCCTTCCTCCCCTCCTGCCCGGAGCACAGGTGGGCAGGGGGCTCCCTGGGAGGGGGGTAAGGCCGAGTGGCTTGGAGACTTGTGCCCCTCCACTATGGGGCAGCCCCATGGCATGGCCCCCCCGGGACACAGTGGGCAGGGCAGGGGGGACCC
>VXAA01006331.1:82238-145688 GCA_013399115.1 Anseranas semipalmata | reverse complement strand
CGCCGCAGGGTCGGGCGACCTCTGTGTAAGCGCTCTGACCCCGGGGCACCGGGGATGGGATTTCTCCTCATTTGCACCGTTTAATGGCCACCCTGGGCTGCATTAGCTGCTCCGACTCCCATCCATCACTGTAAAATTAATTCCTCTGCCACTCACCGCCCGCCACGACAAGCTGCTAATGTGAGCCGGGGCCCTTCCCCTGCGCTGCCTCCCCAGCCCTCCTCCTCCTCCCCTGCCCCCACCCTCCCCAGCCTGCCCGGCATTAATGATTGATGGGGGAGGAATGGGGAGCGCCCACAGGGGTTATCGGTGGGCGATCGCAGGGCAAACACCGCGCCGGGGCGGGGGCGGACGCAGGTGCAGGGGAGCTGGGCACGGTGCCGGCCCTGGGTGCTGCTGGGCGCTCGTGGGGGTCCCGGTCCTCTGCCCCCCCCTGCCATGGGGCTGTGGGAACCTGGGCTGGGAGATGGCGTCACCCAGCCCTAGTGGGCAACGGGCAAACGGGGAACAGAGCTGGTCCCTGGGGAGGTCACCACCACTGTGCCCCCCTCTCTGAAGACGCTCGTGTCCCTGCCCTCGTCCTCCTGGCCCATGGCAGAGGTGACATTTGGATGCCCTCAGAGGGGTCTGGTGGTGCCCAGTGCATCTGTGCTGGCTGCGCGTCCACCCATGGCCAGGCAAATCCGGAACCGGCTCAGCACAGCTCGGCCTGGATGAGCAGCCGGTGGGTGCTGCAGGGGTGGCACAAGCCCTGGTGGCACTTTGGGCTGTGGCTTGGGGGGACATGGCCCCACTACAGCGTCACAGGGCATCTCCGAGCTCCTTGCAGCATTCTGCAGACACGGTGCCCGGCTGGGGCCATCCAGGCAAGGGGCTGGGACATGCGGGATCCATCCTGGCCACCCCCTGCCACGCTCTGGGACACTGGGACCCTCCTCGCTGGGGCGCGGGGGCAGAGTGGGGGGCCATGGGGCCAGGAGCAGCATCATGGGGCGCAGAAGCAGCATCAGTGCAGCCACAGCTCCGGCAGGAGCGTGTCAGCAGATACCCCCAAATGCGCACTCAGAAATTCAGCAGCGATTACATAACGAGGAGCCAGCGGTGGTGAAAACAAGGTCAGGCGCGAGGGCTGCGGCACCCGGGCTGCTGGCAGCAGGGGTTCAGGACACGGCCCAGCACAGCACCGGGATGTGGCACGGCACGGCACGGCATGGCACAGCCGTGCCATGGCAGAAGCACTGCTACAATGCTAAATGCTGACACAGAGGTGGTTCCAAAGGGGGATCCGACTTCGGAATGGGGGGACCAGCTCCATCCCCGCGCTTGGCTGCACCATGCTGGCACAGGCTCATGATGAGAGCGACGCTCACCGGGGCGGGCACAGTCGGGGTCCCCGCTCTGGCCCCACTCCGCCCGCACCCTGCCTTCCCCCCTGGCCGCGGCGTGTCCTCCATCCGCTGCCACCGCTCCAACAGCAACAGCCAGAAGAGGCAGCAACAAAAATGCGCAGGGACGAGATGGTGCCCGGGACGCCCTTCCCGCCTGCTGCATCCATCGGGGAGCGGGGAGCACGGGGGGACTGCAGCTCTGCCCCCTCCCAGGGGCTTCCCTCCCCTCCAGCGCCACTGCAGATGCTTTCCAGGGATGCTCAGCCCGGGGCCAGCACCTCACAGAGCCTGCGAAGGCTCCGGGCTGGCAGACGCCGGCGGGGGATGCCCGCAGCTCCCGCGCCAGCCCGGCACGCCACGCAGCTGCACCGGCGCGTGACGCTCGCTGCGTGCAGAGGAAGGATCAGCTGCTGCTCCCTCCGCGGCAGCGCTGACTAACCGGCTGACCGTGTGTCACCGGCTTAATTTGGCACCCGCCCTCTCGGTGAGATTCATTAATCCAATCCCCGCGCCCGAGCCCCCGGAGAGAGCTGCCTTCGAAATTGGCACCTGTCACCGGGACGTCGTGCCACCGCTCGGCTTGGTGACGAGGCTGCGCTGCTGGGGCGGGCGGCAGTGGGATGGGGACAGGGAAGGGGACCCCACCTCCGCCAGGGCCATGGGAGGACTGGGAGCCCGTGCCCCACGCTTAGCTCCATCGAGCACCTTTTTGAGCCCTAAAGAAGCCTTCAGCGGCTGGGCACGCGGAAGAGCAGGCAGCAGCACCCCGGGGTCGGGCCCGGCCCTGCCGCTGCTCCGTCCTACGGGACGGGAGATTTATGGCCTGTAGGAAACTTCTTGCCAGGAGTCTGCTGCCCTGATCCAGCCGGCTCTGACCTCTCCTGTCAGGCCGAGATTTAAGCCTGGGATAATTGCACCTATTAGCCTAAACGAAGCTGCTGGTCCAGGAGCAGCAGTGGCTGCTGAGGGAGCCCCAGGGGCTGGCAGCGTGGTGCGGGTGGACTGCACGGTGCCGGCCCCACACCCCCGGGCTCAGGCTGAGCCCCTGAGCCCCGGCAGGGATGGGGAGAGCCAGGGGCACGGCTGGGCTGAGCCGGCCACGGCCGAGACCGGGCAAGGGCAGGGGGGGTCTCTTGGTGCCGCGCACCAGAGCTGCCGGGCACCCGAAGGGTGCTTGGGGTCTGCAGAACCCCCCCGGGGACGCGAGGCACCGTGCAGGGCAAGGTGCGGAAGGTGCGGGAGCTGCTCCTGCCCCACTCTGCAGGGTCACTGCGATGGCTTCCAGGAGCCCCGTGCCCATGGCTGCAGCTGCCCCCCGGCTTCCAGCAGCGCCCACCGCCCGCCCCGCGCCGTGCTGCAGCCGAGCTGCTCCTCCAGCATCCTTACCCCGGGCTGGTCCCACATAACCACCGGGGTGTTGTTTGGTCCTGGTGTGCTTCAGTTCCCTTTATTGTCCTCCCAATGCTGCCCAGAGGCTCTTCCTTAACGCTTTTGGTATCCCTTACCAATTTCCAATGGGCTGAGTCCAATCGCATGACATCCAACAAGGCTGAGCGCCGGGTCCTGCACCTGGGGCACGACAACCCCACGCCGGGTACGGGCTGGGGGAAGATGGCTGGAAGCTGCCTGGGAGACAGGGAACTGGGGGTGCTGGTCAACAGCCGGCTGGACACGAGCCCGCAGAGACAGCATGGCCAGCAGGAGCAGGGAAGTGAGTGCCCCCTGTACCTGGCACTGGTGAGGCTGCACCTCAAATATTGTGTTTGGTTTGGGGCCCCTCACTACAAGGACATCGAGGTGCTTGAGTGGGTGTGGAGCAGAGCAATGAAGCTGGTGAAGGGACTGGAAAACAGGACTTAGGAGGAGCAGCTGAAGGACCTGGGGCTGTTCAGTCTGGAGAAGAGGAGGCTGAGGGGAGACCTCAATGCTCTCTACAGCTGCCTGAAAGGAGGCTGGGGTGAGGAGGCTGTTGGTCTCCTTTCTCAGGTGACAAGAGATAGGATGCGAGGAAATGGTCTCAAGTTGCACCAGGGGAGGTTCTGATTGGGTATTAGGAAGAATTTCTTCACAGAAAGGGTGGTCGAGCATTGGCACAGGCTGCCCAGGGCAGCGGTGGAGTGCCCATCCCTGGAGGTATATAAGAGACCTGTGGACGTGGCACCAAGGGACGTGGTTTAGTGATGGGACCCCGTAGGTCAGGTTGATGATTGGACTTGGTTGGAAAAGACCCTCAGGAACACCAAAATGATTCTATGTGCTGAATTCCTGCAACACTGTCACTGTTGTCACTCTTAGGGTAGGCCTTGATGCCCGTTCCTCCTCAGGTGGTCTGGCTCTGGCCAGACAGCAGTGCTGTCCTGGCAGCAGCTCAGCGGCATGCAAGATCTTGGTGGTGGCTGCCAGACCTCTCTCGCTGTATGTAACTGCATAACTGAAGATGTTTTTTGGGTCACTGCTTGCTCGTATGATCCATTGTACTGATAAGAAAGGCAGAACAAGTAAAGTAGAAGACTTATTAAAAATAATATACCCAGATCATATAGTTTGTTCCCTGTAGTCAGAGGCTGTCGTGCATCCAATAGATAAAGTTTAGCAGGGTTCACAAAAACACCTGTTTCATACTTCATGCATACTGCATGCTGCAAAAAGAAAATCCATGTTCCATACAAACGAATTTCAGACTTTAGAGCAGAAGGCTTTCTGAAAGGTCTTAAATACCGTGTTGTATGAAAACTGGGACAAAGCAATAGATCTTCTATACAGGGAACACATGAGGGGACGGTGAGATCCTATGACTGAGTTACAGCCCAAGCCTCAGGGGAATCTCAGAAACTTGTTGGTATTGGCCAGTCTGACTTGGAGGAAAAACTTATTCTTGACCCTAGACTTTCACAGCACGCAGGTGGCCATGCCTCTGCAGCAGTATTGTATTTCTGAACGTGATCAGCCTTTGATCTTTTGTAGGCTGTTACAGGGCTGTATCCGTCCTTATGACCACCCCTTGCCCCCACCACTGGTATATTATAGATTTTAGGGGAAATTATTTTTAATTTCTGCAAGTCTCCAGCAGAAGTTCTGCAGGTCATGAGTGGCAGTGATATATATCATTTCTTATAAGATGACAAATCCTCATTTATTCAGTTGTTTGTTATTACAGTGGTCAATTGTTATTTTCAGTGGGGGGAAAAAAATAAGTTAGTAAAGAGGCGAGGGGACAGTGCTGTTAAACCTGATCTTGATTCCTCAGCCAAAACATCTATGGAGAGGAAGCAGGAAAGAGCAGTAATGGTGGGGAAATGCAGCTGCTGGAGAAGATACGACTCAGCCCCTCCTCTCTTAGTACTGCCTATGGACTAGACATACCAGCAGTGGGCTACTTAAGACAGATACTGCCCTTAACTGAATCTAGATAAAAGCAAGTTAATGGGTCTTCTCCATTTTGGATGTCTGGGAGCCTGTTTAGAAGGCTGGATAGAAGAACCTGTTAGGCTGGACAGAACTTAGATGATTTGCACTATATGCAGAGTAAGGTACTGGCTCGAGAGGCATGGTGACAGGGTAGAAGCTGAAGAAGGAGTGTCCCACCAGGGGCGGTTGGAGTTCCACAGTCACTGATCTCATTAATTGAGGCTGGTAATAGAAATATGGGGAGCATGTGATACTGAGGTAGGTCAGGATATCTTCCAGAAGCACAAGAATACATTAGAGGACTGGACTAATTGCAGTGGCAGGTAGTTCAGGAGTGCAAAATACAAAGCTGCACAAAAGCCTAGAGCTCATCATTTGGGAATTGAAGAGGATCTGGCCTCCACGGGCTGTTCAAGGGAGGAATTTGACCCCCTTACCTTTTCTTACAGCCACGTCGCTGACAAGCAATGTTGAGATCCACTGGGGAGGAGTCCCTAGTAGAGAGAGAATTGGTGTGATTGTGCATGGCCCTGGGCAGAGCTCGTCTGAGCAGTCAGTGTCATTGGGAAAATGCAGAGTGGGTTTTAAGAGGAAGACAAGGGATTTAGCTTACTTTGCTTAATGCTGTGAAGCTGAGAGGACCTGATGATATCTGTAAACAGGTAAGCACTAGGAATTAGTCCAGTCTTACTGGACTTCCAAGACGGAGATAGCACAAGAACAAAAACCAGTAAACTACCCATGAACAGTCTGTTGGGGAAGTAGACACTGGCCATTGGAGCAAGCTCTGTTTCCAGCGCTTGGATGAGATAATGTGATTCAGTATGTGCCACGCAGCAACGGCTGAACTGAGTTATTAAGGGAGATCCTTCTTCCTGCAGTAGAGTCCAAAGAACAGCTCTTCTCTGAGGCTGGACACAAGTTCAGTCTTACTCAGCGGGGAGTCCTCTTTGCTGTTTGGCATGCGCCGTGCAAATCCACACTGTAGCAGTGCAGACCAGACTAATTGCAGTTGTCCAGGAGTTGACAAAGTGGGAGATAGTCCTGAGCCTGTGGGACTGAGCATGTTCTAAGGTGGAAGTAGAGCTTCAGATGGGGTGGTGACTGTGTTCCCTGCCTACCTCAGTGTTTTTCCCTGTTGGAGACTTTTTTTTTTTCAGTCTTTTCAGAGATGGTTGTCCCGAGGGGCTTTTCTTTTAGGGCTTATCCATTCTTGTGTTCTGCTCACTGTTCTTGTGGCTGGGAGTTATTTCCTCCCAGCAGCTCCGAGTGGTTTGTGGTTGGGGCCATGCAGGTGCTGGCTGCTGGGAGGCCTGAGCTGTCAGGTCTCATTCAGCAGCTTTGCTTGACTTTTGTCTTGAGTCGCTTTGGCACCAGTGTCCTGCTGACATGTGGAAGAGTCTTGCTAGGAAAAGTTACCTTGTAGACCTGTCCCTCTCCTGGAGCCCTGAGGTGGTGACTGTAACTGCAGCGATCTTGGCATTTCTGGCTGTTCCTGGGGCTTCTGTTATAGTTGGGTTGCTTGTGACAAATGTTATGAATCTGACCTAAGTGAGGTGCTCTCAGGACTTGCATGTTAACAGGGGAGTTCTTGCCAGCTCATCTTGCCATTCAGCAGAAGCTGACTCCAGGGTTGTGTTAGAGAGCTAATGCTAAGCTGCCTTAGTCAATAAGCAGCCAAGGAAGCAATGGAGAAATGTTTTAGGGCAAGTGACCTGAGATGAGGGAGTGATGAGGGGCCAATGTAACTCCACTGTGGTGCCCCTTTGGGCAGCCAGAGGGCCCTGGAGTTGCATGTATTCTGTAGGATCTAGTTGGGGATGGGCTAAGGTTTCCTGTATCCTAAGCATTCATGACTTTCTTCTAGTGGCACCAGACACGATTAACAACCATGTGAAGACATGTCGGGAGGAGCAGAAGAACCTGCACTTCTTTGCCCCGGAATATGGAGGTATGGTGTGGCAACAGTTGCAAACCTGATTTTTGTTGGCCTGTCTCACTATGCAGTCATTCTCACTATAATGCTTCCGGGCTATTGTGCATCTTGTTTTCAGCTACAGCCTCATGACAGATGTCACATTACCAGTTTTGTGTAATTTGCCTGTTTTATTGCTTCAACTCCTTTGTCTTTTGATAAGAGAGGAGGGAGAGAAGGCTGCAGGATTATCATAGCCTGGTACAGAGGTGGTCCTGCTGCCAAGTGCAGGGAGAGACTGGTAACAGAGCATTGTTTCTGTGTTACAGAAGTTGCCAATGTTACCACTGCTGTGGACATTTATTCCTTTGGGATGTGTGCCCTGGAGGTGAGTGTGGAACACTGTGGTTATGGGATAGTGAGAATAAATTCAAGGGAAGGAGATGGCTTTGTGGAGTCACTGTGGGCATGGGTGGGTTAGTTTGGTAGCAGGTGCATTTTGTTCTCTGAGCCTTGTAGGGATGCCTATCAAGGCTTCCCCAAATGCCTTACTAAGAAGTAAATAACTTCGTAATGTGTGGTTCTTTCTGGAATTCCTGATGTTCTGAAGACTGATCCAGCTGCTGTGGGAACAGTCACTACTACAAAATGTACTTAATATACGTGGAGAAAAACAAACCCTCTGCTTCTGCGGAGTATCTGTTTTTCCTGGAGTATCTGGAGGAGAGGACACTCCATAACTGTCTGTCCCCAGCCTGTCCCCACCTCATACAGGTTCTGGTCGCTGTCAAGTGCGAGTCTGACATACCTGGTCTTAGCAACTTAGTGGTTCACAGAATCATAGAATCCTCTGTCCCTGGAATCAGTAGGCCCAAGATTAGGAAATGTGAGTTAGTATGAGTTATCTGGGGAGGATTGTCAGAAAGAGCCAACACAAAGAATTCTGAACCTATGCTGCGCATCCCATAAGTGAAGCAGGAAAAGAACTGTGAAAACACACAACTTTTAGGAAGCTAAACTTGAGCTGAATCTTAAGACATTCTCTGGAATCTTCTGCCAGCCTTTCCTAGCTGGGAATTTGTGTATGTGTTGGCTGGAGCTAGTTCTGGATGGCATTGTGTGCTTGCTTTTCTGCCTGTAGTATAGAGCTATTCATACAGCCAGGAGGGATGCTGTCAGATTCTGGCAGTGATCCAGCTACTGCTTCATTAAAGGATGGAAATTATCAAGCAGAAGTGTAGGCCAATGGATCATGAGGTTCAAAATAGAGATACTAACTGTCTAAGGTGATGCTGGCATAGTTTTCAGGTCTCCCTGGCAATCTGTTAAGGTGCTAGAAACAAGCTATCATAATGAAGCAGTTATTCTCTCTCTGCCTCTGCAAACTGTGACCTTAAATAGCACCAAACAACTTGGCTGTTATGATCTCACACTTGGCAGTAGTGGTCTTGAGCTCTGTTCAATGCAGTAAGCGCTTCTTGGTGAAGTCTGATATGGTACTTTGTGTTTGCAGATGGCAGTACTGGAAATACAGGGTAATGGAGAGTCATCCTATGTGCCCCAGGAGGCCATTAACAGTGCCATCCAGCTGCTGGAGGACCCCTTGCAGAGGGTGAGTGAAGGGAGGTCAGCACCCATGTAGACCTCTTAGCATTGCACATCGTCTCATGCAATTTTTGTCTTTCAGGAGTTCATTCAGAAGTGTCTAGAACAGGACCCTAGCAAGCGTCCTACAGCCCGGGAACTACTTTTTCATCAGGCATTGTTTGAGGTGCCATCACTAAAACTACTAGCTGCTCACTGTATCGTTGGGCATCAGCGTAAGTATGGAGTCCAGCCTGACACATCTTGTGTTATGAAAAGCTTTACTAAGTTGTCACTACAGCTGACATTCTGGAAAGCAAGACCTTTGTGCTAGTCTTAACAGGCAGGGACCACCGGGGTCTTGTGAAACAGAACTGCATTTGCTGCAGAGCCTGAAGGAATATGGTGCTCTGCCTGCTCTGAGTGACACAGGAGTTTTTCAGCATAAAGCCTCTGGGTTTTTATTGCTGTTCTTAGGATGGAAAAGAATTGCAGTTGTTCAGGTCTAACTTTTTTTTTTTTTAATAGATATGATTCCTGAAAATGCTTTGGAAGAAATGACCAAAAACCTTGACATGAGTGCAGTGTTGGCAGAGATTAATCATGTGGATAGGGAAGGAGTCAAGATGATGTGAGTACCCCTTGGTGTGCTTGAAGGGGTCTGCTCAGGTGTATGTGGAACTGGCTCCAGGGCACTGGGCTGGGCACTGAAGGATCTGCCTGGGACTCTTGCCTTCAAGTTAGCGTTATTATTTCACCAATAACTGGTAAGCAGAAGGGAACTGATTGTGCTGTTGGTGAAGAAGTGTGCACTTTCTTTGGACATAAAAGATGCTGTGGAGGGTAACTGCTGGGTGGAAGAAGAACTTGCATCAGTGTTGCATGAACGGATTCCACACAGCTGAGATGTGACTTGTTCCCCAGACTGAGGGGAGGGAAACTAGCACACTAGTTGGAGCAATCCTTAGCTAAAGCTGGCAGAACAGTTTGGGGAAGTGACTTGGACCCCTTACAGGCTTGTCAAATGGAGTCCAATGTGTTGGAGAAATGGTTCCTCAATGTTTTTGTAACAGAGCAGCTTACTTTACAATATGCAAGGGGAAAAGCATTTTTGGGTAGTTAAAAGAAACACATAACAGCCACTTGAGCTGTAGAGGTGGCTCCATAGGTAAGTGACTGTGATATGTATGGAGCAAGTAGAGTGGCAGAAAGTGATGTTAAATTTTGGATTTGAAAAAGGTTCCAAGGTAGCCAAGCATTCTGGGATGCTCAGGCTACTGAACAAAAGAAACCGGGAAGGCAAGAAAAAAAGCACTTTTTAATTTGAGAGGCTGAGTTGTATAGACCTTTCTAAAAACGGACGTTCTGATCTTCATAGAGCTAGTAAATAACAGTATTGAATTCCCTTTGGAATGTTTTTTATTTTTAAAGAGTCAAAATAGAGGACAAAGAATGAATAGCCAAAGCTGTACAGGAAAGATTCTTTATATTAGACTTCAGTCTGCAGAGGATTGGTTATCTGGCATATACTAACATGGGACCTGCTTTTTTGTTGTGCAGTAGCTCAGAGGTGCTGGGAAAGGAAATACAAAGCAGAGTAATGACTTGAAATGTCAGAGAGCATCTTTTCCAGATGATTTATCAGAATGCCACATAAGCTGAGCTGCTAGAAAAAATTATGATTTTTCTACTGTACTGCTACTGTACTAGAGGATGGGATGAGAAGGTAACAGGTGTGTGTTGAAAAGGGCTGCAGAGTGGTCTGAGGAACCAAGGCAGATGTGAAGCCTAGACCAGACCTGTAGGAGCAGCAAAGCACTTGGAAGATGATGGCAGTATTTGAGCAGCTTACAGTCTCTTACCGATTGCTCAAATTTGTCAAACCAGGTTTCACAGTCTTTACAGTGCTAAAGGGGAAGACTGGCTGCTCCAAGTCTTTGTTACAACCAGTCTAAAAGAAGATGTGGTCAAGTGGATGCTAAAAAGCTGAATTGACAGCAGCGATGAGGAAAATATTTTACTGGGGAATTAGTGAAGTGGGAGAACCTGCGACTCCTAGCTTGTCAGAACCAGAAAGAAATGAGGTGCTCACTGTGGACTATTCTGGTGTTGCTAACTTCCTGTGCTGTGCAAAAGACGACAAGAACTTGCTTCAGAGAAAAAAGAACTGTTTCTCTGTCTGAGAGGGCTGTCAACTAACACCACAAGAAGAGATCATTGACAGCTCGATTAAAACCCACCGCTGCATAGCTATAGCTGAGAGCAAATATAATATCAGGACGCTAAATAATGGGAGAGAAGGTTACACTAACTGGGTGAAACGTCTAAAGACATTATGTGTACATTATACATGCACAATGTGACAACCTTTGTGCTGGAGCAGATCAGAGAGCTGACTTTACCAAGGGGCTAGGAATAATTGTCACCACATTGAGGAACTGTATATTTTTGAGGATGAGAAAGAGGAAGAGTAGTAGACAAAGTGAAGGGGTTGTTTGTGTTTATGATTTTCCCTCAGCTGCAGCAAGTGAGATGTTCAATGGAATTAAAGGCTAGGGAATTCAAAACAAATTGATAGGAGGACTTCCTTTTGGAACTCCACATTAAGAAGCCACCAAGGATGAGCAGGCAATCTTTGAAAGGAATTACACAGAGAACAAAAGTATCTAGAACTGCACTGAGAAATATCTGGGTAGGGCATTAAATTCTGAGGTGTAGCTTCTGGCTGCTGGAGTGATATGGTTGGTCACATTGTGCCATGAGCTGCTGCAGCGGTTCTTGCCTTTGCAGCTCTGAGTGCCCTTGCTTGTTTGGAGATGGGACCCAGAATTTATGAGTCTGGCAGAACAGATGTCTACAAAAGACCTTGCTGGGAACATGGTGTTATTGGGCTAGCTTCCACATAATTGTTTGCATTGGACAACTCTCTACAAGGAGGTGATGCCCGTTTCTGCCATAATTAAAATGTTGCCTTGTCCTTAGCTTCTATGAACAGTTGCTTCTGACACAGGAAGATGTACTGGCAAAGGCGAGTACATCTTGCGTTTGACTGGCTGTACTCATCCTGCCTGCTTACACAGCTGTAGTCTAGAACATGGGGATTTGAAACTGCATCCAAAAGAGACTTGAGTGAATGGTTCTGTTAGATGACTTCTCACTTCAGTACTTCTTTCCCTCCAGCTTTTCACAATCTCCAGCGTTGGAGCTGGACAAATTCCTGGAGGATGTAAGGTAAGAGGTTTTTTTTTTTTTTTTTAAGTGTATCTTTAACGGTGTGAGAGACTAGAGTCATTTAGGACAGCCATAACCTCAGACCCTGATCCTTTCTTGTAGGAATGGTATCTACCCACTCACAGCTTTTGGGATGCCACGACCCCAGCAGCCCCAGCAGGTGGTGGTGAAGTCTCCCATTGCTCCACCATCAGTGAAAACCCCAACTCCAGAGCCAGCTGAGGTAGAAACCCGCAAGGTGAGAGATAGGAACTCCGTTCCTCACCAGGTAGCTGAGCTGTGTAGCAGCACTGAGTCATGGGGCATCTCTGCTTCTGTTTCAGGTGGTGCTGATGCAGTGCAACATTGAGTCAGTAGAGGAGGGAGTGAAGCACCATGTACGTTCCCATCTTCTCGCTGAGCATGCTGTGTGTGGGGTATAGCGAGGCAGCGGTGCAGAGCATGTGGTGCCAAGTATGCTGATGTGCTTCTGGTGCCTGGTGTGACCTTTTGCTACCAGAGCTGCAGTCTCTGGGGCCCAAAGACAGATCAAGGCCCATGCTTGTAGATGACCTGCCACTTAGCTAACATTTATGGCTTATCCTTCAGATGCAGCCTTAGGGCACTTCCTCCATGGGATGGTGCTGCTGGCAGTGTTTTGGGAATGGCACTGGATGTGGTTGTTCTGTTAGACTCCTGTGGGGCTCTGTAGGGGGGTGATTCCTATCTTGATGGGGATTTTTGGGGATGTTCCTGGCGGTGGTGGCCACTGCCTGTGGCAGCCTGTAAAACTGCAACCTCTTATGAGAACTTCTCTACCATGCAGTTAACACTGCTGCTGAAACTGGAAGATAAGTTGAATCGACACTTGAGCTGTGACCTGCAGCCCAGTAAGTACCTTTCCTCCCATACTGTAGTGCACTGGGGTCAGCAGCGTAGTCTAGACCTGGGACTTACACCCTTCCCTGTGTTGCAGATGACAATATCCAGGAACTGGCAGCTGAACTGGTCCAGCTTGGATTCATCAGTGAGGTGAGCAGGCTTGAGTCTCAGGCAGGGATGTTCATTCCTTTCTCAGACTTGAATGCATTCCTTTCTTAGACTTAAATGTCCCTGCCTACCTGGGGAGGTAGGAGAAATAGCAAATGTCCCTGCCCATTTACCCTGGCAGGCTTTAGCCAAGCTCTTGGCTTTGTACTGCCTGGGCCCACCCCTCACTGTAGCTTGTTCTTCCCAGGCTGACCAGAGCAGACTTACCTGTTTACTTGAAGAGGCATTCAGCAAGTTCTACTACACCCGAAATGGAGCCCTGACGGCAGTGACTGTGTCATCTTAGCACCCCTTGACTCCCAGGCGGCCAGTGCGGCTTTGTTGCCTGTGACCGACCCCTTCTGTGTCTGTCCATCACCGTAGGGCATCAGCAAGACCCCAGCTGCAGTGCTTGGAAGCTCGTCCTGCATGTGCCGTGGCTGGGCCCAGTGACAATCCTCCCTGCCCGCCTATTAAAGGGGACTTTGCGCATCAGTATTATTTCCAGCCCTGTTTTTGTTGGGATTTTGCCAGGTGGTGCCGGGGAACCGGGTCCTGGCTTGGGGTTCTATAGCCCCATTCATGTGCATGGAGTTTGTTCTGTTTGAATTGTACAAAGTGTCTTTTGCACATCACAGAAATGGTTTTTTTTTTTTCTTCCTTTTTTTTTTTTTTAATTTAAAGGTAAGCAGGGGGGAGCCCTTAAGCCCTGCTCCCACTCTGTACCCCTCTGCAACTGCCTCTGGCAAGTCACTACCCTCCTTCCTGGGCAGAGGGAGCCAGGGGTGGCCAGGCTCTCACAGCACCAGCCTGGCGCTTTGCCTGCCTCTTCTGCTCCCCTTTGGCTGCACTTTGTTTACTTGTTTTGCACAGCCCCTCAGTCCTGCACTTCAGCATGCACTGTAGGTGCAAGGCTGTCGTGTGTGCTGACCTGGGCTGTGTCCCCTGCAGCAGCATCCTGGAGCCTAGCTTGGCCCTACCTGCCCTGCTCTATGCTGCCACGGGTCCTGTATGCACTCTGGGCCTCTGCAGGCAGCCTGGAGCCCAGTGGTGCTGGCCTGGGGGCTGCCTAGGCTCCCTTAGGGTCCCCTTCCTGTCTTGGGGTGCTTGAAGGGGCTGAACCCGTGGCCCCGCACGCCTCTCTGGGGCTGGGCGCAGCGCTGCCCCTGCATCTCATTTCTATCATTTCCTATTTTTAATAAACTGTTTTGTAAATACCTGAGTGCTGCCTCTTTCCGGGCTGGGGCGGAGCGGGGCCCCGCCTCGGGGCGGCCCTGGCTGTGGGCCGCCTTTCTCGGGCAGTGGCGGCCATGGCTGGCAGGCGCGCGGGGCGGCCGGGGCTGGCGGCGCTGGCGGAGCCGCGGCGGCTGATGCGCGCCGGGCTGGGCCTTATCGTGCTCGGCCACGGCAGCCTGGTGCTGGGTGCCATCGTGCACGGCTCCGTCCTGCGGCACGTGGCCGGCACCAGCCACGCTGTCACCCCCGAGTATGCGGTGGCCAACGTCGTGTCTGTGGTCTCCGGGCTGCTGGTGAGAGCGGTGGGGCTGGGCCAGGGACTGGGTTGGGCTCCGGGAGGGGGGAGCTGGCCGTGTACAAGGCGCCTGTTGAGCAAGGATCTCTCCCTGCAGAGCATCGCCGCAGGCATTGTTGCCATCCTGGTGTCGCACAACCTGTCCCGGGCAGCCCTGGTGAGTGCGGGGCTGCTAGGCTGGGAGCCGAGCCAGGCCAGGGACCCAGCAGGCTGGGAGCCTCTGTGCAGGCTGGGTCCTGCTGGCAGCCACTCCTCTGGACCTTGTCCCCATTAGCTCCTTCCGCCTCTGCTGCCGGTGCCTTAACAGCTCGCAGGGTTGCAGGTGTTGCCTGCTACCCTGCCTCAGCCTCCTTGGCAGCACTGGGAGGGTGGGCAGCAGCCTGGACACCAGGCATCATCTTGGGGCAGAAATGTTTCAGCTGATGGGTAAAGTTGCAGCCAGAGTCAGGCATCTTAATGGGGGCTTGCACAGTGTGGGTCTGCATGAGGCAGGGCTGCTGGTGGTAGCCTCAGCTGCTTGTGGAGCTGGGGCACAGTGGGCTTCTGGCTGCAGGAGCCTGTGGGATCGGGCAGTTCAGTGGCTCTGGGCTCATGGGTGAGGTGAAGGATGTGAGCAGTACAAAAGCGTCATCCGAGTGGACGGCTGAGCCACACAAGCAGCAGCAAGGGATTGCATGTACTTGGCACAAACCTCTGCAGGGTTTCCAGTGCCCCCCTTACCCTGTACTATTTCTATGCGGAGGTGTGGGATGCCTGGCCCCATGCAGTGGCAGTCTAGCCCTGGCGTCTCCCCTGGCTATAGCCAGCCCCACTCTCACATGCTTTCCTTGCTGCCAGCAGCATTGGACCCTACTGAGTGTGTCCCTGTTGAACTGCCTGCTGTCCACAGTGTGCAGTGTGGGCCTGGCGCTGGCCATCGCCCTCACCATTCACAGCCGTGGCATGCGCCTTGTCACAGGCTGCAACAGCTCTGCACTGCCGGCTGATGCCCGTGCAGCCATTGCGACCAACGACTGTCCTTTCAACACCACGCGCATCTATGTGAGTATGTGTGAGGCCAGTGCTTGTCCCCCTGCCTCACTTCCGCTTTCTTTTTCTCTCCTACTTCCTTTCTTTTCTGGCTTTTTCCCCTTTCTCCCTCCCCTCTGCCCTCCCCTCTTTGCCTGCATGGGCTCTCCTCTCAGCTGTACGCAGGTATGCTGGGTGCAGTGGTCCATGCTCCCTGAGGGACCTCTGCCCTCTGCTCTGCAGGACACAGCCCTGGCGCTCTGGTTCCCCTCCATGGTACTGGTGGCTGCAGAAGCTGTGCTGTCTGGCAGGTGCTGTTTGGTGGCCCTGATCCTACAGGGCATCGGCCCATGTGCACGCACCTACGTCAAAGACCAGGTATGCCCCATCAGTGCAGACAGGTTTCCCCGCCTGTCCCTGCATTTTGAAAGTGCTGGGTTTTGTTGGGCCCTTGTTCTCATACAAACAGGCACTAGTGACTGTGTGGAATAAGTTTGAACTACTTCTAGCCAACCCTGGTGGTGGACCCCTTCATCTTGGGTAGCTGCAGGTGGAACCAATCCTGCGGATAGCCAAGCCTGTTCTGTCCTGGCTGGCCTGAGGGCTTCTCCCGCCCCAACCCTTCACACATCCCTTGTGGGGCCCTGCAAACCTCTACCCCTCTTTTCTTCTAGCTGGCCAAGCCAGGTTCAGTGAAGGAGGGGCAGCTCCTGGTGGGGCTGGCCGAGTCTTGTGCCTAGTAGGAGAGGTGAGTGCAGCATGTGGGCTGTGCTTTTGGCAGGGTGGTGTGTTGTCAACAGGGTCTTCTGCCCTCACCAGCCTTCTGAAACAACGCTTTCCAAGCACTGCTGCACACATTGGCCAGAGGTGTCAGCGTGGTGCCTGGCCCTGCAGCACAGCTCTGACACCCACTCTTTCCCTGCAGGTGGTGCTGCACGAGTGCTGTGCTGCAGTGGGGTGAAGCTGCACTCTGCAACTGCCACAGGTGTAGGCATGAGTAGAGTGGGCTGCAGGGGGAAGGGGTGTGCTCTTCCCCCCACCCCCACCTGGGACAAACCCTGCAGGTCCCAAACACAAGGTGCCCACAGTCATCGGGCAGCCTTTGCCCAGCCCTCTCCGTCCCTCCCCGGGCCATGAGCTCCTTCCTGGTGCACTAAAAGCTCTGTCAGTCTCTTACATGCACAACTGGGGGTGGAGGGGGGTGGGGTGGGGAGGGGAGATGCTGTGGCCTGGCAATAGCCAGGGTTGGCCTGGGTCCTGGTGGCCCAGCTGCAGAGCAGGCAGGGCCAGCTCGCTGTCCCTGTGCTCAGAAGCAGGCCGAGGAGCAGGTGAAGAACCTCGTTATTGTGAGCCACTGTTGTTTCTCTGAGTAAATAAAGTTTTCATTTTCACACTGGCTGCAGTGTTTCTCCAGGGTGGCTGCCTGCTGGGAGCTGGGTCCACTGATCAAAGGACAGTGCAGCTGGTGCGTTAGCCCATTTTCCTGCCTGGTATGCCCCCCACCCTCTCAATACAAGGCTGCAGCGTGACAGTCACCCATCAGCACGGAGTCTGCATATTTAGCAATCAGGTTGAGGCAAAGGCAGCGTGCCCTGGGAGCTATGTGTGCTCCTGGGCTCTGCGTCCCCTGACAAACAGGAGCACAGCAGGGTTGAGAGATCTGTTTATTGGGGATGGAAGTGGAGCGAGCTGAAGAACATGACTGAAAGCTGCGATTGGCCCTCCCTGTCCAGCTCACTGGAAAGAGAAGCTGGTGCTCGGGAGTCCGCCACACCACTGGCTGAGGAACTTGAGCACATCTTGGCATGCAGGGCTGTGGGATGTCTGCAGGATAAAAGACGTGTCCTTGGCACTGGCAATGGGGCAGTGTAGTCACCCTCTGCCCAAGGGTACCCCTGGGAGCTGACAGAGCTGCACAACCAGAGCTGGCTATGCCCCAGCACCATAACTGAGATTAATTTCTGCCCAGCATCATGCAGGAAGTGTGCACTAAAATGGATCTGGTTTGGTGTAGCTCCACCCAGTGGGATAATGTTTTATGATCAGCATGACAACGTCAAACACCCTGCAGCTTGTCTCCCTGCCCCACAGAGTGTCTGGCTCACCTTGACAGCCATGAGGAACTTGTTCCATGTGTCCTTGTTGGCTTCTCGGCCTGGACGCTTGAACTCTATCTTGTTCCTTAGCACAGGATACCCTGGCCACACAGTAACACCCTCACAAACAAGCTGAGACCCACAGCAGATCCCTCCCTTGTGTCCTTCCCTCCCTGCCATGGCCACCTGGCTAGGGCAACTCCTTATAGGCATTGCAGGGGAACAATGCTGCCTCTGGCTTTTAGAGACTAGAACAAGGAAGGGAATGCCCACAGTGGTGGGATCAAAGGAAGATGAAGGCTGAGCTGCCCTCAGCAAGGCACTCCAATGAGTATGCAAAATGATAGCAACCTCCCTTCCTGAGCTTTGGAGCCAGAGCCCTGTTCCTGTTGGCCCATCCCTGTGCCACCCACTTCTCCTACCCAGTCCTGGGTAGGATAGGACCGCAATCCCCCACTGTGAGGTGTGCAAGTGGGGGGAACAGTCCTTGCCAGTATAGATGGCTTTTGTAGAAGGCAGCAAAGTGGGTACAGGCGCTGTATGTGCATATGTGTGTGCCTGTCCTGGGCAGAGTCTTCTAGGCAATGCTATGCAAGGCTGAGCAGGGTCATAGAAAAACAATAGCTGAGTTTGGAAGAGTCATCTGGTCCAACCTCCCTGCTCAAGCAGGGCCACCTAGAGCCAGCTGCCCAGGATCATATCCAAATGGCTTTTGAATATCTCCAGGCATGGAAATGCCACAACTTCTGAGCAACCTGTTCCAGTGCTCCGTCACCCTCACAGTAAAAAAATGGGCCAAGCCATCTCGTCCAGCTGAACTGTTCCCCATAGCCACAGTCCCCCAACTCCTCTTACAGCATTGCCTGACTCCCTCTCAGCCCCACCTGCAAGACGGTCCCCACTCCCTGCATATGTGTGAGCTGGCCTGGAGCGTACCTGTAAGCACACAGGGCAGGGAGCGCACCCCTGTATTTGCTGCCACCAATGAGGCTTCGTATGTGTCACGCTCATCCTGTGGCAGCACCTGCTCCAGCCGCTGGTCCATGGACATGGTTAGCACCCAGTCCCTGGCCTCCTCCCGGTTCTCCTCCTGCAGGGCAACTCTGATACTGCATGCTGTGCCACTGCCCAGCTGCTGCTCCTCAATGCTAGGGAGCACACTGGGGAGGGCAGGACACATGAGCAGGATGTGTGTGTGCACACGTGTGTATCGAGTACATGCATGTGTGCACAAGTGTATATTGCAGAAGGAGCATGAGAAGGCATGTGGGTGTGTGTGTGTGCATGTGCTGGTGCTGCATGTGTGTTTGTGGTGGGGAGGGTGGGACACAGGGCAGGGGACAGCGCTGACTACATTTCCATCTTCTATAGTGCCCCATCCTTGTTCCAGTCCCTGTTCAGAGGGGGCCCTAAGGTAACATCACTGTTCAAGGGAGCCGAAGAAGGTAGGTGATACTCACAGGCACGTGCTGATGGGCCGGAAGTGGCACTTCAAAGGGAATGTCTGTGCTCTGGAAATCTGAGTGGTCCAGAGAATCCAGGTTCCCTTCTTCAATGGCCTGAGAAAGGAGAAGTGGTGGAGTACTACATAATGCCATCCTTGGCGTTCACGCTACGATCTGTATTGTAAGGGTGGCATTACCGATGCCCCTATCTATTAGTGCTGCGATGACTGTGCCCTCCTGGGAGCTGGCAATTTATAGCCATCCTCAGCCGTGCCAGAGGAAGTGTGCCCCTTAAACACTGTACTACTCAAGCTTGTCAGGTAGCCTCAATAAAAGGAAAGATCAAATGAGGAGCATTTTGTCCAATAGCTGCTGGCAGTACATGGAAGACTGGTACAGTAAGGTCTGTCAGCTTCCTAGGGTTTTTGGTGTTTTATGGTAACCAACCTGCTATTCAAGGAAGGAATTGAGCTCCCGATTCTTGTATCAAAGTGGCTACAGCATCAAGCCATGTCTTCCACTGCCCCCTGCCCCGCTCCCCCCGATAATTTTCTTTCCGTTGACATGGCCAGGGCTGCTCGGGCACCCTGCATGGCAAGTCCTTCCACAGCCAGTGCTGGGGTACTCAGCACTGTGCGTGCACATGCACATGCATACACACACACAGAGCAAAGTTCAGGGCACTGCATTCTCCATCAATACCAGCTCACACATGTGCTGCCACATTCAAGCCTCAGGCATCCCCTGGCCAGGCTGAGGGTCTGTGTTGGTTCTGTGTGGGCCCTACAGCCCACTGTCATTTTTAAGTATGATAGGCCTCTCCCCCAGCAGACCATACGCACATCTGAGAGGTCCAGGAAACGGTTCAGGAAGATGAATGCCATGTTTTCCCAGTTGACTGCCTAGTGTAGAGAGAAACCCCAAGTGAGACCAGGCAGCCGACGGCTTATCTCCACAGCCACAACTCTCCCACTTTAGTGATGGGCTAGAAAGACAGCATCAGACAGTAAGATATGTCATTATGTCTGGGCAGGTGGTCAGAGTCTGTAGCATCAGGATTGTCAGTAGATAACAGTTAGGTGACCCAGAGCAAGGTGGACCAGTCAAGAGTTCTGCATCTAAACAGCCATGCAATATAATGTGTCCTCTGTTCTACCACCTGGGTCTGCAGTTCATGGCCCCTTGCTAGTTCAGGTTTGCCCTCCCAATACCTACTGCCAAGCCATGACGAAATATAGAGGCTGGCAAGATGTTTGAGGAAAGGCCTCCAAAGCCAGTGTCTGGCTGCTGGTGTACCAAAGCAGTTCGGGGAGGACTGTGGAAGATAAAGTTGAGAATCCCTGAGCCCACAGTCCTCCACCTTCTGAGCTGCTCTGGTGGCAGATAGCTCTCACCTTGGCAGCTATCCCAGCTTCATAGAAGGCCTTGTCTGCAGGGAGGATCTCAGTGTGGCGCAGCAGGGAAATGGACAGCTTGGCAGCCATAGTGTCCTGCAGACAAAGGGGACAGTAAAGCCACAACAGTACAGAAAAAGTAGGTCAGAAGGGATCTCATGAGATCATAAAACCACTGCCTCAGGGCAGGGACTCTGCACCCACATATTCCTGACATGTCATCTAACTTAAAAGCTTTCATTGAAGGAGCTTTTAGAGTTTTTCTTCACGGCCATTCCATGAAGGTCTCCTGCTAGAAATTTTGTTTTTCTAACTTGCATCTCCCTTGCAGTAATTAAATTCCTTATCCAAGATGTACAAAGATTTGGAAAACAGATGATTTCTTTCCTGTTCCAGTGGTCATTTTCTGTTATCATCTCTTCCTTTATTCTTTTCCCATTGACTGTGTCCCTCCAGACCTAGCCTTCTAATCTTTTCTGTTCTCTGGGCCCTTTCTGTCTGATTTTCATTTTTCAGTCCAGACACAACACGCTCTAGCTGAAGCTTCGCTCTCACTGAGTAGAGCTGAAGGACTAATTCCTGCTCCCTGTGGACTACCTTTGGGTTATACTGCTAATATAATAGCTGTCTTACCAGAAGCATGACATTTTTGACATGTTAAACTATGATCCATTATACTCTCAGATCTTTTTCTAAATGTTTCCCATCCTATGTCTGAATGCTTGATTATGTCTGCTTGAGGGCAGTACTCTAGATATAGCCCACAGGAAAAGCATCCCATTTTTTCTGTCTGTATCCAGTTTTTTCTCTGTTTACTTTCTCTGTGTCAGTCTCCCCCTTCCTCAGTGGTCTCTTTTCCAGGGATAAGCACCCTAGCTGGTTTAGTTGTACATTGTACAAAAGCTGCTCTTCTGGTCATATTGTAGCCCTTCTCCAGATTTGCTATCAACAAACAGAAGGTCCTTTATGTGATCCCCTGCCAGCCACTGCACATGATGTGATTTTTTTTAAGCCCTTCATGCCAGGACATTCTGCTTCCTGTCTGAGAAAGTTCATATCCAGGCACGAAGGTGACTAGACAATCAGAAAAAAAAAAAATCATCCTAAGAGTGGTCAAGCACTGGAAGAGGAGGCCAGAGAGGTTGTATGCTCTCCCTCCTTGGGAATATTCAAAACCATATGGGACATAGCCCTAAGTAACCTGAGTTCAAAGTCTAACACAACTTCAAAGTTGGCCCTGCTTTTAGCAGAGGGGTTTGGACCAGATGATATCTCAAGACTCCCTCCAACCCAAGGTATTCTATGACATTTGTGGGAGAATTGCTATAAAGGGATTGGGTGGGAGAGTTTTGGGACTGGCAAAACAGTGAAATAGATGGAGCAAGCACTGGCCAGTATGTTCAGAACTTGATTAGTACAATGTTTTAGATGCCAGAGTGGTGATGGGGATACAGCCTGTCCCCATGGGATGGTAGAGCAGCATGAGAGAAACAAGGATGTGGCAGTGGAAGAGACAGTCCATGGTTCTCAACTGTCTCCCCAGCAGAGCTGCATGGACTACCCTGGCTGGATGGGAAGTCCAAGGCCATATCCAAATCAAAAAAAAAGAGAAATAACTATGAAAAGAGGCTAAGTCCTCCTGCTCAGCAGGTACTGAAAGTAACTGAAGTACACAAGCATCCTGTACTTAAACACATGCAGCAAGCATTAGGGAAAGCAAGATATGCTCATACCTTCTAAAGATATTACAAATGTTAAAAATTTCAGTTCTGACCATAAGTACCATCACTGTATGACCACAGAGGAGGTCTGTCACCTGCAGATGAAGTTGTTCTGCCTTATAAATCTTGTTATTTTTACTAGAAGCCATGCCCAAACTCCCATCATCTAAGTCACAGAATCACGGAATAGCTGAGGTTGGAAAGGATCTCTGGTGATCGCCTAGACCATCCCAACCCCCTGCCCTGCTTAAAACAGGGTCAGCTACAGCAGGTTGTTCAGGTCCATGTCTGGTCAGGTTTTGATTATCTCAAGGGATGGAAACTCTCCAACCTCTCTAGGCAACTGGTTCCAGTGCTCAGCTACACTCACAGTAAATAATTTTTTTCTTCATAACATAAGAATTTGGAAAGTGGGGGGGCAGGGAGGAATTCAAGACGAATTTCACTTTTCTGCTTGCTAGATAGGTTCTCATCATGCCAGAACTGGGAAGACCACCCCTCCTTCAGGTCCCAATTAGACTACCCAACACCTCAACATTCCACAACTGTGTGAGTCTGTATAGGTCTTCAAGACATCAGGCTTATCTGTTTCTACCTGCTATGCCTCTGTCTAGATCCCCAACACACTCAGCCATGGGAAACCACCAGTCTCCCCTATGATTTTCACTAGGGTCCTAGCTCTGGGAACTTTTCTCTTCAGCCTGTACTATTACAGCTCCAATCCCCCATTCATACAGATCTCTATCACAATTCCATCCACAATCCATGTGGATCCAGACTTCAGCAGGAACTCTGCTTTATATCATGATCCAAAACAAATCCCAGTGCACATAAGACTCAAAAATATAGCACCTTGTGGGGCCCAGTACACAGGCCCATGAGCTCCTAAAGCCTTGTGCAAGGCCAATCTGCTTTCAAGACTATGTGTGAAACCCAGTGGCTCTTGTGGCCTAGGACAACTGAAGAGGAAGCAATGCCTCTCCTGGAAAGACCAGATTTCTGTCTGATCCCTGTATTTCTACAGGTGCCTCTGCTCTCCCAGGTCACTCCTCCACATGGATCACCTTTCCCCTGGTTTATATCTCAGCCTCAGTGGCTGGGGGCAGATTCCCACTATAAGAAGCCAGTCAGAGAAGACTGTCTCCAGTTCCACCTACTAGTGGTGGGCTCCCAGATCACCATAGTCTCATTCTCATGCATCCATGATGTGAAAGTGATACATGAAGTGGAAGCGTGAACTATGAAGAGCCCTGAACCTGAATGGCCCCACAGGGCTCTGCACTCAGGGTGTTGACCTGACAAATGAACTTCAAGAGCCTTACCAGTTGCTTCACACCCTGAGCAGCAGAGCGGGTGGCATAGTAATGAGATACCAGCAGCATAGTCTCAAACTCTTCATGTGCTGGAGTGTTTGTCTCACTTGACTTTACTAAATTTTCACACTGAAGAAGAGAAAGAGAGAATAATTGGGAGCATGTGAGCATAGGGGCACTCTTCACCCACTTGAGTCTCGGGAAAAGCTGGGAGAAAGAAGGATCTGAAATATCCAGGCACCTCAGGGGATTGAAAAAGGGCTGGGTCTTGAGTGCTCTGGGTCCTGCAGAGGGCTTAACTGAGGAGGCTGTGGGAGAAGGAGAGAGTCAGTAGTACTGCAGCAACAGACAACACCGGAAGCAGTGGAGTTTGGATCAATGAGGGGATTTCTGGATTTAGTTTGTGCTAGATGTGAGTATTTGTGGGACAGAAACAGAGCAAAGGCAATCATGGGCTGAGGTATTTTGGAACAGGGAAAAAGGAGCACAGGGCTCTAAGAATCTCTAGGGAGAGGGGGAGGCCTATTAGTTTCCAGGTTCAGTAGTTCTGTGCTTTTCCCAGGTTCTTGCCCCACCTAGGTTGCCAAATATAGGTATAGGACAAAAAGCGGGCATGTTGTGATAGGCTCCCATGTAGCAGTGACACAGGAAGCTCTGCAAGTGCCAATGTTCAGATGTGCTTCTGGAATTTGGCCTTAAGTGTGGGGTCATCTTCTTCCCCAACTTCTCTTAGCCAGCCGTGTCCACCTCACAGGATCCTGTTGTTCTACTGTCTCCACTGTCACCTCTCTCCCCTTGGTTTGTTTTCTACAAATACTTCCCATGTCTTCTGGCCAGAGACTGGTTCTTCTTTCTCCCTGCTAGGAGCTACCACGATGTTGGACTTCAGCAGGCAGTGGTGGCCATGGCCCACACTCACCAGACTGAAGAGGACATCACGCAGGTCAGCCCAGCTGGAGTAGGCCTCAGCACAGTTCATGCCAGATGCATTCACCATCTCCACAAAGAGGCGCTTGTAAATGTTGAAGTTCTGCAACAAAAAGGAGAGAAATCTTGAGGGACCCAGATAGTGAGTCAGAAGTTTGGAGTCCTTCTCCTGTCAAGCACAGGCTAAGAAAATGGCAGCTCTGCTCACAGGCTCATGGAGCAGTGCTACTGCAGACTGCTGGTTGCAAGGAGTGCAACAGGACAGGACAGGGAAATGGGAAAGAATGTTTCCTCCAGCCAGTGCTCTCAAAGAGGCAAACATAGTTGCTTTTATTCTGGACTTGATGGTTAAGGTGTTCAAAACTAACACAAATACTCAACTCCCCTCTCCTCCTTCCCCATGTAGAATATGCTTGGGGGTTGCCTTTAGTCCTCTAGCTGAGGAGCCTATGGAAGAATCCACAGCAGTGTTGAAGTGGCTTGGACATGTTTAACACCTGGCAGCCCCAACTCTGGACTGGAAGCCTGACTCGTTTAGCAGATCATAGCACTCTGTGGCAGCTCACACTGGGATGTCATGCTGTCTTCATTACCTGTGGGTTGGCAGGTGCTCCATGGTGTACATACAGGCTCAGGGCTTTGTCCCATCTGCCCTCCCGGATGAGGTGGGTTGCATACAGAGCTACATACTTGTGCAAGACTTTATAGTTCTGGAGAAGGCACACAGAAAACAGTAGTATGAGATTCATGAGATGAACACTTGTCACTCGGTAGCGAGAGTTTCAGATGCATGTACACACACCTGTGCACCTGAGTCCCAAAGGGTAAGGCCAGATAATGACAGATACAGACTGCACACCAGGTCTTTGATTTGGACCCCACATGACACCTCTAATCCTGGCTAGCTGATGCTGTGTTGAATCTTCATATTCGAAAAATAAAGCTGTCTTTCTGCCGTCCATCACTTGCCAAAGGAATACTCCCAAATACCCAACAGAAGCGGTATCTCTACAACGTGGCACCACAGATACCAATTGTATACCAGTCCTTAGTCTAATGAAAGAATAAATCCAAACACTTTTGTGGACTGAAGACATTCATAATATGCAAAGCTGCTCTAGTCCACTATTCAAATGCCATCAAATTGCTGAGGCTGTAGGCCTTCTTGGAGAACAGCTCGTACATATGCTGATCCCACTTTGCTAAGGACTGACTGTAGTAGGCCTACAGAAACTCTAAGTGAGAAAGTACCTGTTTCGCACAGGCTTAAATATACTAATGAGAAGAGGAAGATGGCACAAGATGTACAGTCCTGTAAAAAAATGAGCAATGGAAACAAGTTTATTAAGCACAAGAGAGGGCAGTGCCACTATGACATGTCTAGAACTTGAACACCCAGATCTGGATGCTGAGGAAACACTAGGTGCAAGACAATTTGGGATGAATATTAAGTCTGATATGCAACCTGCTTTGATGAATGTAACTTTTTTTTTTTTTCCCCTATATAATTGTTGTATAACAGCTGAGTCAAAAATCATGAAATTCTGCACTGGTCATGGAACAAGGTTGTGCCAGCACTCCCTTAGAGACACATACAGGCTAACATCTTCCTGGAATAAGTGTAGCAGCATTTGTTGTGCTTGGCTGACAATAAAACTGATTAAGCCTTTCACTATAAAATTGAGCCTGAAGATCAACATTGGTATCTCACGAATAATTAGAATATCATCATAGAACTCTCCAAGATAACAACTGCAACAACAAAAAACATTCATATCATCAGAGAAGTCAAAAATAAATCAAGTTCATTGTAGTAGAACCCAAACTCAGGTTACCGTTTATTGCATTAGAAACATAAAAATACAGCACAACACATTATCAGTGCTTGTCCAAGTTATCAGTGTTTGCCAGAGAGATTAGATCCTGGTACTGCATTGGAATAGCACTGTAAAACAGTTTCATTTTGCTTTTCTCTGTTTTTATTACTCTGCTGAGGTCATTTTGTTAGCTTTCAGTCTGTAAAAATGCAAAAATGTCAAATTTGCTTTCATGACAAAGATGTTTAATTTCAACTGACACCAGGCCTCTAAACCATACACAGAAAAAAGGCTTTTTTTTCACATATCTCTCTGTTTCCTTGGTACCAATTACTTTCAGCCCAAACAACTCATTTAGCTTTTTTCAATGTTCCATCAATCACAAAATTTAAACGCAATATGCTTCTGGTTTCTAATGCTTCCTTACTAGGTGTGACTGGCCACGATGGGGACAGCAGAGAGGTGTTCTTTCAGCTGCTGCAGTGACTCCCCATGGTCCTCACAAGAAAGGCTGCTTTGCCCCTGTCCACCCATTCCTGCTGACCTTGCTTCAGAGAGCCAGGACCCCAAGTCTGTCTCCTGAGGGCTCGCACAGGCACTCACCTGCTTAGCTGCAACTTCCAGACACTTCTCCCATTGCTCCTGCTCTGCATACATATCCAAAGCAGCCATGACATCTATTCCCACCAGCTGGGGATGGAAACAATCACAAATTCACTGTGCAGGCAAGGTTTCCTATCCACCTACATCTTTTCTTCACATACACACAGTCCCTCCCTCTCTATGGAAGCAAAGATCCAACGTGACCCATCCAGTATGCAGAAACCATGACTCAGGCATATACAGAATCCTCACCTGTGGACATATTCAGGCAAAAGCCCCATGAGGAAGGCCCCAAGGACCTATGTCCCAAGATCCTGACATGACTCCCTAGCCTGTGGAACATCCCAAATACATACCGAATCTACCTTTCCTTGGTTCTTTAAATACTCCTTGTAACGCTGGTCCACATATTCCTCTGACCTACTGGGCAGAAAGAATCTTAATAGACAGCAGGATTAATAGTGCCTTGCATCAGTGCAGAGGCTGGATTCAACTTTGTCTGCTTTGGGATAAAGAGGACTTAGAGCTGTGCCACATCTTTTGGGTCTGCCACTGGGCGCATAGGTAGAAGGGGAAAGAAAGAGTCTGGACAGCTCTTTGCAGTATGTGTGAGGAGAGAAAGGGATCACAGGCCTTTCAGAAGGAAGTGTATGCAAAGGAACATAACAAGGAAAGGGGAGACAGGGATATGACAAAAGGGGATGAAGATTTCCATGGGATGTATGGCAATGGGGCAATAGAAAAGTGTCAGGATGGTAAACAGATGGGGGAGTTGGGAATGTCTCCTGTCAAGCCTGGGAAGATCACTGTAGGGAGAATCCAGGAAACCCTGGGGGCAGCAGGACAGGGCAGGGCAAGGGATCATCTTGGGGTGGGAGAGGGAGCTGGAAGAGTCTTGTTTGAGAAGTTCAGGGCTTACCTGGGGTCCAACTCCTTGGCCACGCGCTTGGCTTTGCTCCATTCTTCCCCTTCAATGAAGGCATCAATAGCTTCTCGGATGAGGTCCAAGTTGAGGTAGAGCTCAGCTGCCTGCAAGGCCAGAGACAGTCCCATGAGGAACAAAACCCCAAAGGCACCCTGCAGCCCAGGCTGGAGCTGGAGCCGTTGGAAGTGCCCGGTACATAGCAGCAACAGAAAGACTCTTCCCAAAAGATAACCCCTTTCTCTGTTTCTGCCTCCTCCCAAGGCCTGGGTCTCTCACACTATTCCAGGATTTGATCCTTTCCCCTCCTTCCTTCTCTCTGAGGACTCAGCACTGCCTGACTCTGGATCAGGCCACCCACCCATCACCCCAGGATGTGACTTGGCCTCCTCCCCTTCTCCCTTCTGATGTCACTGTTTCTTCAATAGTCTGGGGGCAGGTGCCAGCCCTCACCGAACTGTATTTCTTCATGGCCACCAGCTGAGGAGCCACAGTCCGTGTGACCTCCATGCTCTGTGACTGACTCAAGAACTTAATGGCCAACTCAGCAGCCTGCGAAGAGAAATTGTCAGAAGCACAAGTGATAAGAGCTGTTTGAGAGAGGGATGAAGCTGGGAAGAGCTCAGTCCCAGCTAAAAGACTGACTGTCAGGAGCACTTGAACTATGTGGGGAAGGGGAGGAGAAATGACGGTCCGCTTCAGCAACTCAGAGAAGCAAAGTCCAGCTACTTTTACACATGGGAGAAGATTAGACAAGGACATAGTTGTTACTGAAGCTGGTACAAGGACACAGGTACTAGTGAAAAGTATGAACAACTCAAAGGCTGGTGGACATGGGCCATGAGAAGAGAGGGTGCTCGTCTAACCAGGGTCTAAGTCATAAACTCTAGCTTTTCAGTGCAGGGATATACGGGCAAAGATATTGGCATGCTGCTGAAAGCGGTGCCAGAGCAAGGCTGTCAGCACAGCACAGGATAAGTGGACAGCTTATCATGGGCTCAAGAGAATAGTCATTAATGGCTTTCAGGCCCTACAGTCACTGGAGCCTGCAGATCCTCTCTTGTGCCCTGCAGTGACTGAGGTATCTGTGGGATGCACTACAGGTTGTGGGAGGCCTCCTACATAGTAGAGCAGATGAAGGAAATCATACCTTCAGCAAACACTTCTCCACCAGCACCCTGTTGCTGGAATCTCGCACCTTCAGATAGCAGTCCACTGCCCTGGCATATTCCCCAGCCTGCTCCCACTCCCGTGCCTGCTCCAGCAGCCCTTCTGTTCCTCTGTAGGGAGGAACACAGGCTGTGAGCAAGACTGGGGTGCTGCCATGCACATCCTGTAGACAGTGTGTAGTGCATGGGCAGGAAGGTGCAGAGCAGAGATGGGAGAGGGGGCTGTGCGTGTGTCAAGGAATGCACACAGCTAATGCTGAGGAGAGAATTGATTAAGGAACCTGGGGAGATGCACTGGTAGTACAGAAGACCTGGGAGATCTGTAAATGGCAAGAAGACACCTGGGAGACCTTGGATGGCAAGAATAAGCCTGAAGTCTCCCAGAGCAGGGAGGAAGGAGGTTAGGAAACCAATGCAGGAAGAAGTGCAGGGTCCTCAAGAAGGAAAAAGCTGGATGTCAGGGATCCAGTCAGGCTATCTCTGTAAGGCATCAGCACAATGGCTTACAGAAAGAGCAACCTGTCTGTTCACTGCAGCCTGAGCACAACATCACTTACCCGGACCCCTTCTTGTCAGCCTCCCTGCCACACTCCTCCTGTAACTCCGCTAGCCGACTAGGCACATATTCCTTGCAGATCCGCAGGGCTTCACTCCACATGTCAGCCTCCTGCAGAATCACACCAGAAAGGAGAAACTTTCATCAATTCACCAGGACCCACCGCATTCCTGGCATCACAACACATCTGGCCTCTCACGTCATCTTGCCAGAGGATCCACTGGGAGAAACAACCACAGCAGCACCATCCAGTTCTTTCCTTAGCCAAAATGGCACCTATGTCTATTCACTCACCCAAGCAACCTCAGGGGAATGTTCCCATTCATCCTACCTACCTCTATGGAATGGGCACTTACAGTCTCCAAATGCACCCGCTCACGCTATCCCTGAGGCCTGCCGATAGCCTTCTGGCAGGATACTTCCTCCGAGAGCTACAGTATGCTGTGAAATTCTTACCAGTTTAGTCTTCTAAGAGCAGGCCAGATTTAAGTTTTACTAGTAACCACGTGAGTAAATGTTTCTCTTTGGCTACTAAGCTGATAGGGAGAGCTGGGAGCTGGATTTCACTCCTCCTCCATACAAACTCAGCTCTCAACCAGTGAGGAAGACAATGATGTTGCCACAGTCAACGCTCACCTTGTAGTACTTTATTGCCAGCTCAGGTTTCTGAGCTCGCAGGAGGAAGGCCTCTGCTTTCTGGAACTCTCTCTGCTCAAAGGCAAAACGTGCCTGTCCCACAAGCACATCAGCCACGCTGTCTGGGTCATGAGCCTCAGCCACACGCTGTGCAGCATCCCAGTTCTGGTTATGCACAAACCTAGGGGAATCAACATGAGATGCAGTAAGAGAGAGAGCAAGGAGTAGACTGGTGCTGGAGAAGCAACCAGGCTGGCACCATACAGGGAGAGTAGATGCAGCAGTCCAGAATGGGGAAGGCTACATACATCAGCACTGCCTCCTTGGGTTTCCCAGCTTTAATAAATTCTGTTTCAGCCTCTTCAAATTTGCCCTAGGACAGAGGAAGGAGTTTGCTTGCATGCTTTCCTCCCCTGATACCAGCACATGAGCTCCTCTACTTACCATGACACGGAGTGGATTTATGAAGTAGAGAGGTGTGTGGAAACTTGGAGCTGTAATTGTGGAGGTGGGCAGTGACTGCAGCCACAAAAGTGTCTTCTGCAGCAGCCCTTAAGGAGAACTGTTCAATTACCTGAGTGACCAGGGAATTTCCACCTATTCCAAGGGGTAAAATTACCTCATCTTCTAGGAACATGGCATACTTTAAGTGGATCTCTGGCATCTTCTGCTTCATGGAGAGGCGGGCCAGTTCAAAAGCAAATTCAAAGACACTGAAACGAAAGAGAGAATGGGGCGACAGCAGGACTGTGTGTTATGAGGGCATGCCTTCATCAAGAGCAAGATATCAAGCAGAGCACAAGACACTGGGAGAGGAGAGAGGGGAAGACAGAGGGTCCCAAGTGAACGGGCACTACCCATTACTCTGTTCCTGACCAGAGACTAGGAGCTTTTACAGCCCTCAGTAAGGAGATTCAGCTCCCTCACACTTGCTGTTAGTGCCAGAAGCCCTTGGTTCAACCCTAAAGGGTGGTCACAAGGCTCCCAGTAGCCCAGTAAAGTGGGAGAGCTGGGGGAGAGCAGCACTGTGAATGGCAGTGCAAACAGATGGCTGGGCAGGTACAGAGTGGGTCCAAACCACTTCTGGCAGGCAGTTACTTATGGTGACACAAGGAATACCTCCTCCTGTGTTCAGAGGCTCTTACAAGATCTCCATGCTTACATTAAAGGGAAAACTGCTTTTGCCTGCCCTGCTCAGACTTTACATTCATGAGCCTACCAGGTGGACAAGACTCATCTGCTAACTCCTCTGTGCCAAGGACAGAGTGTGAGGACTTGCAGGGTGGGGGCAATGGAGAGTGCAGGGGAGGAAGACATGCCATATCCTGGACCTGCAGCTATCACATGCATACAATTATTTATCTTGGGCCACTCCATCTTTCTCAGGTCAGGCAGGTGGGAAAGAAGTGCTGGCCTGATGGACCTGCTTACCCACTGTCTGCTGCATGGTCAATGGCCATCTCCAGAAGTCCAAATTTACTGAGGAGTTTCACAGCTGCCTCTCCACCCAGGCTCTTTGCCCACATATAGGCCACGTGCTTATAGGAGTTTGTCCCACCATGGGCCTTGGCCACCTACCCAAAGCAAAGAAAGTGGAAAAACCCAATGCATCCATTTCTGTTTCAGCAGGCTGAGTCAGGACTCCCCTCTTACATGAAGCCTGTTCTCTTGAGGGAGCACCAAAACCAATTGCTCTCTCCTGAAGAACCCTTCTGTAGCCACCACTGGACTGGGGAGAGCAAGACAAAGGCTTACATGGCAGAGCAAAGGGAGACGAGGCTGCTGCCTCCTCAGCGCAGCCCATACTGCTCTTAGGTCAGCAGATGTAGGTTCCACCTGGCAATGTGTCCATGCTCGAAGGAAGCAGTGTTGCAGGGGCTGCTACACAGTTGCAGAACAGTATCTCTGAAGTACAATACTGGGGGCTGGAGAAGAGAAGGCCCTGGGGAGACCTTATTGCAGCCTTTCAATACTTAAAGGGGGCTTTTAAGAAAGATGGAGAGACTTTGTGCAAGGGCATGTAGTGATATGACAAGGGGTAATGGTTTTAAACTGAAAGAGAGTAGATTTAGATCAGATATAAGAAATGAATTCTTCATTATGAGGGTGGTGAGGCACTGGAACAGGTTGCCCAGTGAAGCTGTGGATGCCCCATCCCTGAAAGTGTTCAAGGCCAGCATGTATGGGGCTTTGGGCAAGCTGATCTAATGAAAGGTGTCCCTGGCCATGGCGGGGGGGGGGGGGGAAAGGATGATCTTTAAGGTCCCTTCCAACCCAAACCACTCTATGATTCTATGAGCACAGTGCAGTGGTTAGGAGTGGAGCAGTGCCTGGAGAAAGGCAGTGCTGCAGGATGGCTAGGGGTCAAGGCCTGCTTTTGGGGTGCAACGCTGCAGAGCAGCTAGAGGCAGAGCAGTGGCAAAAGGGCCTCCAGTGCTGTGCCACATGCTGAAGCTAGATAGTGTATGCCAAGTCTTCACATTTTGTGGTGAATACAGACAGGGCAATTCCTACTGGGATCCTGCAGGCAAAGTCTGAACCCTGGTAGGATAGCTGTGAAGTGACTATTACCCTGTAGGCTTCCTCCCACATGTCATTCACTCTGTACATGTTTACTGTGGCCTTCCAGTCCTCAGCTTCTAGGTAGTGGTACTCAGCCTCCTGTAAACGTCCCTCTGCCTCCAGCTCCTGCAATTAGAGGCAATGAATTAGTGACACGCTTGTCCCTGCTTGGCCTAGCTGATCCCCTACCATGAGATGTACTCACCTTGCCCAGGTGTAGGTGGGTATCACTGAGTAAGTCCTTGTGGTACTTGGCTACCAAGCAAACCATCTCATCATACATCTTACACTTCTTGTACATGGTGATGGCCAAATCAGGTTCATCCACAGTGATATACAGCCTGGGAATGCAAGCATGTTCAAATGACTCAGCTGAGGACATGACCAGTGTCTGCATTCTCTCTGCGTCTTGCCCAGCTGGGACCACATCCTGGGCACAATGTCAGAAGGCATGACTGGAGGACTGTGGCTGCAGGATTCATCCCGGGGTACTCAAAGAGCTGGCTGATGTCATTGCAAGACCTCTCTCAATTATTTTTCAACAGTCTTGGGAATACAGAGAGGTCCCAGTCAACTGGAAGCTGGCAAACATTGTCCCAGTTTTCAAGGAAGGCAAGAAAGAAGAACCTGGTAATTACAGGCCTGTCAGTCTCACTTCAATGCCTGGTAAAATTCTGGAGAAGATTATTCTGGGAGTTATTGAAAACACTTGAAAGACAATGCAGTAATTGGTCACAGCCAATACAGGTTCAGGAGGGAAAAGCACTGTTTAATGAACTTAATTTCCTTTTATGACAAGGTTACCTACCTAGCTGACCAAGGGAAGCCAGTTGATGTAATCTTTTTGGATTTCAACAAAGCTTTCAATACTGTCTCTCACAGTATCCTTCCAGACAAAATGTCTAGCACACAGCTAGACAAATACATAATATGATGAGTGAACAACTGGCTGACTGGTCAGGCTCAAAGGGTTACATCAGGCTGATGGCCAGTCACTAATGGGGTTCCACAGGGCTCCATTTTAGGGCCAGTTCTTTTTAACGTTTTCATAAATGACTTGGATGCAGGACTCAAATATATACGAAGTTTGCAGATGACACTAAATTGGGAGGAGCTGTTGAATCCCTTGAGGGTAGAGAGGCCTTGCAGAGAGATCTTGACAAATCAGAGGGCTGGGCAATCACCAACTGTATGAAGTTTTAACAAGAGCAAGTGCCAGATTCTGCACCTGGGACAGGGCAACTGTGGATACATCTACAGAATGGGGGATGAGAGGCTGGAGAGTGGCCCTGCAGAAAGGTATCTGGGGGTTCTGGTCGAGGGAAGTGATTGTCCCACTCTACTGTGTGTTGGTGCAGCCTCACCTCAAGTACTGTGTGCAGTTTTGGGTGCCACAATATAAGAAGGACATAAAACTATTAGAGACCATCCAAAGGAAGACTACAAAGACGGTGAAAGGCCTAGAGGGGAAGAAGTATGAGGAGCAGCTGAAGTCATTTGGTTTGTTCAGCCTACAGAAGAGAAGAATGAGGAGAGACCTCATCCCGATCTACAGCTTCCTCATGAGTGGGACTGGAGGGTGAGGCACTGGTGACCAGTGATAGAACCCAAGGGACTGGCGTGAAGCTGTGTCAGGGGGAGGTGCAGGTTGGACAGCAGGAAAAAGTTCTTCACCAAGAGGTTGGTTGGGCAACGGAACAGGCTCCCCAGGGAAGTGACCAAGCCTGCCAGAGTTCAGTAAGTATTTGGACAACACTCTCAGAAATATGGTTTGATTTTTGGGTGGTCCTGTGTGAAGCCAGGAGTTGGACTTGATGATCCTTATGGGTCCCTTCCAACTCAGGATATTCTATTCTATTCTGTTCTGTTCTATTTGCCTAGTATGCAGCATGACTGTTGTGTACTGCAAGGCTGAGCACCACTTAGATAGAGCCCTTCTGTTATGCCACCATCAGCTTCCAAAGGGCAAAGCTATTCCCCCCATCCTCACTTGTCAGCCTGCATCCTGACTTGGAGGGAGCCTCTGAGCTTCTGTGACCTGTTTTCATCTTGGCCTCCAACCTAAGGCTGTCAGTCCTGGTGGGATGGCAACATGACAATGTCAGCTCAACTTACTCATATATTCCACCAAAAGGATTAAATCCAGTGTGATCTTTCCAGCTGTAACGCCTCCTTTCACGTAATGGGTATCCTTGAGATCAAGTGCCATGGCATCAGATACACAGCTGTGTTTGTCCTTGTACTTACTAACTTTATTGCTTTATTATTAATCTAGAACTGACAAAAATAGTAACCTTCACTTTCCATATCTTATCCTGAGCTGACCATGACAGATCAGATATGGCACCCTGGGGAAAAGCCTTGCCATAATTCCTCTGCTACATGAGACAGCTGCACCCCACCTGGATCTCCTTTCTGTCCTGGCAGACAAAGATACATTAACAG
This sequence comes from Anseranas semipalmata, assembly GCA_013399115.1. Classification (NCBI taxonomy): domain Eukaryota; kingdom Metazoa; phylum Chordata; class Aves; order Anseriformes; family Anseranatidae; genus Anseranas; species Anseranas semipalmata. The sequence goes on along the minus strand of VXAA01006331.1, from coordinate 111,009 downwards.
TTCAGTGACTTCTCTTCCTATGGCCTCTGAAATATCAGCTCTAGGTCTCCAAATGTGGAGATAGCACATCTGACCTTTCCAAACCCCAGTCCCAAACTCTACTCCTATCCGAAGAAAGGGCTCCTCCTCACTACAGCCAAATTTTCAGGGCTCAGTCTTGGACTAGCACCAAGGATGATGCTCACCTCTCCGCTTCTTTGTACTTGCCCTGCTTCTCCATCTCTTGGGCCCGGGTTATGTAGAGCACAGACACATCTTCCTGGCTCATACACTTGATTGCCAGCTGCCAAAAGAAACACACATGGGATGAACTACAGCAGACTTCACAGCAATTTCTTGATACAGAGTAGTGAAAGAGAAGGGGAGAATGAATCTCCTTCCCACTACAAACAGGTATATATGCTATATGCCCCATAGAGAATTGGTTGTCATTTGTCACTGATGAAAGTATGCAGGACCAAGCCCCTTGGAGAGTGCTATTTGTGTCACAGGTGCACCCATATGAGGCTGCTGACGTAAAGTGGGCCACACACAGGTTGTGGATACCAGGAACTAATTTCCTGCTAGTTGGCAGATGCCCCTACAGTTATCCTTTAGGAAGAGTGCTTGTTGATCAAGTATCGGCACACAAGGCGACTTCCTGATGAATGACAGTTCACCAAGCAGGGTGAGGTCCCAAGAAGCTTTGGCTTCTGACTCTACCTTGTGAGCCTGTTCCCAGAGCCCGGCCTGTGTATACATGTCAATGGCATCCTTGGTCTGGTCTCCTTTGATGTACAGTTCCTCCGCAACCTGCGGGAAGATGACCATGGTCAGCAGTCCCAAGGGATACAGAGCAGCAATGATTGTGCTCTGTGGCCTCACCTGATACTCCTGTAGTGCTGCATAGTGCTGGGCAATCTTGGGATAATATTTGGCTGCTGTCTGTTTGTCCTGCAAGTCCAAAATGTAGATGGCCTTCTTCCACTGCCGGGCTCCCAAGGCTGCCTCAATGGCCTTAATGGAGCACCTACCATCAGAAACATAACTCTTTACAGCCAGCCAGCAGTCATCTCCTCCAGCTGAGCTAAGCCAGGGAGACCAAAATTGTCTGCTGCTTGATTCTTCTTCCCAGGGTAGAGCAGCGAGAAGGACCTGAATAACTTCACAGCATCAGCAGAGAAGAAAGCAGCCTATGGGAAGCATGAGAGCAAAGGTCTGGAACAGTGGCAAAGCTAGGGGAAATAATGAAGAACTAGGACAGCAGGGAAGAGTAATCAGGGCTGAGAGACCCTGGAAGAAATGTGGTGAGGAATCCATGGCTGGGCCAGCAGAGGCTGCATATAAGCACCAGGGGCACTGGCAAAGTGGGGTCAGAGAGGATTACTCAAAAAAAGCCCTGCTGATTTAAGCAAACCGTATCAACTTCATGGCCTGCCAGGTTATACTGCTGCTGGTTATACAGCCATCACCTGCCCCCACCTGGCTTCGATATAATGGTTAATGGCAGCATCCAGCTGTTTCTGCTGCACCAGATGGTCTCCCCATGCCTCCTCCAGCTTCACAACTTCTGCAGGAAATGCCAGGCGAGCCAGCTCCACTGCTGTAAGGGGACATGATAGCTGTTATGCTGAATCTAGCAAGGAAGCACAACTGTGAAGCAAACATGGACCTTGAATGGGGGGTAAGGGTACAGTGACTGTCTAATCCGCTCCACCTCCAGTGGGCTACCCAGTAATTTGGACCAAACCCATGCTGGTGCAATCAGCATGATCGAGGCCTTGGGAAAGAGGATCCTGTTGTGGGGCTGTACGTGCAGATGTGACTATGTAAAAATACATACTTTGAATGAGGTGATTTGTGGAAGCTTTAGAGCAACTAGGCAACTCTCAGCTCCATGGCAATAGCTCATTCTGCCACCAGGCCAGAGTACCCAGGCTCCTGCTGGGAAAAGGTGTGTGTGTGGGGGAACATATTTAGCACAGTACCTTTCAGGAAGGCACTGCCCTTGCAATAGCACTCCAGAGCCTTCTGTGGGTTCCCAACCTTCTCAAATAGGTCTCCAGCCTAATGACAAACACAAGCTGCCAGTTTCCAGAGCCACTGTCTCCCCAAAGCATCCACCCTACCACCCCCATGCACAGAGCTGTCAGTCTTGCCAGAATAGACCTTGCCACACAGACTTCTCCATCAGCTATGCCTTCCCCAGTAACCAAGACCATGGGGATAAAGAGGACTTCTAGGAAAGATTGCATGTGCTGAGATCATTGTCCTCTCTGCTGAACCCCACACCCCAAGGGTTTATCTGGGGTACCACCTCCTAACAATCTATTTTTGAGACTTCTCCTCTCTGCATAGTGGCTGATGCAGCAACAGAATTTTCTGTGACCATGGTCCCTAGGAGCTCTGCTATGCAAACGATCATACAGGAGCCCTGGGCAGGAGTAGGGAAAGGGAAAGCTCAGTCTCTTGCAGCAGAAGGCTTTCACCCTGTAGGAAAGGGCGGCGGCCAACAGGGTGGGATGTCTCAAAGTTTGCAGAACTTAGAACATAATTGTATTGGGTTTACATGGCAAGGGTTTGGTAGCAGGGGGGCTGCAGGGGTGGCCTCTGTGAGCAGAGCCCAGGAGCTGCCCCATGTCAGATNCAGAAGAGCCAGTTCCAGCTGGCTCCAAAAGGAACCTGCCGCTGGCCAAAGCTGAGCCAATGAGCGATGCTGGTTGCACCTCTGTGAAAGCATATTGAAGAAAGGAAAAAAAAAACAAAACATCTGCACAAAAGCAGCTGGGAGAGAGGAGTGAGAAAATGTAGACAGAAACAACCCTTCAGACACCAAAGTCAGTGCAGAAGGAGGGCAGGAGGGGCTCCAGGCGCCGGAGCAGAAGTTCCCCTGCGGCCCATGGAGAGGCCCATGGTGGAGCAGGCTGTCCCCCTGCAGCCCACGGGTACCACAGCAGAGCAGATCTCCACACTGCAGACCATGGAGAAGCCCAAGCTGGAGCAGGTGGATGTGGCCTGAAGGAGGCTGCAGTCCATGGAGAGCCCCCGCAGGAGCAGACTCCTGACTGAAACTGCAGCCCATGGAGAGAAGCCCATGCAGGAGCAGGTGGTCTGGTGGGAGCTGCCGCCTATGGGGGACCCATGCTGGAGCAGTCCATTCCTGAAGGATGGACCCCCATAGTACAGACCCATGCTGGAGGAGTTCTTGAAGAACTGCAGTCTGTGGGAAGCCCACGTAGGATCAATTTGGGAATGACTGCATCCAGTGGGAGGGATCCCACACTGGAGCAGGGGAAGAGAGTGAGGATGAAGGAGTGGCAGATGACAAAGTGTTATGGACTGACCACAACCCCCATTCCCTGTTCCTCTGCACTGCTTGAGGGGAGGAAGTAGAGGAGGGTGGATGGGGGGGGAGGTGGTTTTCATTTGCTTTTGGTGTCTCACTGGTCTAGTCTGTTAATAATAGGCAATAAATTATACTAATCTCCCTACATAGAGCCTGTTTTGCCCGTGACTGTAATTGGCGAGTGATCTCCCAGTCCTTATCTCAACCCCTGAACCCTTTTCCATCGTATTTTCTCCTCCTCTTCCTTTGAGGAGAGGGAGTGAGAGAGTGATTGTTGTGGAGTTTAGCTGCCCATCAGGGTGAAACCACCACAATAATATAAGAAAGGCCAGTGGCTAAAGCACATGTCTAAGTAAAGATCACAAGAACAGAACAAGTATACACCAGCCTTTCATCCATTATATCTATCTGCCTCCAACAATCTGCATTGTAGAGACTGCCTGAATTCATGTCATGATGCCATCATATTTAATGGCTTTTGACAGACTCTACTTCCATGATTTGTCTAATCATTTTTGGACCATTAATACTTTTGGTAAAAAAAAAAATCTTGCAGCAATGAGTTCCACAGTTACATTTTCACCTGGAGGCTTAAGAACAGGTAACAGGTTTGGAAAATCACAAATTTCTCTTGGGTCAAAATGAAATGGTCAGAAAATGCCCGAGATTAAATGAGACTGGAGAAATATAATTGAAGCAAAGCTCATAAAACAGGCAAGCAAAAAGTGCTTTTTTCACACAATGCATAGCTGAACTGGGTAACTCATAGCCAACATTGTAGATCCAAAAGTACAGATGGTTAAAACAATAATTTGACAAGCTCATGGAAGTAAAATCCATCAAGATTAAACATAAACATAAACATAAAAATAAACATAAAAATAAAACTTCTAGTTCAGGTAAACTATAGTCTGAGAACTGCTGGTAGCCATGAAAGTACACTATGGGAAGTATCAGCATATATTTGCCTTCCTTGTTCTTTACACTTCTTTCTCAAGCATCTGCAAGAGGCCACTGTTGGCCAGGATACCATACTGTATACTGGTCAGACTCCGCACTGCTTTCTTATATTAACATAATTATGTGCTATATGAAAAACACTGTTCTGTTTTAAAAGTGTCACCTAATGATAAGTAGTTACCAACTTCTTCTATTATTAGACATAGAGACTAATCACTTCCCTTCTCTATGATATTCATGGTTCTAGAGTGTCTTCATAACCTCCTTTATTTTTCTTCTTTAGCTTTTCCACTTAGACTATCTTTATATGAAAGCTGTACCGTCATTTTTTTATTCTACTGTGAGGAAGCACTGTACATTTTCATAGTGTTATCAAGTTTTCTGTTTCATTGGCAACTCCTTTCCTGTTGGTTCCTACCTTTGCAGGGGCCTCCTTGACTGTTACTGAACACTAGGCTGATGTTTTAGAGACATGTCATCGATGAGTTGCGATCTTTTTCCTGACTAATAGCAGCAATTCTAGACCTCACCTGTGTATAATGGATGCAGTTAGGATTTCCTCCTAAGTGTCAAACGTGAATTTATCGACATAGAATTACATCTGCTACATTCCAGCTCAGTCCCCGTGTATCTCACAGATGCAGAGGACAGGGTAAAAGCTTCGACACTACTAAGCAAGAAGGCTCAATGAGGTGGACCACTCACCTGTTCATACAGTTCCCCTCTGATCAGCGCTGCTGAGATCCTATTGATGACATCCCCATTGGTCATGAGCTCATCCCTGCTCATGGCCAGCCGTGCCGCCTTAGCTGGCAGCCCTGCCCGCAGGTATAAGCTGATGGCTGCCAGGTAGTCTCCCTGTCCCTCTTGGACCTCCCCAGCCTTCTCTTCCTGTTGGGTATCCAGCAGCCACTGGTAGTAACCCCGACGTAGCTTATCCAGCATTGGGTGTCCCTGTTGAGAAATGTATCATTGGTTGACCTGGGCAAAGGCAAGATGTTGTTCTGCTCCTCCTGCAGGCTCTGAACAGCTCATGGCACCAGACTTCTCACTGTCCAGTTAAACTAAGCAACTGCAGTTAGCAGAAACCACAATGTGAGTCACAGAATCACAGAATCACAGAATGGTTGAGGTTGGAAGGGATCTCTGGAGATCATCCAGTCCAACCCCCCTGCCAAGCAGGGTCACCTACAGCACATTGCACAGGATGGCATCCAGGCGGGTTTTGAATATCTCCAGAGAAGGAGACTCCACGGCCTCTCTGGGCAACCTGTTCCAATGCTCTGTCACCCTCACAGGAAAGAAACGCTTTCTCATATTCAGCTGGAACCTCCTGTGTTTCAGTTTGTGCCCATTCCTTCTTGTCCTGTCGCTGGTCACCACTGCAAAGAGTCCGGCCCCATCCTCTTGACACCCTCCCTTCAGATATTTGTACGCATTGATAAGATCCCCTCTCAGTCTTCTCTTCTCCAAGCTAAACAGGCCCAGCTCTCTCAGCCTCTCCTCATAGGAGAGATGCTCCAGTCCCCTCATCATCTTCATAGCCCTCCACTGGACCCGCTCCAGGAGCTCCATGTCCCTCTTGTACTGGGGAGCCCAGAACTGGACCCAGTGCTCCAGGTGTGGCCTCCCCAGGGCTGAGCAGAGGGGGAGGATCACCTCCCTCGCCCTGCTGGCAACACTCCTCCCAATGCCCCCCAGGGTACCATTGGCCTTCTTGGCCACAAGGGGGAACCCACTAATTTTATTCCTGTGCCCTTTCTTGTTGGCAAGTCTGGCTAGCATAATCCTTCCTGAACTGAATCTCTGATGCACATTGGCCCTCTGGCCATGTTGCGCTGTACTCTAGAAAATAAAAGCACCTGTTCAGCATTGGAACAAAGATCTGTCTATCCCCAGACCCCGCCTTCTGCCATTCTTAACAGCTGTCTTGCTGACCTCTGCACTTGCTATTTCTTAGGGGCACCACTTCCTATTTAGCACTGCAAGTAAGTCTCTCTGTTAAGAAATAAGCCAAACTATAGAGACATTATTAGAATAAGATAGAAATAGATAAATTAATGTATTCGATATTGTTATACCAGGTGTGTACAAGAGTATAACAATCTCTCAGACCATGCGAGTACTGTTCGCTTCGTCCCTTGTACAGCCTCATCCATGGTTGAGTTAATCACCAGCCACATGAATCAGTATAAATAAGTAACTATGATAGGACATAGAGATTGAGTACTGATCTTAATACCTTTGTTGACTGGTAATAGACATAGGTAAATAGATAAGAATTGAGGTATGTGTAGACAAACACAAAGGCTAACTTCTAAAGAAATTGGGAAAACACCAGGTCAAGATACTGAGAAGAAAAGAAAAGAAGATACGAAAACAAACTGATTAGTGGACCACTGAAAATAGAACGAGAAGAACTTGCTGAGGATGGGAAAATAAAGAACTTTTTTTTGCTGACCAAAGGATTGAAGAATTGGGAACACGGTGGAAGCTTATGGTGGACTTTGGAAATGACATAATTGTTAGTGAAAACTATATAACCCGAAAGTTGTGTCTTATTAGTTGTCACACACTGAGGTGGTGGCCCAACTCTGAGTTGTTACGAATAAAAGCAAGCCTAGTGTTACCCACTGACTCGAGAAATTCTTTAACACTCTCCACACCTAAGCCTCCACTCCTGTGCCTTGTTCTCCCAATTCTGTGACTTGCTCCGGACTCTCTTTCTGATGGCATGACACCCTCACCTCTTTAGAGAAGTGAATCATAGGGGGGACCTTCAGGGCAGGCTCAGAGTCTCTTTGGGAGCCTCTCCAAGCAGATGTGAGGTCCTGATAGGTCAGGCGAAGAGCACCTAGACCCTGATTGGACTCCGAACCAGGAGACTTACCAAGCAAGCCCAGACCACAGCCCAGTGCAGCTATATTCTGTACCTTGGCTTCGGCGACTACAATGCATTCATCCCACATGTGCAGCTCCTGGTACATGTCCATGGCCTCCTCTGTGGCATTCTGTGTTAAAGAGCAAAGTGTCAACCTGAAGGGTCCATTAGCAGACACATTGCCATTGAGGTCTCACAACAGATGAAGGTTAGATGTGCAGAAACCACTTGAACAAGTGAACCCTCCCCTTTATGAGGATACTGATCCTCCCTCACCCTCTTCCTGCACCTCAGGGCAATCCTACACTTTGGAACATGGAATATCTCCCTCTATTCCACAGCAAAAACTTTTCTCCCAGGAAAATACAATTTCTTCCTTCTCTCTTTCACACCAGGGCACAAATCTCCCTCCTCAGAAATGTGAGACCTTTTCTGCTCCTGGTTCCTGTACTCACCTGTTCCAGGAAGATCATCTCTGCCAGCTTGTAGTTCTTGTCTAGCATGGCCAAGCGGGCACGCACCAGGTAACAGTCTGTACCATCCCCGCCCTGCAGACAGTCACAGTTAGTTCAGTTGGTTTCTTGGGTGAAAGAACAGGCTCTGGATATGGTACAAGGGATGTGATTGCAGGTGGGATCTGTGTCATTACAGAAACTGAAGAAGACAGATGAGAATCACAAAAGTGAGAAGATAGGAGCAGCACAGTATGCAATGGTTAGCCAGAAGAGGGACCTGGCAAGCCTGGATGAAGGATTAGGTCAGCAGATTCTACATGACCATGTCCTGGTCTGTAGCAGCATACTGGGGGACATGGACACAGAAGATAATGTGCATGCAAGTGTTTACAGGGAAGTGGCTGGCCTGAACAGCAGAAAAGGTTTGACTCACATGCTCTTGAGCTGCCTGGTCAGCAATAGCGTTGGTTTCATGCAGAAATCTAGCCTTTGCCATATTGCCCAGAGCTGCAAAGCACCTGTGAAGAACAAAGCAGTTAGTCACTAACAGATTTGCTAGCACCTTTGGTTCAAGACAAGAAAATCAGAACCTGGACAGCAGACCCTGCAGTGCAAGCTAGACAGGTGGATAGCCCTGCTTCAAGAGAAGGATTTTGCTAAGATCCAGGTTCAGATGTGCCTTTCAGCCCTGCTCTATGGGAGAAGCCATGGACGCAATCAGTGTCCACACTTCACTCCCCTATACTTCAGAGACCCTCTGAGTTTGTCCATGTCTATCAGATCCCTGAAAGCTTGCTATTACACTGCTTTGGGTTGCTATCAGCAAAAATTTATGCTACAAAGTGATGTTCTCCTGTCCCCAGTTCTATCATTAGTGTCTAGAATGAAAGGGCAAAGTCATTGCCTGGAATAGAGAACACTTCATTCTCCAATGCAGTGAACTTTCCAGGCCACAGAAAAAGTCACATCTTTAGTTAGACCCTGGTTTCTGTGAGGGGTCCAGCAAAGAAAGTGTTTAAGCCAGAAACATGTTATAGATTTTTCCTGTACCTCTCTGCAATGTGCAGCTGTCTAGCTTCCAAAGCCAGTCTGCTTAGGGTCTTCCACATGGCTTCAGTCTCTGTTGACATTTCCAGTGTCTCCAAAAACGCTGTAGCCCTTGAGACAAAGAGATATGCAGACATTCAGTAAGAGAAAAGAAGAGCTCTCTGAGGAAAATCCTAGTCTGAGACCAGAGCTTCCTAACAAGAGTTGCACTGAAAACACACAGGTTTAACAAGTTCTGAAGAAGACTGTATAAAAACAAGGCCTGACATATGAGGGAAAAATTTAGTGATCTAGGAGATTCCTATTTGGGCTAAGTTACTTAGAGACATATGGTCACCAGAAAGCTGTAGCAGTGTGGGGCAAGTCCAAAGTGTTGCATCTGAAGTAAGTCCCCGGTGCAGAGAAGTTTCAAATAGGATCATTTTGTGAAATTTTCTTCCCTGGTCAATTTTAAATGCAGGTAACAACATCAGCCCTGCCCAGGTGGCCATCATGACTGCTTTGGACAGTCAGTTTTTACTCTGCAAGCTCCTGAATGTTTCCATGAAACAGTGTCACCATCACCAAGAGGGGCAGCAGCAAGAGCATTCAAATACCACTTCACATCTGTCCGCTACTGAAGACACACTCACTGCAGTTACATGCAAACTCCATTCAGTGAATTCGTCAGTGTCAGTGGCACCAGACTGGCCAGCCTCTTGTGCCACACAGTCTGAAACCACAGAGCTGTGAGGATGACAAAGCTGAGTACTCACTCCTGAAGGACTCCGCTGTGCATTATAGCCATACCTGGCACCAACATCATGCTCAGTGCCTAAACTTCAACTCAGCATGGGAAACCATGTTGGTGTAATTCATGGATTGCTGACCCTCAGATGTGTTCTAAATGAAGTGGGGTACCTGCCGTAACCATGTAGATTATCTAGCACTTACCTGTGATAATCCCCATCATCAATGGCAGTTCCAAACTCTATGAGACCTTCGTCTAGGGTGTAGGACACAGTGTTCACCCCTTCGGATACGATCACTTCAGTCTTTCCATCATTCCGTTCCAAGTCTACAATATCCCCCTAAAAAGAGTACCAGTTATCAACACTCCCATGTTCTCCTAGAGTATGTGGGAGTAGTAGGGATGTGAGGACAGCACTGTGGCAGCTCTGCCTGATTAAAGTTCTGCTGAATGAGCTCATACGTAGCAGAAATTGTCCTTATCACACTAGAGAGAAGGAAAAAGCCACTGAGCAGCTCCTCCTATCTCCAGGTTCTGCCAGAAATGTCTGCCACAGAGCATTTCTGGCAGTGCAATATGAGACAGATGAGCTCATATTTTGCCCAGGAGAAACTAGCAGTTCCTTTCTGTCTCCCTTCTGCAATCTGCTATCCCACCTATTCCCACACACATGAACAATAAGTAATAGAAATTCACAGAGGAAATCAAAGTTTTCAGCTTTACCTTCAGAGGAAACATGGTGACTCGCTCTGGAGCATCAATGTTATACCAAATGCAGAGGTTGTTTCTGCTCTGAGCCACGACCACATCACTGCCTGGGACCCACTGCACATAGGAGCAATAGTTCAAAATGGTAGTCTTGGTGCTGCTTTCAACATCATAGAGCTGCAACTAGATGGGGAAAGAGGAGAAAAAGGCTCAGGATAGCTCATGGCTGGGCTACTAGCTCATATGAACATGATAGGAACATCTGAACAAGCATACTGTAAACAGATATTACCAACCAAGAATCAACGTTTTCCAAGACACGTAGCTCAAACTTCCACACTGTTATTATTTATACATGTTACTATCCAAGACTTAAGATCTTTTTTAACCGTTGCTGTATTTTAAGCAGCATGCTCAGATCCTGCCCTCCATATTGCTAAGCTCATAAATATATAAAACAGAATATGCCTTGTGCTACCTCAGCTCCCTCTCAGTTGCAGAGCTGCAACAGGAGAATGGTCTCTTAAGTCCTTCATGCAACCAGAATGGGAGACCAAGAAGGGCCTTCCTCTGGAGCTCTGGGCTGAACTGTCCATCCTAGGTAAAGTCTTATTGCGAGAACTGCTGCCAATAAGCTGAAGGGGTGTTGTCCTGAAACAAACTTGGCAATTTGGAAGGTGTAACCTGACACATGACATAACAAAGAAGTATGATGCCTTGTAACTTAAAAGTCCTAGGCTGGGTTTGCTCTTTCTCATAATTGGCTTCACCTGCTAAAGATGATAAAAAGAAAAGAGAATTGTGTTGAGCCTCATGACATACCAGTAGAAGAGAACAAGAAAGTACTTTTTTTGGTCTGTACTAAACCAGTTGGATGGAGATATAGGGACATAGTTTAGCAGAATCATGGTACTCTCTGATTTAGGCTGGTGGCAGTATGTAGCCTGTTGAGAGGCCTGAAAAGGAGCCAGAAGAGGCAACAGCAATCTTGGTGATACCACTAAGATTCTTGTTGAGACAGTAAATTAGAGGGCCCAAATGTAAACTGAACAAGAACACAGGAATAAATATAAAATGTTATGTTGCTGGGAAAGTCCTCTCATCTCACATGATAGAACATATATAGCCTTGTGGAAATGTACATATCACTCACAAATACAAGCCAGTTTCATCCAGTGCAGGCTGCAATCACTGTTAGTACCTTTCTGAAGAGTATTAGTGCATTCCAGGCTGGATGTGGCGCTGGGCAGCCTGCTCTAGTGGTTGGCAACCCTGCCCAGAGCAGGGGGGTTGAAACTAGATGATCTTTAAGGTCCTTTTCAACCCAGGCCATTCTATGATTCTATGATTCTATGATTCTATGAAAAGAACCCAAACAGAAGCCCTTGCTATTGGCAATGATTCAGTCTCTTTTGTAGTGAAGCTCTTTCTTGACTGACACTTTCATGACTACGTGAAAGTAGTGTTTTAACAAGCTGCAGACATGGAATAATCCTTCTGAGAGTTAAGAGCATCTTGATTAGAGAGGCACTTTAATGCTGATGCTGATTTTTGCAAATCCATGTTGGGCTGCTCCTCCTATTTCTCTGGAAACATGAAGTACTTGTAGGAGTCCCTCTTCAACTATCATCTTTGTGAAAGAAAGCCTACCTCTAGCACACTCCTGTGAGAAATGTCTGTGTGGTAATGAGTTTGTGAGGTGCCAGATGTATGCACTGGAATCTTTGGCTACAAAGTTGAGCACTCTGGTCTGATAAGCTTGGCAGCAATGAATCAGCTTGTACGTGAGTGATAACAAGCAGACAGGTAATTAAGTGGAGATCTGTGATTCCCAGGCAAGAAAGTATCTTTGTGCCCCCTAAAATCTATGATGCAATCTTAGGGGTCAAGCTGCCAAAAATGACAAAGGAGGAGCAACTCAGTGAAGAAGCCTTGGGCTCCTATCTGAAATAAGGGGTGAATTCAGAGTTTCTTCTGAGACGAGGCTGAGAAAGTTCTCAGGGATTACAACACATATGCATGTACAAACATAACACCTTATCCATCTTTGGACTAAGGAGAGAAGTACAGTCAACATGGAAATATTCTACTGCAGACTGACAGTCTCCGATGGGACCTGAACACTGGAGGAATCAAAACCATCTTTTGATGAGCTGCAGTGCTATGGCTTGGGCCTGCCAGAGCATCTGGGATACCTGCATAGAAATTCTGGATGTGAATTACATCATTGTCAAAAAGGTCATGCATTCTTCTCAGGACACTCGTTACAAGACGAGCAAATGAAGTCAAGCAGTCAAGGAGCCTTACATTCATACCAATGAAGAAGGCTTGACAGTGAGCTGGGCGGAACCGTAACACAATTGATAAATACATCTTCTTGCCTCCTGTAGTGAGCTTCTTCAGCTGTATCTGTACAAATAAACTAAACACGCCTAGAACATGATGTGAGTATCTGCACATTATAATCTGTAGTGTGAAACTGGTATCATGATTTGGGGCGTACTTTTGTCCTGGGCTTACTAGTACTCTCCCAGACAACATTCAGTCACAGTCTGGAAATTAGCACAAGCCAAGGGCCATACTGGACATGCTATCTGGTTGTGACTAAGCTGTTTTAGAGAATTAGCATTCATCTTACAGACATAAACCAAGCTGTTGCAGAGAACACTTTTTTTAAATTGACATATTTAAGTGCAACATTAGGGTCTTCATCCTGAGATTCATGGACTTGCCTCCACCTCACTGCAAAAGAGTCTATGACCTGTATTTTAATGAGTGATGAGATGGAGGAAGATGTCAAGTAACTAACTCCAGAGATAGCTATGACTAAAAACCAAACAGGCAATGCTGCCACCTCATTCAACCTGAACATGGTCTGTCTTTCTTAAAGGAGTGTTCAAAAAATCACAAGTACTTCACATGTGTTTCTCATCTCTCTCCCTGCACTCGGATATATGTCTTTACTTCTCTCCAGGTGTGCCACCTTGCCACACTCCCCCAGATGTGTATGGCCTTACCCTCATCTTCTTGTCCCTAAAGAGTAGTTTGTGGCCTGTTTCATTCAGTTCCAGCCAATCAATCTTGCTGTCGTGGCTAATAGTGCCGGCATTGTAGTTACCTACAAGGTCCACTTGGGAAGGAAAGAGAAGAAACAGTGTAAGTACCTAATGTGCCCCAAGGGGCTGAACATTCAATGCTGCCCCATGGGGATCAGGTATCTGGGACCTAAATGCTGCAGGACCCACTGGTAAAGACACTGTGACATGAAAAGCAGACTGCAATGACATTTTATCTTGGTGCCTTATCAACAGCAGTAACTCCCCCCACCTTTTTGTGAGCATGCACAGATCACAGGCAATGCAGTGATCATCAGCAATATCATCATGCTGAACTGCACAGAACCTTGAGTTTGGGACACAGTCACAGCCACCCCACAGCTGTGCCTACACCAGGCAGCTAACCTGCCAAAAGCAGGGCAGCCTGGTATCTAGTGATCTGCTGACAGGCAGAGTGCATGCAAAGGGAGCCTTCAGGAATCTGCTGCCTGGTAGAGTGAACGCAAAGAGGGCCTTCAGGGATATGTCTGGCACAGTAAGTGCAAAGGAATCAGGCAGGCTAGCAAAATACAGGGGAGGGATGTTTACATTCACCTGTTGCTATAGTCTTGATGTCTATCAAATACGCCAGTCTCTTGTTCTCCTCCACACCTCTCTGCCGTCTCTCATTGATACGGACGCTATTATTTGAAAGGAATGATTACTGTTACCTTTACTGCTCTCTAAATTCACAGGACTGAATCCCATCTTCCCCCTGCAAGACCTACTTGCAATTTCCCTAAGCACATGGAGCCTCTTGTAGTTCTCTGACCTGTAACTCTTGCACAGTACCTACGGATGCTTCAAATGAGAACAAAGCTACTGATTCATGGCTTCATTCCAGAAGCTGCCCCTTTGCAACCAGGGTTTCCAATAGTAAATTAGTTATGATGCTTCCACCTCTGAGCAGTCCATGATCTTCCCTTTTCTCCTCTTGAATTATAAAAGGGAGTATAGTATTTCAGAGAGACAGAGGAGGTCCCACTCGCATCTAGAGTCCCCAGTAATGCTGTACTAGGACCAGCTGGATACAGAGGTGCCTGAGTACATGCACAGGTTCCTCTTCAGGCAATAGCCAAGTCAGGCTTCAATAAGCACGTATCAGAGGAAAATGGGATCTTCTGCTTCTAAAATTTTAGAACCATTAATTGTAACTGAGCAATTAAACCCCACCATTGGTCACTGCCAGAGTAAGATTACTCAGAAAACATTCAGCAATGTGCCGTCAGGTCCCAGTGTCTGGGAGCTGTGTTCTACAGAGTGGTACACTTCTAAGTGTATATATCTGAGGTGACTCCCAAAAATGCCTGTACTGGCCACATATACAGGTGTGACACTCACCTGACAAGATGAGGGTTCATGAACTCTGTGCGGACAGACCCCAGGATGTCATTGCTTCCATATTCCACCAGTGTCAGCTCCCCTGCACTAAAGATCATGCATACCTGTAGGAGAGAGGGGAATGTAGTCTTACAGAAAAGCCATGTAAGCACAAATACCTACCAGTGAGGTGAGCAGAAAAGGACTCTGCTGCACACAAGTCTAAATTCAAGCCCACTGGGATGAGCAAGGAACTGTTCTTGTCTTCCTGTTGTGACTGCCAGCTTTTCCTCACAGCTGGGAATTTTAGTCCTGGGCCTATCAGCCGTGCAGGAGGAGCCAAGCTGTCACCCTGAGAGCTATACAGCTGACACACCTGAACTTCTCCAAATCTCCATGCCTTGCCAGAAAGCACAGGATTCCAGATAGTTAACACATCCTGTTTTCTGTACCTCTAACATCCTCTCTGGCTGTTGCTCTTTCATTGCTCCTCTCTCCTACATGGTTATGACTTATACAGTCCTCACCCTGGATTTGCTTTGTACCTTGGAATATGGAAAAGGCAAGTATCGGGAGGAAGCAGATCAGGATGTGCATTGAGAGGGTAAGTCCAGCAAACAGCTGAAAAACAGGACTTTCCAGAAATGTGGTTGACACTTTTTCTGCCAGTGCATACACTACTTTACTCACCATTCATGGGTAGCATCCTGTCCCATCCAACTTACATTCTCATTGTCGAAGAAGAACTTCTCATTCTCTCCAGATCCTTGCCAGGGTACCTACAATGCAATAGTATGGAGTGAGCAGCCCAGGCTGACAGCTTTTACAGGGGACTAGGTTGCAGGCATTGTGGTCTGTGGTCCTGCTCTCAACTCCCAGGACAGATAGCAAGAATTACACTGCACAAGGGATCATATTCCAGCAGTACAGCTGTCAACACTGTTGTTCAGTCATTCCCAGCCTGCAAGTTCCCCACTCCCCTCTCCTTTTCTTAACTACCTCTGCTTCAGAACGCTGTTCTCTTTGTGTAGCATCTGTTTGGCTTCTGAACAAAAGCCCTGTGTGTGACCAACACACTCCCTCTAGCCTATTCTTTCACAGCATCTCTCCACCTTCCCCCAGACTAACTTTAATATAAAAAGCACCCCCAATGACAACTTTGCCTCAGTAAATCTTCTGCACAGAATTCATGCTACCATTTGTTGGTAGCACACCACACCAGATGTAGCTGAAATCCTTCTCTTTTGCACCCTTGTGTGGGGTTATGTTAGCAATGACTGATCAGCATAGTGCCAGTGAGGGACCAGCTGATCCAGAATTTGAGAAGAGCACTGGGTTATGCAATAGTTACTGTAATGACAACAGGCAAGTGGTTAGAGAGGCAGAAAACTAAATGCCAAGGCTGTAGCTGTCCTTCTCCCTCCTTGAGTGAGAGCTAAAAGTCACTGCTTCAACAAAGCTTCAGTCAGACAGAAAGATGGTAAACAGAGCACTCACAACCTTATTCTTTATAAGAAGTTATTATAGACATGCAAGTGAAAGAAAAAGTCCTCTGTCCCGTATGATATAGAGATTTAGTCTGACCAGGTTTTCAGTTGGATTACCAAGCAGCAGTATCTTCTAGCTCGAATCTATAGTCAGGAACTACTGCTCCCAGCTACACTGATTAGCACACCATTGGCATGACTAGAAGTATACACCTGTGCAAACAAAGCAAAAATGTCCTGGGGCCTAGTTAATACTTTTGCCAGACACTAACCTACTGCCCAGGCTTTTCTGGCTTGGCACATAGTCTCATCACTCTGAGCACCATGAGGCTCAGGGTGGTGGACAGTTTTGAATGGATTGTTCTGTACTGGCATAAGCTGAGGTACTGCAGTCATGAATGGAGTTTTTTTTTAAAGAAAAAGCACAGTAAAATTCATACATTCACATCTGGAATGTGCAGATGTACAACATCCAGTTTTGCCCTCCCCCACTCTACAAGACATTGAAGACATTGATAAACTGGAGCAAACTCAGCAGAGGGCCATCAAGGTGTTTGGGGCTGGAGCACTTGCACTCTACGGTTGAAGGAACTGGGCTTCTTCAGCTTGGAGAAGGGAAACCTTCGGAGACATCTAAGAAGATGAAGCCATTTTTTTTTTTTTGGCAGATACACAATGGAAGGGTGAGGAACATAAATAAATTAAAACAGATGAGATTCTAACATGACATAGGAGAAAAGCTTTTCCCCATGAGGACAGTAAAACATTGGAACGGGAGACCAGAGGGACTGTGAAATCTCCGTCCTCGAAGGTTTTCAAGACCTGCCTGGAAAAAGCCCTGAGCCATCACACCTGAATTTAATGCTGACCCTCCTCTGGGTAAGAGGTTTGGTAAGAGACCTCCCAAGGTCCCTTCCAACATGAATTATTCTGTGACACTTTGAAAAGAAATGTATTGTTCCCATGCAGAAAACATATTCTTTGAGTTGCAAAGTTAAGAATTTGATACTCATGAAATATCACAGATTTTCCATTACCTCACTGAGCTTGTTGGAGCTGATGTCACCCAGCAGTAATGTGTCTGAGGTATGGGCCACCAGATATCTGTCTTTCCCTAAGATCTTCACCTCATCAATCTCATAACCATAGTGGGATTTCAACACAACACGAGTTCCTGTTGAGAGGTTCTTCACAATGACCTGCAGAAAGTGAGAAAAATATGAGGCCCTCTTTCCATGCACAGAGGAAGAATACAGACTTCTTGCCCTATGGAAGATTATAATATATGTAACAAGACTATATATATGTAACAAGATTATATATATGTAACAGATGATATTTGGTTATTTAGATATTCCCTCACATCATTTCACCCTGTTTTTTAAAGAAACCTTACCATTCCTTTTGTATTGGACAACCACTATAGTAGAAGTGTGGGACTCTCACTTCTACCATTTAGAAGGTTCTAGCCTAATTGTAGGACTCCTTAGGCTCACAAGGATGAGTCATCCTTTAGGAGTCCTGCTCTCTTGCCACTGACTACAGAGGGGTGCCTAGACTGCTAGTGCACCCCTACTACCTGATTTTGAACCAGGTAAAGTTGGCCGAAATTAAACCACTTAAGGAGCCTGTATTTCATGTGGAGGTACCCCACACACATTTGCAAGCCAGGAAATAAACTCCATTGTCTTTGCTCCTATCAAATTTCCATCCAGACTTGACCTTGTTCCTGGAATATTCCCTACGTCCTTCCCAGCAAGTTGCTATGGACAAATTGTAGATGCAAATGTGCACCTAAAATACTTTCATAACTTACTGTGCTGATTTTGGTGCATATTTTTCAAGGAAGTCTAACTGCTTTGAAGGGAGGAAGGAATGAGGTAAATGGACTCAGAGAAATACACCATCACTCTTAACTCTCTCAAGTATAGTTGTATTGGGGCTGAAGCCAACTACTACAGAATTTACAGGGTTCTCTCAGCTGATTATAAGGAATCTGAATGGTTGGGACAAGGACTGCAGACAGATTAAGGACAGGAAAGAAGCTGATGGCACCAAGAACTCCAAACAGGTCTAGTTTTAGTGAACATCTCATTTCCACCAAAAGACATTGCCCTATTGGATATTCTCTTACCTGGCTTGGTCCCACATACGTCATCTCAAATTTATTTTTGTAAATGCTTCTGCGAAGACAGCAGTCAAACTGTTCAACTCCTCCACACAGAGTGCCCTGGGGAAACAAACACACTGCACACAGTCAGTGAATTCTTTTAAGGAGAGGTATTCCAGACCCTATTCACATGAAGAACATCAGAGGTGCGACAGAAACCCACAGGTCCTGGCTCCTCTGGGGAATGAGGCTCAAGTCCCTAGATGCATAAGGACCAGCCCTATATTGACTTTCTTAAGAGAACAGAAAAACTCAAAAGTTCTCAGAGAAATGGAGCTTACCAAATACTGGCACATACATGGCAGAGGAAGAGGAGGGGTTAAAAATCACCTTTATCCTCATCTTCCCCATTATCCCTCTCCACTTCCCACTTCTCCCTCTCCTAGCCTCCCAAACTCTCCTCCCTTCCAACAGAATCCTTCCAAATTTATCACTTTCTTTATAACATCCCCACTCCTTTCACTACTCATCTATCCCTTACTCCCTTTCCGTTCTCTGCAAGTATTTGTCCCTGTTCATTTAACTCTGTTTGAAAATATTTTAAGGATTCTTGATTTTGTTGAACATAAAAAGATATAAAAACTATTGAAAAAAAGTTGTGAGTAGCAATGTCTTTAAAACTCTTTAAATTATGTAGGGAGCTATTTAACTTAATACAGAAACATTTAAAGAAAGATTAAAGAGCTTTAAAGAGTTATTTAACTTAATGGAGAAAGACAAATGAAAGCCCATGGGCTGGAAGTAGAAAAAAGACAAGTCTGAACTGAAAACATAGCACATGGAGTATAAGAAACAGTTCAGTTTTTCTGGAACTGGTGCTTAGAGGAGAGGATGCTCATGAGACTGCTCTAGAGAAGCTATGCTGACCTTATTATGCTTCTGTCAAAAAAGGGGGACTGTTGCTGCCAATGAGCCATTACACAACTATCCATGATATTTTCCAGGTTCATTACTCATATCAGAATCACAGGATGGTTAAGGCTGGAAGGGACCTCTGGAGGTCACCTGGTCCAACCCCCTGCTCACGCAGGGACACCTAGAGCAGGTTGTCCAGGACCATGTCCAGATGGCTTTTGAAGATCTCCAGGGAGGAAGATTCCACAACCCCTCTGGGCAACCTGTTTCATTGCTCAGTCATCTGCACAGTAAAGAAGTGTTTCCTGATGTTCAGATGGAACCTCTTGTGTTTCTGTTTGTGCCCACTGCCTCTTGTCCTATCACTGGGCACACCACACATCTGACTTCAGCAGTGTCCCTTGCACAAGGTCTCAGCCTAGGCACCTTGCATCACACTCCTACGTGATGGTGTGACCACTCTCATGAGTCCTCTCTGTATCACATCACTTTGTTCTCAGGAGAACGCATGAGACTATGCCTGGCGTGTGACTCATGGGTTCAAGGCTGCTAACTGATGATACAAACCGCACAGATCCTCGAACCATCCCTCTTCCATGCTAGAGCTGTGATGGTGTAGAGGTGAGCTATTTCTTTGGGTTTGGCTTCCTCCCAGGCACTGCGGCGTGGGCTCCAGTTCAAAACCCTTAGCCTGTGAGAACAGATGAGAAACATGAAGAAATGCACATGGTTGAAGGAGAAAGCACCATAAAAGTGAGACTTTACCAACAGGCACCATACCTATCATAGCTTCCAATGACAACAGCCTGGCCACCAGGACTGGCAGCTGCTGTGGTGAATTCCTTCTCTGAGGAGTCCCGGCTATAGTCAAAGGTTTGAATCACATTGCCCTCCTTGCTATAAGCTACAATCTTCTTATCACATCCTGCAGCCACAATGCTGTTCAAAGCCCAGGCAAGGGCATAAGGAGGACAGGGATGAGTCACCAACTTACCCTACATTAGACAAGAGAGAACATCTTGAAAACATCATTGGCTTTAGCCCTCAGCTGGCCTCTATAGTCTACCACAATGAGACCAGTATGATGCCCTTCTGTAAAGTCCTGTTCATGGGAGATGCTTTGTCTGCATGTCTTAGGCTGTAGAAAGGCAGACAGAAACCAGAACTGAGCGATGTAAGAACTATTCCATTCATTTAACTAGGAAAGAAGATTCCTGATGTCAGTAACCAGTACCAGTACCATTAACTAGACTGGGATGCATTCTTAACCTAGCACAATATATACCGGCCCTCCAGCTTATCATGCTAGAGGGCAAACATGCTCAAACTGCTTCAGCTAGAGAGAAAAGATCTGAATGGGAATAGCATTTCTTCATCACAGCTTAAAGCACAGAGACTACTGCTTCTGGGGAGGAGCGGGAGGCTCAGGAGAAATGTGGGGTGCCTACAGTATCCTGTCCACAGACACAATGTGAACCTGGGATTCAGGGTTAACTGGGATAACTATACCTTGCTTAATGAGAAGAAGACGGTACTTGTTCCCTGGAACCCTACCCATTCAAGTATCCTTCTCCTGGACACTCTAACATCAGATCTTTCCAGACATCTGAAAAGCCTCATGTCTCATACACAAAAAGGTAGCATCCTCTCCTACTACCACACTCAGTGTAGTTCAAAGCATCCAGTCACTGCTCTGTCTTCATTAATGCTCCATAAAACCTCTGCTAGCAAGCACAGACTGCAGCTCCTCTCCAGATTTGCACTCCCTTCACAACCTCATCACTTTACAGAGCTCTTGAGCTGGAGAGGACACTGTGCAAACAGGAATTTTGCTCACTGAAGAAAGATATTTGATACCTGTGATTCACCTGAGCCCTCATCATCAAAGAAGAAGCGTACTATGGTTCCATCTGCATGGCCAGACAGGATTCCCTTCCCCGACACACTGCAAAGAAACAGATGCAAAGCTGCAGTAAGACTTGCATCTTTATTTTCCTATCCCTGACCAGAAGAGCCAGTCCCAGGGACATCACTGATATTCCTCATCAAAGGAACCTTCACCAAAGATAAGCTGGGTGGTGAACACAAGAAGATCTAGTACCTATATCAGTGTCTGTAAAACAAAGCAGACAAAGGTATGGAGAGACAAGAGTGGCCATTTATATATTTTCATCATGTAAAATCACAATAACCAACTTACTATATTAATAAAACACAGAGAAGCTAAGGAACCTTAGGTGGAATAATGACTATGCCAACAATTTCTTATTACAAGGTGTTTCAAACAATCCTTTCATTGGAACTCCTCTAGAAGTGAGGCCGCATATTGTGACACCAGTAATCACTAAAAGCAACAGAGGTTGGAGAAAAAATATCTGGACAAACACTCCAGGACTAAGTCCATTATCTGTAGCATTAATATCCTGTGTACTTCCATATACAAGCAGGGAGAAGAGTGCAAGGAAGAAACAGGCTTAATGTAAGGTACACAGAATGAACACTTTTAATGATAATTCATATACAGAATACAAATTCTATGAATGCTGTCTTCTGTCTATTGCAATCCCAGATTTGTCATTAACACCATATCAATAATAGCATGAGCTGTGTTTAGAAATAAGAGGAAAAAAGAGAGAGGGGAGAGAGATTGGGGAGAGGGAGAAGAGGGGAGGAGGCAAGAGGGGGAAGAGATGTGGGGAAAAGGGGTGAAGAAAGAAAGGAAGAGAGGAAGGAGGAGAGGAAAGAAGAGAGAAGAAAAAACAGAAATCCTTTGAAATGGATGCAAAGACAGACAGGTTCTGGAGGAGTCTGTCAGCAGTGGGAAGTCAGAGTCCTAGACCAGCTTTTTTGTTCAGCACACAGAAAACAGAATGACACCATTTAGTGAAAATCCCACTGCTAGGACCATGACATATCTTAAATATTTTAGGTAAATGATACTAAAGTACTTAAAATGAAATCTAATTAAAATAATTCAAAACTGCAGTTCATGATTATTTTTCTAATTATAGCCTTGTCACAGTTTAATCTGGCAGAAAATCTTTATTATTTTTTAGACCTTAAACTTGACTAATATTAGTAATCAGCTAGACAAAGTTGACAAATTTAATCTTTATAACGTCATGAATTCAAATAAATCAATGTATGTAAGTAATGTCACAGGCACCTACATCCTGAAATGTGCTTGGGGACAGCCAAACTGCATGGGCTAGTGTGGAGTGGCCAGGTGTCAGATTTTAGGAAGGAATTTCTTCTGGAAAGCACTGAATTTTATCATCTTTACAAGAACTGACAGCAGAAAGACACTCTGACAACCTCCCATACTGCTGCAAGTTCTGCCAGGGCCAATGGCTAGGTAGAAGACTGAGCCAAAGCAGTGCAGCCTGAAGCAATGCCATACTCACTTGGAAGTTAGCGAGACCACATAGGAATCTGTCCCATAAATGGTGGAAGACTTGTTGTTCTTTGTATTTGCTAAACGAACCTGAGAAAGAGAAACTGATCAATGTTGCTTCTGTTCCCAGACAGAACTATGGATTTCCCACAGTATAATACCCCCAGAGGATTCCCAGTCCATAACCAGCACCAGAAATAATAGGAAGCTCATTGCTTTCTGGTAGGTTGGAGAACAAGTGGAACAGTTGGAGCTGCAGTCACACTTCCGCATTTCTAGGAGGGCTCAGGAAAAGGACCAAAGCATCCAGCAGAACCTCCAAGGACTAACTGGGAACCAAACCCAGAAAATTCAAGCCAGTGGCGTAATCCCCTTGCTGCTGATCAGTGCCCTAAGCCCACAGAGTAATGGTTCCTACCCTGCAGCCCAGGTGCTTGCAGACTCTCGTAGCCCCTGCATGGAAAACAAAATCAGGCAAATAACAAGTTTCTCTACCTTTCCTTCAGCAAGACCAAAGACAATGATATTTTCTGCTGGCCACGATAAGCAGGTCACAGCACTCTGCCAAGGAAGAAGTAAAAAGAGAGATAAGAACTTCACCATACTTAGAAAGCTTCTTGCCCCATTGCTACATAAGACAGCTCATGAACAGTAAGACCCCTCAGGACAAGAAAGAGAAGAGATGGGAGCATTGGGATGGACCTTAAAGTGGGATTAAGGCCCTCAATACTGAGGCTTGAACTAGATAACAGTGAGCTAGTGTAGAGTAAGAGGCTGAGAAGAGCTAAAGCAGGGCATCAAATTTATACCAGCTGTTGTTCAGTATAGAACAGAATAGTCAGAATAGTCCCCTCTTCCGAGAGGACTGCTCATGAATCATGTGTGGTTTTCTAGATGTTATTTTTAAATGTATAAAACCACAGCTATTTTAAAAGATATTTTTGCAACAACAAATATAAAACAAAAATAATTTTACTCTGCTAATCTTGTAACAGATATGAGAATATCTGTACTTAGGGTCTTCATTTGCTGAATCACAAATAGTGCTTATTTATATTTTTTTATTTACAAGCAAGACGGTTATCATATGCTATCAAGTAGGTCAGGTAGAAATGGGTTCATTAAATCCAAATCAAAGAGACTCTCAAAATCAGAGGTGGAGGGCATCTTTTATTGTTCCTGTTTCCCAGGCATCCATATATTTCCCTCATTATCTGCCAAACCATTATTTTCAGTCTAACACAGCCACAAGCAGCCTCACAGACACAAGCAGCCTAGCGTGAGTTTAGAAACAAGCCTCACAAAGTGATAACGTGCTCAGCTACTGGTGTAAGGAAGTCAAACTTGCACATACTCATCCTGACCCTCTAGCAGGATGCCTTGCTTGTCAGCAGAGCAGAATAGTGTCTCTGTATTCACAAGATGCACAAGAGTGCCCAGCAGGTTTTGCAAATTGCAGGAGAAGGAAAGGGCCTAATGGATGATCTCTCATACTGATTGCATGTACCAACGATTTGTAAATATCAATATTTAGCTACATGAGAAAATCTACCCCATCGAGGAAAGAATGATAAGAAACTACACAGATAGCATGAGAAAAATAAAAGATCTATTATGATAGGAATGGTAGAAAAGACACAGGATAAATTAGAGAATGAGGGAAAACAGAAATGAACCATTAAATTAAAATACAAAAACTGTACACATGCTGTGCACAGCATCTAAGGCTTGTGAGAGGCAAGCAGCCTCCCATCGGGCTGCTAGCCAGGTGCTGCAGCAAAGGAGAGCCAGAGGGACACAAAGCAGTGCTAGTCATTGCCAGCATACTCAAGCAGCAAGCGATAAACAATGAAAGGATTCTCCAGTGAGACTACTGATACCCACATCTGGTATAACCACAATGTTCAAGAAAGGGGCAAGTGGATACCAAGCCTTTCTTGCTCTCTTTTCCTCACTCTTGACCCTCTTTTCCAGTGTCATGATCACTCAGTGCAGCAGGTCAACTACACAGAAACAAAGGCTGACCAACAGCTTTTCTTTGCTTGCTTACTTATTACTTCGCAATAGAATTATATCGGTCCCCCTTCTGCAGCCAGCAGTGAGTGTTCGGAGAGGCTGGATGGCCCTCCTAAGCCTGGGTAGGGGCAGTCAAAGTGGTGGACCTCATTAGCAGGCCATCACATGAACCTGAGACACAGGCTTTCAATGCAGATGCTGAGGCTGCTTTACCTGAGAGTCAGCTGAGAAGGCCTGGCACAGAAACTCCACCAGGAGCAGCTCCACCTACGTGTTCTGGGGATTTAGCCCAGGAGGATGACTCCTAACTCATAGTGGCATATTCAGGGGCCTACAGAGCAGAGAACTCCTCTAGTAACAAGGAGAAAGTGGGAGACAGTGTGTGATGGCAACTGGCTGTAAGGCCTAGGGCAGCCAGTGGACGTTTGCTCCTGAAGGTAAAAAACTAGTCATTGCATTGCATTTTCTCATACAGATGGTTTCCCACGCAAGGAATTAGTAGTACCTTTGCCTTTTCCAGACACTTACATCAACCTCAGGACAATCCTTGACAGAGACCTACTTGGTAGAGTGCTCTCCGACACAGGCAGGCTGAACTAGAGAAGCAGAACACTAAGAAGGCCTGCTCTCTGTTCCAAGCATGTTCTGGGGCTTGCAGTAGAAGGGGATAGGGGAAATGCCATCAGAAACAGAGAGAAGATGCCCATTAAACAGTTTTTGCAAAAGTGAAATATAGCAACTGCCACAGAATTAGTCTATATGCAAACGCAGGCAAAAGGCAGAGGGTAATGTGAAACCATGAATATTCTCGGACCATCCTGACTATATGGAGATATAGAGACATCCAGGTGAATTTGAAGGGAACAGCATTGTTCAGGATGGAGACCCGGTCATCTAGGATGCATTGCACTGAGCAAAAGGGGAGATTAGAAGTCTACCCTGGAGCAATGGCATTGCAACAAAACACGGTAAGGTGAAAGGGGACACTTCTACCAACAACTTGGAAGTCTATGTAATGGTAAATGAATTCCAGTCACTGTGTCCAATTCTGGTATCCACACTGGTATCCACAGTGTCCGACACTGATGAACTAGAGATTTAAAAAGAATACGCTGGACTACTCCAGAATTCAAATACCTACTTCAGAATGAGGTGTCCACAACCTTAAGTCACTTATAAAGAAGAAGGTTTGTACTTAACTTATCTGAAGATCATATCAGGGACTCCTGACATGCCTCTGTCCCCTCCTACAAACCTCTGTCCTCTGTATTACACAGGCTTCTTGAGACCTCCCCTCTTTTTTTAAAATCACCTCTTCCTATGTTCCAGTTCTTGTAGTTGTAACACCTCTTACAAAATACACATGCAAGTTCATTTACACTCTTGACAGCACTTCAGCTGAATTCACAGAAATTTCTAAGATGCAAACAGAAAGCTGAACCTTTGATAAACTCTTGCAGCTTAGAACTATGAAATATGATGAAGGAAATAAAGATTAATAGGTTATTGTAGGAAATCCCCAAAATGAAGTATATCAACAAAAGGTAAAAAAGGTCGTATGTAAGGAGTACATGTTGAAAAAAAAAAAAAAGAGAGAAACAAGTTCTTGCTCAGATTAAAAACAGTTAAAGCAACTTTAAGGCTAAGTATATTAACCATCTCCCATACTCTTACTTATGACTCAGCATCTACACCTAACAGACATCCGCAGGCTGTTATAAAGTGGACATGCCCAGAGCAATAAATTACAGTTCCAGTAGTCCAGCTTTACTGAGATTTCTTGGTCAAATAGCTATCAATTTATTACAGTGAATTTGTCTGTTTTGTAACTAGGAGTGCTTGGCATAAGTTTGTAAGCACACACAGAGCATGTGTTTTCATGATCCCTGCTGGTTTTGGCTAAAGCAGATGACGAGAGTAGTATCCCAAGCTGTGCAGGTGTGGTGATTTCAACTGCCACAATGGAATTCAAAACAAACTGTGAATTTTCACTCAGACAAAGCAGTTCACAGCTTGGACTACCAACTGAAATTGGTATCTGTTTACTTCAACATACTGGGCTGTGAAACATGGCCACCCAGGCAATCACTCACTGCTTTTCTACCCTTCCTGAAGGGCAAGAAACATTCTTCCTGGAAAAAGCAGACAGGCATAATATCTTCAACTGTACCAGAGCGAATTGATGTAATGCAAACCTAACGGTACAAATGCCTCGTTTCTAGTCTTAGGCATGAATAAAGGAACTCTTGACTGAACTAGAAAAATAGGCTATCAGTCTATCCAATCACCATCCTCTGTTCTTCCCATACTGTGCCTACATTGCTAGATCACCTCCTCCATCCCTTTATCATCTCATTATTACTTCAGAGAACTGATTTACTCTGGGTGTCAGCACATGAACTGCTACTGGGAAGAGCTACAGGAATAACATAAGAAAGTGTCAATGGCACAACTGCAGGCAGTGCAGTTACTTTTCCACCTGAAGGGACCCATGACCTGAGAGCTTCAAGGACAGGAGGAGGCAGGAGTAAGCAATGCTGTCTGGCTGGGAATCAATGCACAGCTTTTCTTCTAGTTCTGGTCACAGTGAGGCACCAGTATTGCTCCACTGGAGGGATCAATGGATGGGATACGGCAAATCTTTGATCTACGATCAGCTACAGAAATGCTTAGAGCTGGTGACCTGTGAAAAACAGTTGGGCTCAGATTCCCTCCTATTTCTCCCTTTCAACTCACTTAAAACATTCTGTCCACTGATGCCGACAGTAGTCCCTGAAGTTTTGTAATTGACTGCATTGACCATTCAACAATTAATTACTGTGTCATACCCAACCATTATGAGGCCTTTCAAGCTTGGAAAGTAATACATGTCTCAAATTTTAGAGATTATCTTAGGATCTACCTGTGTCTTTGGGTGATCAAATACCATTGACAGTTTGGCCGAGTATGCCTCTGAGTATGAGCAGAGAGACATCCAATTGCCTTTTTCCTACAGCTGCTGTAGAAAATGGAGTTAAACAGGAGTCTAGATCTCACCATTTGGATGAACTTGTTGCATATCACCTTCTTGTCACCCCTGCAGAAAAAGGCAGACAAAAATGACTATTGGTGAAGCTGGAAAAACTGCCCATTCTGGCTACTCTACTGTTTGTATTCAGTCCATTTTAATATTACCAAACACAGGTTATTTAAGTTTTATTCGTTGGTGGTCTACCACAAGCCAACTTTAAACAGAAAATTAAAAAAAAAAAAAAAGGTTCTGCATTTTGCAAGACTAAGGCTATGGGAAAATATGGGAATTCTCTGAACTTCCAAAATTTTGGTGGCGTGCCTTTCTGAGCAGCTTTAGCACAACACACACAAGCAAATGAGGCTGAAGTGAGGCAGCCATGTGCCTCAGTTCCACATCTATGAAAGAGAGAACAGCAGCATAGGCTGTGCAGCCACAACTCCAGCTGGCACATGCTCCCACGAGGTTCCACAAAGACTGTGTTCAAGGCAACCCTATCTGTTGCTCACCATGGAAATATCTGAGTGATTAATTCCAGGTTAGATGATGTGCACCACAGCATGTACTACACTGAGGACCAGGTCTGGATGCACACCCGCACTAGCACCCAGAACGCCTGCTACGCGGAAGGAGGGACAGCGCTGCTCCCGTCTCATGGGTGCAGCACTGGACACTCCCCCACCAGACTCACCACTCCTCTCCAATCCTGTAGACATAGACAATGTTGTCCGTTTGGCCAATGGCGATTTTGGTGGAGTCCGGGGAGAACGCCATGCCTTTGACCACGTAGCTCTTCCTGCCGTACTGGGGACAGAAGGCCGCCTGAGCCGCCGGGGAAGGCCGGCACACCCCGACCACGCGCGTACCAGCCCTCGGACCACGACCACGTCCCAGCCGTGGCAGGCCCCGCTGGCAGCAGCCTGGGCCCGGGGCCCTCACCTTGGCATCGGCGGGCTTAGTGGAGAACTTGTCGCGCCGCTCGCCGTGCTCATCGTACAGCAGCACCACCCGGTCTGCAGTGCACACGGCGAAGCGGCCGCTGTTGGCCGACCAGGCCATGCAGGTCACTCGCGCAGCCCCGTCCTGCGGGACACACACGGCCTCAGGCGCCGCCACACCCCCGGCTCCCCCCAGCCCGACCCGACCCGACCCGACCCGACCTGCGGGGCCAGCAGCGTCCGCACGTGCCGCAGCTGCATCGCGCCGAGCGCCGGGAGCGGGGCCGGGAGCGGGGCCGGGAGCGGGGCCGGGAGCGGGGCCGGGAGCGGGACAGGCCCGCGCCGCCACCACCCGCCCCCGTTGCCTCGGCAACCCCAGG
>VXAA01006331.1:57972-81664 GCA_013399115.1 Anseranas semipalmata | reverse complement strand
GTGCCGGCGGGCGGAAGGGCCCCGGGTGGCTGTCCCAGGCAGCGGCACCGGTGCTGGGCATGGTTTTCCCCACCCGCGGGCACCCTTTCCTGGCTGTGCAAGGTTTGGCCTCCCTGAACCGCTGCATCTGGTCCTGTGCAGGTCTGGAAACGCGTGTAGGGAGCGTGACGGGTTGCCTGCCTGCTGTCAGTGGCATGGCTGGTCCTGGATCGGCTACCCCGGCAGGAGGACTGTGTGTGGGCTTCCTCCTTCGCAGCTGCCCCAGCACTTTATCGGAGCAGCAGAGCTTGCTCTGGCAGCCCCTGGCACGTGTGAGCTGTTCTCAAAGCCTGAAGTGAGACGGTGTATTTTTTACCCAGGGGAGAGGCCCCGACACTTAGGGGGTATCGAGGTGGGTTTCCTGGTAGTTGTAGGAGTGCCTTATATGCTGTGCAAATGAGGCCTCTTGATTTCCCTGTGGGTTTGGGTTATTCCAATTGTGAGTGAGAGCTTTCTACAAGCATGCCAGTAACGTTCTGGGAGCTATTCCCAGGAAAGAGATGAAATATAACCCTGAAAAGTATTATCTTAGTGTGAACAGTAGATAACTAGGCAATTCCCAGGGAAGCGTTCAAATCCTGTCCTTCTAATGGTGCATGTAACTTCTCTGGTCCTGTTCCCTCCCTCCTCTGTGGGATGAATCCCTGAGAACAAGATGGAGTCTGTGACTCCTTGTGTCTTAGTCCTTCTTCTTATCTCCTCTCTCACCATCCTTGTGCTCTTTGGGATTTGAGGAGGTAAATGTGTACTGACTTCTGCTTCACCTCTCCTTCAAAAACATAACCGGGAAGTGCTTGGTACAAGAGAAGTGTTCCTTTGTGTATGGCACTAGTCCGATAAATGCAGCTTTTGCCTTTGACGAGAGTGAACTTTTTGTTGATGCTAATGGTTTTGTCTTGTGGAAGCAGAGCTTGAATGGATATTTTTACAGTGCTTGTTTTGTGCATCTTCTACCAGTAATAGTGTTACCAGGACGGACTGTAGGGTCAGGGCTCCTTCTCCTACCAGCACATCTGCCGTGTGGCAGAACGCGCTGGTGAAACACACTGGCTTCTGAAGGAAACTGGACATGCTGAGGACTGTCCCTCGGGAGTCCAGGGAGGTTGAGGGAGGTGGTTCTCCCCCTCTATTCACTCTCGTGAGACCCCAGCTGGAGCACTGCGTTCAGCTCTGGGGCTCCCAGCACAAGAAAGACATGGACATATTGGAGTGAGTCCGGAGGAGAGCCATGAGTATGGTCAAAGGGCTGGAGCACCTCTGCTATGAAGGAGGCTGAAAGAGTTGGGGTTGTTCAGCCTGGAGAAGAGAGAGCTCCAGGGAGACCTTAGAGCAGCGTTGCAGTACTTAAAGGGTGACTACAGGAAAGCTGGGGAGGGGCTCTTTGTCGGGGAGTGCAGTGATAGGACAAGGGGTAATGGTTTTAAACTAAAAGAGGGTAGGTTTAGATTAGATATAAGGAAGAAATTCTTCACTATGAGGGTGGTGAGGCACTGGACCAGGCTGCCCAGAGAAGCTGTGGGTGCCCCATCCCTGGCAGTGCCCAAGGCCAGGCTGGATGGGGCTTTGGGCAGCCTGGGCTGGTGGGACGGGTCATGCCCATGGCAGGGGGGTGGAACTAGAGGATCTTGAAAGTACCTTCCAACCCAAACAATTCTGTGATTCTAATCCTCCTTGACAGAACAGACGCTCTGTGTCCATTGATTTTTTTTTATTATTATTTTTTTATTTATTTCTGACTGCAGCAATGGAGTTTGAAAAGAGAGAACACAAGAAACAGAGGCCAGTGCCCCTTTCATTCTGTGACCCCCACAGTAATGCACAAGGGAGATCTCTTCCCTCTGTGCATTGGAATTCATCCCTAAAACATGTTTTTTGGAAGCTAGTTTGCACCCTTGAAACACCAGTCTAAGCTCTTTCTTAACACAGAGCCTTTATAGGGTGATTGCTTCCCCATCACCTCTGCTTCAACTGTGAGTGCTGGACAAACTACCTTTTTCCTGGCAGCCTGCTGCTGTAGCTAATTGCGACCAGAGATTTTGCTTTGATTACGCTGGGACAGCTTGGGGATTTTGATCTAAGTGGGGCAGCAAATGCTGCTGTTCCTGAGGTGTGCCAGCAGCCTAGGTGGACGAGATGAATGCAGTACAGAGCACATGCTGCTTGTAGTGAAAGAGATGAGACCTGGGAATGCTAGGTTTTGGCGGATAGCACTGAACACCGTGCAGCATCTGAGGCCCTATGCAGATATGTAGGAGCTTACTGTCTTTGCTGGCGGAGCTTCTGCCTCCAGTGATGGGGGCTGAAAGCTTCAAGGGTGAACTCTCCTCTCATTCTGTTCTTCCACAAATGTCGCAGAGCCAGGAGAGTGCCCTGGTGAGTGCAGGTAGCGGCACTGCTGCTGGGAGCACTGAAGCTGCAATGAGGTGGGTTGGCTCTGCTGGGACTAGCCACGGGGCTGCTGGCACACGGCTTATGCTGCTAAGTCATTTTTTCTTTACAGAGCTTCCTGAGAGCTGGGCTGATATGCAGGAGCCACTGCTTGAGGGGATGTGCTTCACACTGAAATATCTGGGCATGACACTGGTAGAGAAACCCAAAGGAGAAGATATGGCAGCTGCTGCCATCCGACGGATCGTCGCTACGGTGAGAGCTGGCCATGGGCCCTGCTGTGCTGGGGTAGAGAAGAGCCAATGTGAGCCCAGCCCCTAGACTTGGGAAGCATCCATGTCCCAGCCCCAAACTCCATCTAGAGACTGCGCTGTTCCCAGGGGAGGGTGGTGTGCAGGAGGCTGGCTGGCCCTACCTCTGTGCTGTGGGGGAAGCTGTCTTCCTGCAGGACAGCCTCCGTTACCTGCTTCCGCACTGGGAACACAGCTGGGAGCAGGGCTGTGCCGGTCTCTGCATGGAGAGAAGGGTAAGGGTTGGGGGAGGTGGGATCTGTCCTTTCACATGTGCATGGCAATAGCATGAAGGGACTCCAGGGGTGTTCTGCACAGCGTGTGCCATATCTCCAGGCCCTTGGTTTCCTGTCCCTAAGGCAGGAGCCTTTGTAGCGAGGATCCAAGTGGGTGGCATTCCATACAGAGTCTGGGGGACTCCTGTCAACAAGGTGGGGTGAGGGCCCTCGCTGGGTTTGCAGAGGTGTCTGGTGTCTCCCCACTGCCAGGCACGGGTGGGAGCTCGCAAGTTCCAGAAGGTGATTCTGACAGTGTCTCCGAGGGGCATCTCGCTACAGGACGCAGACACAAAGGAGATGGTTGAGAACATCTCCATCTACAGGTGGGCATAGCGTGTAGGAGGGCCTGGCTCTTCCCTAGCAGCCAGCAGATTGATGGGATCTTGAGCAGCCAGGATGGGCTGGGCCTTCTGTTAGTACTACTGTGCGCCTTAGGTCTTCCTTTGGCTCCCTGCAACCAGTGCCCTCTCCCTGCTGCACCCCACAGCACTGCCTGGGGCTGAATGCAGGCAGGGGCCTGGGCAGCCTTGTGTTCTGGGTCAGTCCATCTGGCCTTTTCTGTGGGCCCTGCTTGTCTCTTCTGCATCCTGCATTCAGCAGGATGTCAGATCGGGGCTGATGGCTGGAAAGCCACCACAGCTAGGGCAGGACCACATGTCTACCTCTCTGCTGACACAGGACCAGAGGACCGCCCTTCTGGCTGCAATGGGATGAGGGTGCCTTGACCTGCAGCTCGTATGGGCTGGCTAAAGGCAGTTTCTGGGAGAGCTGATTTTTATTTTATTTTTTTTTAACTGCTGCCTGCTGTGCTTTAGCTGGACTGGGTGTCTGTGGGTGCTGTGTGTGAGGATAGCATGGCTGAAGGCTGCTGGCTGGATGTGAAGCAGCCAGGACATGTCCTTGGTGCAAAAGTTGGCTCTCAGCACAAAAGCTGATGTGCAAAGCAGAGCATCCTACTGCCTGGCCTCCAGTTGTGTTTTTGGATGTAATCACCTGCTCTTCTGTGCTCCTTTTGTCTCAGCGTTTGAGTTCACACATCAGCTTGAATTGGGCATCAGAGGATCAAAGAGCACACTGGGGCAACACAAGAGGGAATACCTGTGGATGCAGTGATCTCTTATGAGTTCTAGGTGCTAGGCAGCCTTTGGTCCTTGCTGTGGTGCTGGGCTGCCTGATCATCCAGGGCAGGTGAAAGTCTCAGGCTGTCAGCACTGCTTGTTGGTGTGCAGGGACAACAGCAGAAGACCTGTGCTGGCTTCCCCTGTTACTCTGAGCAGCTCCTCTCTGCCCACAGGATCTCCTACTGCACAACAGACAAGCTGCAGAACAAAGTCTTCGCTTATGTTGCACAGAGCCAGGAGAGTGGGGCACTGGAGTGCCATGCCTTCCTCTCACCCAAGAAGAAGATTGTAAGCACTTCTCTTCTGCTCTTGGCTCTCTGAGGTAAGGGCGGGAGCAAGGCCCTTCCTTCTTCCACTTCAGAGAGAGGAGACCCTTACCTCTGTGCGCCTTAGCTGGAAATAGAGCCAGGGAATGCATGTTTCCTCACATTCTGCAGAGGTGGGTGGTGAGCGATAGAAGGTTCTTCAGTCCTAGTTCCTCTGGGATCTCCTCTTGGGAATGGCTAGCCCACATGCCTAGACAGACAAGCATTGAGCTCTGGCCTTCCACATTTGTGCTCCATAGGGAAAAGCAGCGAGGGAGGCCTAGAAGCTCTTAGATCTTGGGCAGCGGTGTTGTCTTGGCTTGAGGGCAGAGATGGAAGTAGACATTCCCCCTCTTTCTTGTACACAGGCCCAGGCTGTGACTCTGACTGTGGCCCAGGCCTTCCAGATGGCACTGGATCTCTGGGAAGCAGCAAATGCAGGTAGGAGGAATTTCTCAGACATTTCCCTCTGCCTCGCCCTGGGATTGGGGTCTTTAGTGTGGGACCCTGTCTTGGGCTGTGTGTAGAAGAGATGGCTCGTTGCCTGGCTGGTGAAATGCACCAACCAGAGAGAGCACTGTCCCTGCTGTTGTGCTCTCTGCCACTGCCCCGTGTGGGGAGCCTGCCCTATCTCTGACTACAGGCATCCCTGCTATCCATGCTGAACTCCTCTGCATTGCTGAGCTATAACACAGCTCAGGGCCCTGTGGGACCTGCCCTGAGTAGTGATCCCCCACCTTTGTTTGCATTGTCCCCCAAGCACAGCAGGGGTATCTGTCCCTTGCCCACAGTCCTGCCTGTACACCCCCTGCTAGGCCTTCTTCAGGTTCCAGGCACTAACTCTGCTTTTGCCCTGTCCCAGGCTCTAGGCAGGAACAGCCCCTTCACCCTCCGTGTGTCTTGGAGCGCGATGAGCCCCGCAGAGCAAGTGAGCCAGCCCCCCCGGGGAGCCCTCCCTTCAGACACCAATTTGGGGTACAGTATGTGCAAGTCTGGCCCGTGCCTCACCCTGTCTCACATTAGGACAGGAAAAGAGTAACCCTTAGGCAGCTCCCTCCTCTTGGCCTTTCAGGACCCTGTTGGTATCTGCACAGCCTCCCTTGCACGTGGGGGCCTGACATGACAAGGGGCACTCTGTGCGCTGTCTGGCTCACAAGGCAGGAGCCTCAGCTGGTCTTTGCTCCAGGAGCTCCTGTCAGGCCCAGCATTGCAGCAGCCCTCAGCCCTGGACTACTGGCACTATCAAACAGGGAGCTGGGACCTGGTCTGTACACGTGGTGCCATAGCTTGGGGTGAGACAGCCTCTCTCAAGGAGAGGAGGAGCCTTTGTCTGGTCATTATCTTGCCAGCCTGGGATAAGGCTCAGCCCTGCCCATCTGCACAACACCCACTGCATGTCCAGAGCCAGTCAGAGCATTCCCAGTGTTGTAAGTCTCCGTTGTCTGTGGCCCTGCCCAGAAGCCTCTGGATGCTTGCTCCTTGACCTCATGCTTCCAGCACTGGCACAGCCTGGAAGTGGTTGGGGTCATCCTTGCTTGCAGCCTGCTCCAGGTGGTCCTCTGCCTGGTCCTCCAGCTGGGAGATGTGCTCACCCTGCTCCTGTCTCTGGGCAAAGGTGAGCTGTGTGCAGCAGCTGTCACAGCTTGGTGGCTTGTTCCCAGCTCAAACCCTGTGTTTGGTGCTGCGCTGGCTGGGGGAATGTGAGGAGAACCTTGGTCTGTCTCTCTCCTTGTGTGGCTGCGTGTCTGATCCCTGGAGATTTCAGCAGCCCAGCATTGCAGGTGCCATTTTTCCCCCTACTGCTTGTAGGCACCCCTCTTATCTGTGTCATGCCTGGTGGGTGACTGTATCTTGTGAAGGTGCAGGGGACAGCCCTGCTGCCCCAGAACAGGCTCTGGACAGCCCAGCCTGGCTCCTGGTAGAGACCTACCTGTTTGTTTGTTTGTTTGTTTGTTTGCAAGGAGGAGGAAGAGGAGGAGGAAGATGAAAACCTTGATGAAACTTTATCTGGGTAGGTGATGAGCTGCTGCTTGTGCGCAGGGAGCGCTCTCATGAACCCTGTCTTGTCTCCTTCTCCACGCCCCATGCAAGGGGAGCTACTGAAGCCGTGAGCAATGTGGGAGCTTGCAAGAGATCTGCATGGAAGCAATGGGGAGCTTTCTGCTGCTTTCTCTGCCCCTGTCAGCTGAGATGTTGAATGTACAGGGGGCTGAGCTGGGGAGGGGCAGATCTGGCAGTTCAGTTCTTGCAGTGGGAGTTAGATGCATACCCTCAGGATGTACCCAGAGATGTCTCTTCTTCTGTTTCTGCCACTCTTTGCTGAGGCCAGCCTCTTTTCCTGTGTGACCTGATCTAGGTGTTCCTGCTCCGGCAGGGGGATTGGACTAGATGATCTTTCAAGGTCCCTTCCAATCCCTATGTGATTCTGTGATTCTATCCAGACATGCTTCTCAGGTGGGACCCAGAGTTGGCGCTCTCCTTCCTCTGATTCCCCTGGGGCTTGGGCCAGGATGGAGGCCTGGTTATGCTGACTCTGTGGACCAGGGCCTGAGGCTGAGCTTGGGAGGAGCTGATGGTACCAGGCCAGAAGTGGAGGATTAATCCATGGGTCTTTTGCAGAGGTACCTGTGGTGGTGGGTTTGATAAGCCTGTTCCATTATGGCTGTTCTCATGCACCTGTAAGCCAGTGCCTGATGGGTCTGGCAGCGCTGGCAGGCTGGGACTGCTCTGAGCAGGTGTCATCTGGGAACCAGCACATGCACAGGCAGAAGCTGTGTATGTGTCCCTGTGACATGGCCATCTATTGTCTGGGGGGATTCTTGATGGGAAGGAGATGTGGCTTTGCAGTCTCAGGATGGGCTGGCCTGGGGAAAGGGTTTGGTAGCAAGCAGGCTAGAGCCTTCTGCAGTCTGAGCGTCTGGTACTGCTGTGCCGTGCCATGCCTACGTTGTCAGTGTCATGAGTCTCTCAGCAGGTGCTTGCTTGAGGGTGATGGGTGCTCTGTTCTCTTCCAAAGCAGCATGGAGGAGCTGGGGAGGGGAGCCCACAGCCCAGCAGGTAAGCTCCCTCCCTCTGTGTTGCTTTGCCACATCCCCCAGCATGTCATCTGCAGAGGGAGGGGGCTGACGGCTCACCTGGGAAATTCTGCTTCCCCTCTGTGGCTGGGTTCCCAACTGCAAACCTCATGGACCAGGTCTCCCTCCGTCTTGCTTTTCAGAGTTGGCACCTCTTGTGCCCAGAGTGAGCTCGCCTACTGCACAGCTACCGCTGAGCTGGCCCCGCTTGGGGCAACCCCCAGGCAGCCGGAAGGGGCTGGGAGGGCTTGGAGACCCTCCCACAGCTGGCCCTGGGACTGATGGGCCCAAGGCTCCCCTGGGCTAAGCCAAGTCTCTGCAGCAATGGACCAGCCTCTCAGGATTCACCCTGTGCCTGCACCCAGGCCATCCAGTGCCTGTCCCTGCTCCCTGCACTGCCCCCAGGCACAGGGGCCCCTGGCACCACTGCCATGCGGTGCGCAAAGTTGCAACACCCACTCCTTGTCCTGCTGTCCACCTGCATGAACCACCTTGAACTGCAGTAGCTCCCTGTTCCCCTTTAAGGCTGGTGGACCAATGTTCCTCTCTCTGCCCACTCCCATTGCAGGCACAGCCACCCCAGGTGCTCTGGGCCTGCAGAATGTAGCCAATGCACTCAGGGCTGTGCTGTGTCTGACTTTGCTCCTCGTAGTGGCAACTGGGGACCGGCTGAGGCTGAGCAGCCTGTTGGGGGTGTGTGGGGATCTTGCTCAGCAAACTGAATTTGTATATGACCCTCAGGGAGCCATAGCTCTTGGCTGCGAGGGGCCTTGCCCCTGCAGTTCAGCCCTACACCCTCCCATGAGTGAATGAGCTAGTTTTTAAAGGAAAGCTCTGCATTTGTAGGGAAATAAACTGAGTTTTTTTTTTACTGTTGTCATTTGGGTTTGAGTGCTGGCTTGGGGGCCTTGTGCAAGCATGTGAAGTACTGTGTCCACTGTGCTACCTGCAGCGAGGCTTCCTGGCTGGTGGCAAGAGCCTGTACTGTGTCAGAGCTGTCAGGGAGCCTGCAGCTGCACAGGGTCTCTCCCATGTCCTCAGCTGCTGGCCCTGAGGGAGCCATCTCCCCTGTGCCAAGGGCTGCAAGGACCTGGGGTGGCCATAACTTTGCTACCTGGGGGGAATCTGGTCCAGGCTGTGCTGGACTGGTGCATCTTGGGCATCAGTGAATGTGCTCTGCACAGGAGCTGACAGCTGATCCTGCTGAGGCCCGGGAGGACACAAGCCCCCTGTGTGCCAGCAGGTTTCAACCTCTCCCAGCTTTGTGCCTTGCTCTGCTCCAGGGTGCTCTTGCCCTGCTGCACACTCGTTTGTGGTCTGGAGAAACAGGAAAATCACACACTTGGTTTCTTTCCCCAGATAGAGCAGGGGAGGCTGCAGCCAGCAGGTTGCCTAGCTTCTCTGGCAAGCACCAGGTTTGCAGCTGCTTCCTGGCTGAGGACCTTGCTGCTGGGCTCCTGGCACATCTCGGTGCATGTCCCCTTCTAAGGCTGGTGACACTGGCAGACCCAGTCCTGGCTGAGCAGGGACTTGCTGCCTGCAGCCTGGAGTGGCAGAGCTGCTCTCCCAGCATGTGCTCTAAGCAGGTGCTGCGGGGAAGGTTTGCAGTGGTGTATCGGGGAGGGTTGGGGCCCTCTGGGTCAGTCAGGAGCTGTGTGGTTTTTTTTTTTTTCTTTCTTTTTTTGCTTCCAGTTTTACACCTTTGAGTCCTGGTCTCATGCCTTCCCTCCCACAACTGAGGGTATGGGGCAACCGGTAGACATTATTGGGGTCATTAGGGTGAGCAGGTTGTCAGGTTCTCATCTTCCAGCACTGAGGGATGGCTGACCTGTTGGTGTTGTGGGTTTAACAGCCCTTGTAGTGGCTTCCTGTCCTGTGCTGAACCTGTGCTTGGCATCTGTGCCGTCCTGCAGCGGAGGGCTGCAGGTAATGCAGAGGGGCGGATAATGCAGCTAATGCCAGCACATGCTGATTGCTTCAATGACCCTTTGCTCGCCCTGTGTATAACTTTTCTTCGCCATCTCCTGCCACTTGGGTGGGCTGTGGGCTCTACCCTGCTGCCAGGTAGTTGTCACAGCTCCAGACAGAAGCACTCCAGGCAGTTTAACTGCCTCTGTCTCCCTGGGACACATGATTGTTGCAGACTGCAGCCCTGCATGACTTCTTACAGGAGTTCATGGGTGTCAATTCTGCGGTTGCTCCTGGCTTTAACCAGCTGTTGCTGAAGTGAGTGAACTGCTTCCCAAGACCCTGTCTCAGCCTTGAACAGCGTTGTGTGTGTAAAAGAGCCCTTGCCAAAACTGTTTTTTTAGCCATGTACAAGCTGGCACCTGGTTCACCATCACCCACACGTGCTAACATTGTACCACAGTTGGTGTGCCAGGGTTGCTCTGCATGAAACACACAGCCCCTTCCTTGTGCCACTGTGGTGCTGCTACTGCAGCATGGTGGGGCGTAGGTGTGGGTGTTTGTGTGTCCTGCCTTGGCACTGCAGCAGGCATTTGTACCCTGCTGGTGCTGCCAGACTCATTCTCAGGGTGCTTGCTTGTATGTGCCTCACAAAACAGCTTTGTCTAATGTTGCTGCTGCCTCACCTGTGCAGCACTCCTTGCCATAGTCTGAGGAGTGGTGGTTTTTTTTGTTGTTTTGTTTTGCCTCGATGCCACACCTTGATTTTACATACAATGTAAAATGACTTATGTTCCTTTTTTATTTGGCCACGACCACTGTATTATGGTATTGGGTTTTTTTTTTGGATTCCTTCTGCCCTCCCCCTGACCTCCTTGACTCTGCTGAAGTCATGCTGCTTTGTCTCTTTGTGTGCACCTTTTGTTTTTTTAAAGAACTCAAGTTAGTAGGTATGTGTCCATTCTGAGCCTCCAGAATTGCATAAACATTTTCCAGGGCACCAGTGTTTTTTAAAAACATTTGTGTTTCCCTGACATACCTTTTTTTTTTTAAATGTATGTCTCTAAGGAAAAAGGTAGCTGGCAAAGCAGTGTGGCTTGTCAGAGGGCTTCCTATTCTTGGGAGCTATGGCTATGCTCCCTGCAGCCCCAGGTACAACACAGCAGCACTTGGACCCCACCACCATCATACTTTTGCTCTTCAGGTATCCCTCTCCTCACTTGACTAGGGAGCAGCACAGCCCTCTCCTGCCAGTAGCCTGCTGGGATCTGGCATCCTTCTCCTTTTCCTGGCCCTGCTGCCAGGATGTCTGCACTCTGCAGCCTATTTTGTTTGTGAAGAGGAAGCAGCTGTGGTGCCATCCTCAGTCAGAAAATCTCTAACTGCCCTGCACCTACCTGCAACTTGTCTAGCAGCATGACATGGGCCTGCCTGCAGCACTGGCACTCCCTCAAAGGCCAGAGTGAAGTGCAAGATGACCTTAGAGGACCTGCCACAGAACATGTGATACCCCCTGTACACAGCTGGCAAGAAGAGGTCTCCTAAAGGCCCCGCACATAAGTGCAAGTGATGGTACATGTATGCACATGCACACGCACACATACACACATGCACAGACCTGCAATGCTGCAGGGACAATGCTGCTGCCTTTGAGCCAGGATGCTTTTATTGAAAAGACCTTGCCACAGGGAGTTGCTTACCCTGTCCCTTCCCAATCTAGTCCTGCAGCAGGAGCTGAGCAGCACCTGGAAGGAAGACTCCTTAAAGTGCTTTGCTGGGAGGTTTATTCCTGGAAGACGCTGGATCCTGTGATGCTTGAGTCCAGGGCAGCAGAGCCAGCACCCCAGCTCAGTGACCAGCTACAGAACAGAGCACAGAGGGAAAAGCAGCAGCCGGGGCACCTGCTACCACTTCTGCGGCAGTGGGGCTCCTCACGTCACCCTGTTTCCCCTGCATCTGGCAAGAGGGCATGACTGGGCCAGGCCTCAGCCTTGGACACAGAGTAGTGCAGATACCCAGTGACAGACTTCTGCCTGCAGGCACTGGGAAACAAACACACACGGTCCAGACACCACCTGTTAACCAGCCCTGAGATGGTTGACAGCTCACACCATCCTCAGTTAACAGCGAGAGGTCCACCAGCTGTGGGCATTCATGGCCTACACTTTCCAACAGGTCTGTGTGGCATCAGCCACCAGTCTGGTGCAGGCCATGGGGCCAGCTCCAGGAGACGGA
Organism: Anseranas semipalmata; assembly: GCA_013399115.1. Classification (NCBI taxonomy): domain Eukaryota; kingdom Metazoa; phylum Chordata; class Aves; order Anseriformes; family Anseranatidae; genus Anseranas; species Anseranas semipalmata. The sequence continues at coordinate 70,026 of VXAA01006331.1, read as the reverse complement.
ATATCAGCAGCGACCACACACTTGCAGGACGGAAGCAGCCAGGAGTGGGATGTGACACTGTTGAAGCTAAGGTTGTCCCCAGAGTGGTGATGAGCTCTGCAGTGCACATCCTGCCAAACCAGCTGAGACCTGGCTGGGGATCTCCACGTTATCCATGCAGCACACACATGGCACTGCTCACAGTGAGCCCTATGAGGGAAATGGCAAAGCCACGGCCATGCATTCACCCCACCTGCCCCCATAGCTCTGTGAGGCTCACCCTACCCCACAGGATTGCTCCTACTGGCACTCCCTGCCCTGGCCGCACTTGCTGCAGCCCAGCCAGGCACCGTGGCAGCGCTGGCTCCTCATGCTCTCATTTGTGTCTTTGTCCCCTGCAGCAGGGAGAGGCATGGGAAGCCCCTGCACTGCAATGATGGGGTGCAGTGGGGCCCATCCTCTAGCAGGGATCCACTCTTCAGCTGTACTCACTGGGCCCAGCCCCACAGACAAACCCTCCTGCCACCTTTCCGTGATTTCCCTGGTGGCACTGGGACTGCCTGCATTGCCCCATCCCCATAGTCTTGGGGCCAAAAGGGGAGTAGCTCCTGCCCCCCACCACAGGCTGACAGGAGTCTGGTGCCACCTGGCTGTGCAGAGGCCATTGGCCAAGCCAAAGCACTGGGACACTGCCTCCCCTCAGGGCTGCGAGCAGGAAGGGGCACCAGCCCCTCTGCTCCCCGAGGCTTGCCCCCGTGGGCTGGTGGTGTGCCCCCCACTCTGTTGCTCAGCTCCACGCTCCGCAGTGGCAGGGAAGCGGGGCCAGGCATGCGGGACGGACAGGGCCGTGCGCTGCATGCACGGCTGGGAGCCAGCTCCATGCATGTCCCTGGACAGGTGCCCTCGGGAAAGCGTTAAGTTCGGATACGCGGATCTTCGCATGCAGAGTTCCCGGCTGGGCGCCTGGTACTGCCTCTTCTTCCAAGGCCTGTTTTGGCTCTGGCAGGATGCCCAGGACCCCAGACGCAGAGCTGGTGCTGCACTTACACCTCGATTATATTGACAGAGGGAGACGACTTCTATGGGAGAAAAAACTGTTTTAAGGCCCTGCTTTGCTAAGACCCTGGGATGCAGACCCCACATGGCAGAGCCCCCACCCTCCCATGGCAGGCACTAAGACCAGCACATGTCCTCTGCCAAAGGGCTGCCAGCTGCAGCTGAGCTCTCTGCCCTGGGCTGAGGTGTGGGTGTGCTGCAGCAGAGACCTGGCTTCGGTGTCTCCCTAAGGAGACCAAGGGAACTAAACCTTAAACCCCGCCCTTTTGCGTTAATCTGCTCTCCTGACAGAAGGTTCGGGTAGCTCAACTGCATCACCTGCTGCCTCACTCCAAGTAAGCCCCATCAGCCACACCACACTTGCCTCCCCAGGAAGCCTTTCTGCCCACTGCTGAGCCCCAGTATTCAGGAGTGAACCAGGCACCCTGCCTCACACTCTTCGGCCTCCAGGGCTTGCAGATGTCTGGTGACTTCTCTCTGGTTCCTAGTGATAGCCATGTGTATTAGATTTACGTGGCTCACCTTTGGCCAGCGGCAGGTCCCTTTCTGAGCTGGCTGGAACTGGCTCTTATCTAACATGGGGCAGCTTCTGGACACTTTTCACAAGAAGCCATCCCCGCTACCACAGTCTTGCCATGTAAATTTCAGTACATCCAGTCCAATATGGTGTGGAGGTTCTTAGCAGCCTATCATTGGTAAACCACCACACCATGCTACACCTGATGCCGTTCGACAGGAGGTAGATGCAGGGCTCAGAGCAGAAAAGGTAAGTGAGTGGGTAAGAGGACACCTGCCATGGACAGAGAATCCACAAAGCATCAGATGACAGGAGTGGAGGAACAGATGAGGCCAGCTGAATGTCAAGAATGTCTCACTGTTATGCCCCACGACAGCTCTGGAGTGTGACAAGGGAACTAAAGGCTACCTGTGGTGAAGTGGATTTTCTCAAAAACTGTCGCAAGCACAAGCAGACACCTTCCTTTACACTGAAAGGAGTATGCTTATTGAAGACAACAGCAGATATGTGCATTCAGGGAAAGGGAAAGGGAAAGGGAAAGGGAAAGGGAAAGGGAAAGGGAAAGGGAAAGGGAAAGGGAAAGGGAAAGGGCCATATTTGTTGCATGCGTTTTGTAGCTCAGCCCTTACCCATTGAAGCAAGGGGCAGGAGGTGAATGTCCCCTTGACCATACTTTGTAACAGGGCTCACATCAAGAGCTGCATTATTGTCTGCTACTTTACAGCAGCTTGGCCATGAAGCCAGGAGTGGAAGCGAATGCAGAGCATAATGATGTCACTGGTTTTTCTTTCCTATACCTCATTCCCAGCTTTGTAATTAAGGCCTGTGAGGATAAACTTGCAGTGTTATCACCTGCAAGCATCCCAAGAATATGGTGAATTCAAAAAGACAGAGTGAGGTGCTTCAGCCCTGTACAGGTGATGAACATAGCAAACAACAGGAATGGGCTTGTGCACCTGCCTTTGCAGCCCTGTATGAGTAGGCTCAGTCTGGAGCAGGAATCCAAGAGGAGGGATATTTTTGTCAAGGAGTAATCAGGAAGCTGATAAATCTGGAGGAGGAGAGAAAACTGGGCCCTTGAAGCCCAAACAGGAAGTGTCTGCCCCAGCATCCCCTGGAAACCGAGGAGATACGGAAGCAGAGGGGCCAGTGGGCACCATGGTGAGTGGAGTTCACACCATGGATAGAGGACACAGATGAGACCCTAGGGAAAAACCTAATGCAAGGTCCCATTACAACACATGTATCAGGGTTATAAATCAGTCTTTGCTGAGTAACAAAGGAAGAAGAATCAGGTGCTGAGGTAACAGCCAGATGAAGGTACTGCTCCCTCCCCATCCACAGCCTGGCACAGTATCTCCATCAGGGTGAGAAAGGGGCTCTGGGGTTCTTCCCATGAATGACCTGTGTGGTGATGGCTTGGAGCAGGCCCCAGAGAAGGCTGAAATCCAGCAGGGAGAGACCAGTGCAGGAACTGTAAGAACAACTGCTCAGCTCAGCTGCCTCCTGCCTGAACAGGTAGGAGCTGGACCTCTGTGTGAGATGCAGAAGAGGTGTAGCCTCAGAGGGCATGGTGACGGGGCAAGGCTTTGGCTGTTACAGCAAGAGGACAGATACCATCCTGCAATGTGGGAGCCATCCCAGCTGATGTATCCTCCCATCGCTTCTGGTGTTTCTCCTGCAGTCACCCATGGGGCACCAGACTGCCCCAGAGAGGCCAGGGCTCACTGCAGTCCTCAGTTTTGGGGGTGAGAGCATGAGCTGTGGTGTTTCTATTTCTGGAGAGAGAGAGAGCCTGTCCAGGCACTGAGACACAGCAGATGTCACATGCCAGCCCTCGTGCTAGCCCTCCCACTCACCTTGCTCCGCAGCAGCCCTCCAGTTGGTCGCTCTGGTGTGCTGTGCTCTGAGGATGGCTTTGTCTTCTCCTTGTTGTTGTTGGAGTCATTGTCCTTGATGATGTCATACTGTCTGCAGAAGAGGGCGATCACGGCTGCAGAAAGAGGAGTGATGAAGGACTCCCTCACACTGGCTGCCCTCTGCCTCCCCTCCCCATGGCATTACAGCTGGAGAGCAGTCAGACCCAGGGCACCCTGGGGTGCTGGTCACCCACTACCTCCACCTGTGCCAACCTGAACTACTATCCCAGGAAGCTCTGCAGGTGTGCCCAGGCCAACCTCCTTGGGCAGACACGGCAGGGATCCAGCTGAAGCTATCAGGGCACACGTGAGGTGCGTGAGGTGTTCAGCGCTCAGCCATAAGCATGTCTCAGTGCTCTGTGGCCAAAGGCAGATGTTGAGGCACTCTGAGAGGGACAGCCCCCGAGGTCAGTGAGCAGCTGAGCGAGCTGAGTGCCTCCAGCAAGGCACTGAAGTTATTGGCCTGAGGCTTGCAGTCCTCACAAAAGCCAGCCCTTGGTTTTTTCTTGCCCTGCAAACTGATTGTGGGGCCACTCTGTGTTGATACTCTGACCCAACAACCTGCACAAGGTGTGCAGTTAGCAGCAACCATCTTGTATTTTCTTCCAGTGCACTAAAAAAGTTTTCAAGGCCAGGACAAGGAGAGATTCCTGCAAGATGCTGCTAGAAAATCCTTACTTACTGGGAAGAGGGTAGGGGACAAATGATTTCCCATTCATAGCAGCTGTGTGTGACCAGTCAGGAGCTGCCTATTATCTCCTAGGCTTTCTTGCTCACAGGGCAACCTGCTGTTTCCTAAAGCACTGGCTTTAATCAGTTGCTGCACAGGAGTAGCTCACAAATCTTTTAGTTTTAGCAGATTGAGGCACAGCCACTACCAGCCAGTGGAGCAATATTATCACAACGATGTCAAACAATATAGTTAAGGCCCAAGTTACATGATAGTTAATGTCAACTGGGATGCTCCCACAACATAATTCTGTATTGCTTGGGTCCCACATTGTCTCCTGCTCTTCCAGGACAGCAGTCAGGCTAGCAAGCCCACATGCTTCCGGCCATCATTGGTCAGCAGTGACTGTTGTTCCTCCTTTCACCTCACTGGCTCAAGCTCTTACAGAGACTCGAAGGACTTGCTAGGAAGGAGGATGCCACAACCGTGCCAATATTCCTCTGCACTCTCCGAACCCCATTCTCTCGGCAGACCCTAGACTGTGCCTCTGTTCCAGCCTGCCAGAACACTGCTTGCAGCACTCACCTGCCCACATGAGCAGCACAGCCACAATGATGATAATCTCGCCTGTCTGCAGTTGCCTGTCTTTGTCCAGCCCTTCCATGGTGATGTCACCTGTGGAGAAGAACACCCAGGCAGCGCTGGCAGCAGTCACCCTCCCACCAGAACCTACCTCAGGACCAGCAACACTCAAGGATCTGAGAAGGAGCAAAAGAGGAGAGAGGCCCACCTCCCCCTGACAAGCAGGCATGGGATGACATCCTGACTGGGGAGAGGACATGCAGCCTGTGGCTTTCCTGGGTTAGACAAACCATCCTCGCTGCCAAAGGCTGTCAGGGAGCCTAAAAGCTTGTGTGGGTTCAAGTAGGGACTACACAATGCATGGGAGAGAAGCCCACTAAGGTTACTCTCTATGTAGGGACCAGGGCAGGTTAGGAAGGCCCTGAACTGAAAACAAAAGTCCTGAGGAAAGTATCCCATCTGCTTGCCCTGTTACTCTTCTCATGTTACCCACTCATGGCTAGTGCTGGAGAGGGTCCAGGCACTCTGTGCATCATCTCTCTTGGATTAATGGCCAGCATTTAGGCAATCCCAAGGCAAACGGCACAACAAGGATATGAAGAGGAAAGGAGACTGTGGGGTTATCACATTTGTCCTTTGGTAGCTTGCAGGCTGGCAGATCTGAGAGCCCATTCAATATTTGCTTCCTGTGGGCAGCAGTTTGGATGTACTAGCTTCCTTAGCTGAACATGTTGCCAAGACCTAGGATAGGAGGTTTGTAAACCAGGCTTTGGGACATTGTCATGGTCACAGTGAACAGCAGCCTGTATGACCCTGCTACCCTGTACGACCCTGTGCATCCCAGGCAACTGGCAGCCCAGGGCAGCACTTTGCCCACTAGTTTCTGGATCCCTGCCTGTGTGCTGTGGAGATCTCCAGGTCTGGCCCCACCAGTGGCACCTGGGCAAACTGGAAGGAGCTGCCTCACCTTGGTTGGAGCTGTTGGAAGGGAGGCGGTCGGTCTCCTTCAGGGTCCGGAAGTGGACACGTTTACTGGCCTGACTTTCCCCATACAGGCCAATGCTCTGCACCTGGATGATGTAATCAGCATCTTCTGCCAAGTCCCACAGCACGCAGGCCCGGTTGGTGGTGTTCACCTCCCGGATGAAGCGCTGCATCTGTCCATCTTGCCGCTGCCAGAGTGAAGAGCTGTCATCCCCAGGAGGCTGTTCCCAGCTGCACCAGGCACAGGCCCCCATCTGCAGGGCTGTGCTGGGCACAGTGCCCTTGCTCCTCCCTTCCCAGGCAATCATATACCCCTGGGGTGGGCCAGGCTGGCCAGCACCTTGCTACACAGCATCCCTGTGTGGCCAGAGAGCCAGGCGCTTCCCTGGAGAACCCACCACTACCTGGGGCTGTGGAGGTGGAGCAAGACAAGCAAGGAACGGTTATGTCATTGCTGGAGTACTGTCCTCATCCAAAGAAATCACAGAGAAGCCACTGGAGGGACAGCCAGCCCACAATGCAGCCCACAATGCGGCCCATGGCCTGCTTCCCACCCCCCTCCCCTCCCCCCAGCATGGATGGCTTAGACAGGGCACGGGCACCCCAGCAAAGGTTGCTCAACAGTGGAGGTGTCCTCAGGCAGGTGCCAGAGGAACTCCAAACTGCATCAAAAGGGCTGACACATAAGCATGCTGGTAATCAGTGAGAGTAGTCCCCAGCCTACTGGGGACAGAGCCTGGATACCTGCTGTAAGATGGCATAGCCGATGACCACGTCTCCTTCTGGGACATCCCAGGAGACGGTGGCAGAGTTCGCCTTCAGCTGTGTCACAGTCACGTTGACAGGGGACGGTGGCCTGTCTGGGTGAGCCAGGGACGGATCATGGCAAGGAACAGGAAAGAGGCAAAAGAAGATCTCTCAGAAAAGGCACTTGCCCCCGCACACCACCATGGGGGTCTTCTCCAACATCTGCCCATTGCAGCACATTGGCCAGGGCTACAGGGAGCAGTTCCTCCACTGAATCTTTCCCTAGGAGAGGAGGGGCACGGCAGGTCAACAAGGCTGAGTCCCTGCCTGTGGCAACACATGCACAGCACGGTGCTCCCTGGGCTAGTTCAGGAGGTGCAGCACAGAGCCACTATCCCTCTGTGGCACCTGCTGGCTTTGGCAGTCTCCTCTCTACCTGGCTGCTGATGAGAAATGTGCTCACTGCTCACCCCACCCTCTGCACTGAACTACAGTGGTGAAAGAGGACAAGCTCATAAGGCATCGGACTGGCTCCTCTCTAAAAGGCTTGCTTGAAGTGGCAGGCCCATTGCTCACAATATATGTTCCATGTAAAAGTGATTAGCAGTGCTGACCACATGCCCATGCTGCCAGACCCAGCTCAGGATATGAAGGGGCCCTGGTAGGCTCCTTTCACCTTGCAGACATCATGACGAAAAATGCATGAAGGCCTGTCCTGAGCAAAAAAGCACTACAGAGTAGTTTAAGAGGCTGTTATAGCAATTTAACCAGTTCCTGCAGATCAAAATTACATGAAAAGAAAGGCCCCTGTAGACTGTCTCGGAGCACTGCAGACACCCTGCCACCAGAGGACAATGGCATTCACATCAGCTCTTCACGAGGGCAGCTGCTTGCAGATCTGAGGTACCTTCAGGGCTGAGCAGGACACTTGCTCAAATTTTCATCTGTTGGAAAGTTTACAGCATTCAGCTTCAGCAACAGCAGAAGCAGGGCTGCCTGACACGACATGCTGCTGCTCAGCCCAGACACAGTAGTTTCTTGGCAGTTAAGTCACATGTTTTTGTAGGGTTCAGAGTTCAAACAAAGCTTACATTAATGCAATTCTTCAACCAAGACTGTGATAGTGAAATGAGGTTCCTCCAAGCTCTGGGGCTGCTCTGTGGATGTGCACATCATGAATGCCTGGCATACCACCCAGAACTGCGTAGGAAGCAGCACAGACACAGTATTTATATATCAACTGTGACAGAAAAATGGGGCAGCTTGGAATAAACACACTATGGAACTCAATCTGGCCATCTCATCTGCCTGGCATTATTCCCTGCTCTAAATCGGGGAGGAAAGCCCAATGCAGAGGGCAGAGCTAACTTTCCCAGCAGTGCAACGCCATCAGCTGTAAACCTGGTAGCAACACTTAACCATTGCTGTCCTTTGGAAAGCTGGCCCGACTGACCCACAGGTTGCACCATTACTATTCTGAGATTTCATGGCACTAAGAGCATGGCAGAATCCTACACAGGTACACAGACCTGCACACATAGACAAATTTTGCCTAGAAATTAAACACGAATGCATGAAGAAAGACACTGAAGCTGCTGTTCCTGTGTCCTCTCTCCCTGTAAACAAGACAGTGTCCTTCTACAAGCTGCTTGTGTAGCACAGGTTGAATGCTGTGATTTACACAGGTGAAAAAAGAGCCCCAGGGGGCACCTGAAAACAAGAGAAAAAGACAACCATAACAACACCAGCAAAAACTGCAAGAGTGACTGGGAGAGGTCATTTTTGGAGGTCAACCATTGAAATGCATTCATCCATATTTGGATATAGCTGGCTCCTGAACAGATCTAACCAGGAAAATGATGTGATTCCCACTCTGAAAGATGCAGGATTGTGGTCTGTCAAGGACGACTAAGACAGCCAGGACAGTCACCCACAGAGCCCAGAAAACAATTTCCCAGAGAGACACTGGGACCAAGTGCTTCCCCAGCAGAAGCCTGCTGCATTACCAGGAGGTATAGTTATTGGAGACAACACAAATGACGACATCACAGGATTCTGTGTCTTCTCACCAGAACAGGAGGCTGACAAACTGGAAGGGCTTCAAAGACTCTCTTGAATATCCTTTATCCCATGAAAGTGTATCTCCTTAGAGTTTTGCCAGTGGGGATCCTGTTCATCACTCCAACCTGTGAGAGGGAGTCTCTGAGCCATGTCTTTGCACACTCTGGTCTTCCAGAAGCCAAGAGCAAAACAGGCTGAATACAGCTATAGTCCCAAGACGTAGCCCACTGACTGAGGCATGTGTATCCTGTGCACACGAGGGCTGAGCTCACCACAGATGGGCTCTGTTTTCTGGTCCAGCCATGACCACTCTGCAACTAACAGCTGATTTGCAGACAGCACCCTGTCAGCCAGCAAGGCTCACGAGGGGGAGCGGAGGGACAGGCACTGATCTCTTCTCTCTGGTGACCAGTGATAGGAGCTAGGGAACAGCATGAAGCTGCATCAAGGGAGGTTCAGATTAGGAAAAGGTTCTTCACTGAGAGGGTGGTCGGGCACTGGAACAGACTCCCCAGGGAAGTGGCCATGGCACCAAACCTGTTGGAGGTCAAGAAGCATTTTGAAGCTCTCAGACATATGGTTTAATTTTTAGGTAGTCTTGTGTGAATCCAGGAGTTGGACTCCATGATCCTTGTAGGTACCTTCCAACTCAGGATATTCTATGATTCTATGAAATAACCACTGTCCCAGGCAGAAGAATTTCAAGGGTAAAGGGGGGAGGTTGCCTGAAATGTTTCTCCCAGCCTTCAGGAGTAATAAGAATGGTTGCCAAGACTACCAGTATGTTAGCAATGTAATGGGGTCAGGAACACCCTAGGAATCCAGTGGTGGAGACTGGTCCCTGGAGCTACATAGGTCTGAACCAGCCAGCATGTGCCCAAACCCCTCCAGGACACGGCTCAGGAGTTAGCATGAGCCATGAATCATTCCTAGTACATCACACCGATATGCTTCCCGTTCTTTGGAACACACGAGCTTAGTGCTACGGATGTGGCCAGACCCTGCCATCTGTCTTTGGGACAAGAACAGGACATGGTGCTTCACAGGATGCAACTACAACAATAAATTAGGTAGACTTTTACATCTAACAGAATGAGAGGGGGTCTGAACATGCCCTGAGTGGGCAGTTTGACTTCCCAACCTTTAAGTGTATGCAGGGAAATTAAAAGCAAGGTCTGACATCTCAGAGATGCAAAAATCTGTGGATGGAGAATTTTCTAGGCTTCTGCAGGGAGCCCAGCACAGCCCAGCCCAGGTTTTCAGGCTGGGGATACTGAGACATGGCCCTGGGACTGAGTCACTCTATGATTTGAGAACAAGGTCACTGCACTGATCCATGAGCCATGTTGCTTGGTCCACATGGGACTAGGACTATTGCTTGAACTGTACCTAGCCAGAGCTTGGACAGGCCCTTTGTTGGGACCTTCACTTACTGGCAGCAGCAGAGTGTCCAGGGGGATACCACCCTCGTGTCAAACTGCAAAGGGAGTACACCCAAAGCCAGAATGCCCTGCTGTAACACCCAGAGCCAGTCCCCAAATGTCCAAAATGGAGAGAGAGGAGGGCAAGAGGACATACAGACATGGCAGAGCCACAGTGCATGTGACTAGTCAATGCTTCAGACCTCAGGCATTGTAAACACTTTGTGCAGGCTCCAGGCAAGTGGACCGGAATCTGTGTGACAGTGAGATCTGAAGGTGTCCAGGCTGCAGTTCTTCATGGGAAAAATCCATGTCACTTGGTCGGTTCTCAGTTCAGCAAACTGTAGAGAAGACAATTATGAGCATGTGCAATTTGCACACCTAGCAGGAAGAGAGAGGACAAGAAGTTTCAGAAGCTGAAACTAGAGAAATTCACCCTGGAAACACAGGGCAATGTTTAACCCCAAGGATATACAAGATGACTCACTGAAAGTTGTTAGGACAAGACCTCCAAAGGACAGCCTGCACCACAGCAAGCTTGCATATAATCCCCACATGATGCTTATGTTCTCCTGCCTGCTGTGCAGCTGAAGTCAGAGCAGTCTCATACCAGAGCTTTGCCATAAAGATCTGTGAGTGCAAGGGCTCCAAAAAATTTATATTCTGATACCGACTATTAAAAACATTTCTGTAAAGCCAAGATCCTCCAGCACTCTGCTGGGTTCTCTAGGAAAAGCATGCCACAGTTAAGCCCTGCTCAATGTATTAATCGCTAATGATTCTGCATCATTTGTAAGTTATTCAGCTTCACTTTTATTGAAGTCATATTAAGAATTGGGCACCACAAAAAGAGTAATCGCTAACTTATGGCCAGGTGCACCCTTTTCTACTGTCAGTACAGCAGTGCATTCCTTTCAAGCCTGCTGAAGAGGTGGGAAGAGTTGTTCCTGTGCGCTGGAGCTGGCAGCACTGCAGACCGAGGTTGGGCAGTAGGGAGGCTGACCTGTGGACAGCTGAGTGTGGACAGCTGAGTGCTTGACTAGCTCTGCCACACAACCTGGCTCTGGAGGTTGGAGAAGGGGTTGGACAGATGCCCTGCAAGAGCGGCATTGGCAGATGTGGCTCTGCACAGGGATGGGGCACACCCCACTGGCATCTCCCCCATCCTGCTGTGACTCTGGAGAGGAGGACCTCGCCTGCACCTGGGCCCCTGCCCTTGGGACTGCTGCTCAAGGGCACCCAGATGTTTGTCCAACTTATCTGTGCAGCAGGGAAGTAAGAGTCAGACTGCACAACTAAAAATAAGCGCTCCCTTTTTAACAATCCTGACTGCCTTTCTTCCTGAATCCAGCAGGCCCCAGAGTTCATATTGTGCAAGGAGACTGCCAAGGGACACAAGACCAAGCTCAGAATGAAGCAGTCCATTTCCACCATGGCAGGTTATCAAAACATGTATGACACTGGCAATTTAACACATCACTAATGTGACGAGGGGCAAATAGACATAAGAAAGCTGCCATTGACACAGGTCATTCAGACATGTCAAGGGAAGGAAGGACAGAGGTACCCGGGGTACAGACATACGTTGATGTCTGAACTAACACCAGCCTCGAGAAAGCAAGTCAGCAAGGCATGAAGGCATGCAGCAATGTGAACCACAGGGATGCCTGTCAGCCAGGGACCAACTCGTGGACCATTGTAGAGCACTGGAGAATCCCTGCCCTTGGGTGTTCATTCTCTAGGACCCAGAGCTCACTGGTGAGAGGCACGGATAGGAAACATGGAGGCTCTCCTCTACTGTAGGACAAGGAGAGGCTGCATTCCCCGACAGCCTAGCCCAAAAGTGGCAGGCTTCGCAAGCCAAAGCCATAGCCAGCAACTCGAGGCGCCTGGGGCACGGGAGAGCCCGGTGTCACGTTAAGGGAGGGCAGCACCGCCACACAATCACATCCCGGTCCCATGGGGATGCGACACGACCCAAGGCACGGATGGCTTGGAGGCCACGACACCCCGGGGCAGGGCGCAGCCCCAGCAGGGCTGTCCCGGGGGCCACGGGCTGCCAGGGCCAGGCCCCTCGGGTCGCGGCCAAGGCCACGCGGGGCCGCCCCGCCCCACGCG
>VXAA01006331.1:20177-57518 GCA_013399115.1 Anseranas semipalmata | reverse complement strand
GATCCCCACAGCCGCCGGTGCTGCCTCCCCCCAGAACCACCGGCGGCGCCCCCCGTGTCGTTCCCCAGTAACCACCAGTGCCGGCACCTCATGCCATACCCCCGGTGGTCGCCACCGCCAGCCCTCCCTGTGCTGGCCCCCCAGTAAATCACCAGTGCCAACTCTCCCCAGTACCAAACCCTCCAGTAGCTGACAGTGGTGCACTCCCCTCCACAGCATCTTCACTCTGCCCTCCTGGGACCATGCTGCTGGCGGTGCCCCAGAGACCAGGCACCTCTCCCGTGATAACATGCGCGTCTGTGTGGCCTGGGCTGTCTTGCACGTGTGCTGTATTGCGCTGGTGCTCTCACACACACGCATATACTAACCTGGTGTTCATGTGTGCCCAGTCTGCACCACCCTCTAACACGCATGCCCATAAGGCATGGGTACGCTGGCACACAGCTGCCTTTCTTGCAGGGGTCTTCTCTGGCTGCCCCTATTACACACCACTGCTTTTAGCAAGTGCTGTGACATGGACCCATTGCTGGCATCCCCTCTTCCAGGGAGGCTGCCCCCCAGCCCCAGCCTATCTCCTGGCATAGAGCGAGTCCTAGCAGTGCTACATGCTGCCTTCTTGCCATGTGCTGTGGCTCATGGTGCTGCATCCTCCTCCTCCCTGTGACCACCACTGCTGGCATTCCCCAGTGGCACAGCCCTGTGTTGCACACTGGTGTGGCCTCTCCTGTGGCCACTGAGCACTGGCTGTAGCTGGTCTGGAGGGTTCATCCCTGAGCATATGGATGCTGTGAGGGGCCTGCACCCAAGGTGGGGGGGCATCAGTACAGGGGGGCTCCACATGCAGGCATGCTTCCTGGGTAGTAAGGCCATGGCTATGCCTAGCTGCAAAGCCAGTACACATGTGAATGCCATCAGCCCGTTGGGGTCACAGGTGTTGGGGCACTGACAGATTGCAGACATCTGGGCTGGTGCCCTCAGCACAGCCTCACCGGCTCCCCTGTGGCTGGGGATGCTCTGGCCCCTCTGAGGTGCTGTTCCCCATGAGCATGAGGGCACAGGCATGGCCTTGGGTTGTGTCCCATCCCCACGGGAGGCAGCACAGGTGTAGCGAAGGCACAGGAAATGAATTTAGGTAATCCACCATCACCTTACAGGCACTAAGCTACTGTTTTCTATGGGCAAGGGAGACTGGAAGCAGGAGTCAAACCAAGTGGAAACCTGTAAGTTCCCTTGGCTCCAAGGGGCTGCTAAGGTGGCTCAGCTTACCTATGACTTGGGGCAGGCTCAGGGACTCCGGAGGCTCCTGGCTGTTCAGCTGATGTCCTTTTCTGCAGCCTGTGTTGTCCTGGCCATGTAGCACAGCTAGAGCTAAATAGCAGCTAGATCATGCCCTGGATGCGGCCAAGCTGCAGCGAAGGTACATTGGTGTGTGTGCATGCATATATGGACACATGCATGCATAATTCAGTGCACTAGGGCCCCCCATATTATTTTGTGGTCACTTCAGGAGGTCTTTTTTTAGTTACAGGAGAATTGGTTTGTGCTTTGGGGGAGAGCTGTGGAAGACCGGGGTAGTACTGTTGCCATGGGAAGGATTTAATCTGCAGTGTCAGTGTGCAAGGGACAAGTTCCAGCCAAGCAGAAGTGGAAATCTGACATAACCTAGGTTAACTTTGCAGCTGTAAGGCAGGTAGGGTGGTCTTTTGGTCCTGTCTAGGCTGTTCAGTGCCACTTCTCAGATGCTCTTGGTGGACTGGGAGATTATGTCCTTCCCACGTTGAGCTTCCTTGCTGCAGTCAGCAGTGGCTAGGAGGATGGAGAGTCTGATCTTGCTTTCCCAGAAGAGTCATGCTGGAAAGCTCATTCTCCCTCTATCTGCATGCTGGGGAGGGAACTGCCAAGGAAAGCAAAGGATAGAGTTGGCAACTGCAAGAATGTGAATGCAAGAGGGTTTAGAGGAACAGATTGCTGGTTGTCTCTTCTCTGCAAGACCCATTCTCTCTTGGTCACTGTAACTGAGGTCTGATCCACACTTGGTAATTGCAGAGCTGGCTGTTAACCTAATGGTTGGTGTTAATATTAACTTCTCCACTGCTTGTCTTTGCCACCAGCCAAGGATTCAGGTTCTTTATCACTGACTGTACTATAGTACAAGTTAGTCTGTTCAGGCAGCCCAGCAGGCAGCAAGCACAAATCTGTGTACTGGTAGCAAACAGCTTCTGGTCATTCTGCAGCTGTAACCCCAAAAAAACTAAGTCAGATTCCTCGCATACTCTGAATCACTGACCTATCTGATGGGGGGCTGATGGGGTCCACCTGTCAGGGAAGTGGAAGAGCACCCTTGGTCATAGACTTGCCAAGATGATGAAGAGGGCTTTAAACTAAATTTGCTGGGGGATGGGAGCCTCGATCCATCCCACTGCTCCCACTTTGATGCCGGTGTCAGTGATAGATGCCCAGAACCCGGAGAAGGGTCATGGGTCAGCAGGAGAGCAACCTGAAAAGCAGCACAAAGGAATTCCAGCCACTCCAGCCAGTAAGTCAGCTTCATCAGGGGCCCAACTGAAATGTCTCTATGCTAACGCATGTAGCATGGGCAATACACAAGAGGAGTTAGAGATGTGTGCACGCCTGCAGGGCTATGACCTCATTGACATTATGGAGACGTGGTGGGATGGCTCCCGTGACTGGAGTGTTAGAATGGCAGGATACAGGCTCTTCAGGAAGGACAGGCAGGGGAGATGAGGAGGAGGCATCACCCTCTATGTCAATGAGCAGATGGAGTGCATGGAGCTGTGCCTGGGGATGGGTGAGGAGCTGACAGAGAGCTTATGGGTGAGGATTAATGGGAGCTCAGGGACAGGTGACATTCTAGTGGGGTCTTCTACAGGCCACCCGATCAGGAAGACCAAGCAGATGAGGCCCTCTATAGACAGATAGAAGCAGCCTCATGTTCACAAGCCCTGGTCCTCATGGGGGACTTCAACCACCCCAATATCTGTTGCAGGGACAGCACAGCAGGACATAGGCAATCCAGGAGGTTCCTGGAATGCACTGATGGTAACTTCCTTCTCCAAGTGATAGAGGAGCCAAAGAGGAGAGGTGCTATGTTGGACCTCATTCTCCCCAACAAGGAGGAGCTGGTGGGGAATGTGAAGCTCAAGGGCAGCCTTGGCTGCAGCGACCATGAAATGGTGCAGTTTAGGATCCTGAGGGCAGCGAGGAGGGAGGACAGCAAGCTTGCTACCCTGGACTTCAGGAGAGCAGACTTTGGCCTCTTCAGGGATCCGCTAGGTAGAATACCATGGGACAAAGCCATGGAGGGACGAGGGGCTCAAGAAAGCTGGTTGATATTCAAGGATCCCCGCCTCCAAGCTCAGGAGCAATGTGCCAGCAATGTGCGCCCGCAGCCCAGAAAGCCACCCGCGTCCTGGGCTGCATCCAGAGCAGGGCAGCAGCAGGGCGAGGGAGGGGATGGTCCCCCCCTGCCCCGCTTTGGTGAGACCCCACCTGGAGCTGCGCTCAGCTCTGGAGCTTCCAGCACAAGAAAGACATGGACCTGTTGGAGCAAATACAGAGGAAGACCACAAAGATGCTCTGAGGCTGGAGCACCTCTCCTATGAAGGAGGCTGAGAGAGTTGGGGTTGTTCAGCCTGGAGAAGAGAAAGCTCCGGGGAGACCTTGTAGCAATCTTCCAGTACCTACTGTGGGACCTATAAGAAAGCAGGAGAGGGACTCTTTATCAGGGAGTGTATTGATAGGACAAGAAGTAAAGGTTTTAAACTTGAAAAGGTTAAATTTAGATTAGACATAAGGAAGAAATTCTTTACAATGAGGGTGGTGAGGTCCTGGACCAGGCTGCCCAGAGGAGCTGTGGATGCCCCCTCCCTAGAAGTGTTCAAGGTCAGCTTGGATGGAGCTTTGAGCAACCTGGTCTAGTGGAAGGTGTCTCTGCCCGTGGCAGGGGGATTGGAACTAGATGGTCTTTCAGATCCCTTCCAAGTCAAACCATTCTATGATTCTGTGATCTTCATACCATGCTTTTTTTTTTTTTTTTCTGTTGGTAATTGACTTCTATCATTTGTTTTGCTTGCATTTTAGTGGATTAGTTATATTACTTGCAATTACTTCAGCTCCAATTGTTATCCTAACCATGACTTTGCTTCCTGCTATATATATATATATTTGAATGCTTTACTGGACATTTTTGTGTGTGTAAGCATGAACGCGTAAGCAGCATGTCTCACAGCCTTGAACACTGGCCTGTTGTCTAGTTGCTAATCAGTTGCACAGTTTGGTTGCACAGCTGCGGTAGTTACTTGTTTGCTCCCTGGTTTACAGAAAATTGCTCTAGCCTGCACAGGTGTGGTTGGATGAAAATAATGTGGTAATTTTCAAAAGACAGTCTTTGGAAAGCCCAGCACTGCAGGTATCAGGTATCAATGGGTAATGCTGCTCTTTAATGGCAGAAATAGGTGTTCATTAGAGCTATGAGGCAGGTCATTCTGCATCCCTGGCCCCAAAGCCACTTCCAGGAGAGGGGGTTTCTGTGTCATTTCCCTACACTCGATGCTGCAACTCTGTTGCTCACACAGGAGGAGGAGAATCATCCTGTGATCAGTGGAAGTTTGTAGCTGACCACCCTTGGCCACCACTGTTGGCTGAGTGAAATTCCCAGGCTTCATACTGCCAGATCAGTTGTCCTGGACACAGGGAAAGGACATGCTGTGCCACTGCGGGCAACCGTGGGAGCTTAGCAGCCACCTCTCTCCCATGCCACACCATCCTTTCTTACGCTGTATCAAGGACAAACCCCATGTGTTTGGGACTGTGCAGAGGGAGAAGCATGCTGTGCTTTGGGAGCAGGGGACAGCATTTATATCTGTAGGTTCAATCTATAAATACTAAATATTGAGAGTGCAAACTCTCCACATGTATTTTATTATCATTTGAGTGTTTGGGTTTTTGGCCAGGCAAAATTCAATTTGCAGTCACAAATTGGGAACTAAGACATCTAAATTGCATTACATGCCTTGCAATGCCTTGCATTTTGAATTCAGTGGGGAAATCTGGCAGTAGGCTCAAGATCCCGTCCTCACCTCTGCAGCCTGGCCTGCAGGTCCACAGCCCCAGCTTGCCTGTTCCTCTCCCTGCCTGCCAGAAGAGGCATTGTAAGCCCTGCTGGGCCATCTGACTCACCCTTGGCCATCCCCCCCCGAGGTGCTCTGCCCACCAGCCATCCCTCTCACCTGTCTGCATTTTGGTATGCATTGTTGTGCCGAACCCCTGTTCACTACTAGTACAAGCCAGCCTGGGAGCAAAAGCTGCATGTGGGAAAAGAGCACATGTGCCACATTGGCTGCATGACTGCACCGTGCTGCGCTGGCTGTGTGACCTTGCTGTGGTGCAGATGGCTCCACTGCCTCTGTGCTTGCTTCTTCCTGTGCTCCATGCACCCCAGCCCACCTTGCACATCTCCAGGCTGTAGGAGGCTCTTCCAGAGGAAAGAGAGTTTCTCAAAGACTCCCTGACTCTAGGAGCCTTTAAATGTGCACCTTATCACTCTTTAGTTTTGGCAGTCACTGAGGCAAATGTGAGGCTCTGGGAGAGATGCTGGCTACAAGGGAATGTCCTGACCCTGATTGCAGGAGCCTGCTGTACCTTCATCATGTCACCATCCTGTCATCTTTTTATGCTCAATACTAAATACACTGATGAGGGTTCCCAGCATATAAGGAATTTACCTCTGTGCCTGTATCCATGCCCCTTGGAAGTTAGAAAAGCCTTAGATTTATGATATGTCTATGTGGAAACTGCCTGTACTTTGTAGCATATTAAATGTTATTGATTAAATGAAACCCACAACAGATGCATGTATTTTATGTCCCTAATCTAAGCCTTAGTCACTTTTCAACTAGCATAAGGTGAGTGTTAACATATTTATGAAAAAAATTAACATGATATGACCTGTGATATATGGGTCCTGGACTTCTGTGACTGTTCACTTCCTGGGACACCACACTTGTGCAATTATTCCAAGAAACACCAAGTTTATGAATGTCTTTGAAAGTCTCCATGTCCTCCATCCTCTCTCTGACACCGCAGATCCATGCAGGCTCCATTCTGCATGTGTCTGTCTCCAGAGAGTGGCAGTATGGTGCTGCCCAGGACTGAAATCCTGGCTGCTCCAGCTCCCTGCTCTAGAGCATCCCATGGACAGCTGTGACCTGAGCAAGGCTCTCATTGGGCAGGATTACACCTATGGAGAGAGCTGGCAGCCGATGCTGCGATTCTGGGTGGCTTTTTCCAGGTGAGCACCATCTGTCAAACATCTGCAGTTTGGCCTGGAAGATGGATGGGATCTATCCCTGCACCCCCAGACTCCATCTCCCAGCTGGTCACCCTGTTCCAGCTGCTGACCCCCACCCTCCCCCATGACCGCCTACCACATGTTGTCACCAACATCGCCATTGCTGATATTCTGCATTAGCTGGTGTCTTGCCTCCTGTTCACTGGAAGATGATATCCAAGGTATGTTGTGAGGGTTCATTCATTTGGGAGGGTTCAATGCAGCCATGTCCACCTGCTGGCTGCTGTATCTTATTTCCCTCTCACAGAGCAAGAATTGTTGTAATAATAGTGGGGAGCAAAGATACAACATATCAGATATTTTCTATAAAGCTGCAACAGGAAATTCCCCCCTTGTCTTCAGCCAAGGAATTAGCTCAGATCCATCACCAGGCTGTAGGTACCAACTATTTGAGACTATAATCTTTATGAAATGTGGAGAGTTTCTCTGCTAGTCACTAATAACTCCTGATCCTCCTTTTTTGTCCATTTGGTGATGGTATTTTTCACCATAACTGGTTTTGGAGGAGTTCACTGCTGCCCAGGAACATTAATACTTTTGATTATCACAGAGTATTGTGAATCAAGAGTTTTGTTATGTAATTATGTGCAATGTGAAAAGTAATTTATTCTGTTGTTTTTAGACCAGCTGCCCAATTATTTTATTTGGTGCTTCCCAGTTTCTATTGTAAGAGACAGTTAATAATTGTTTGCTATGCATATGCACTGCACCATTTGTGTCACTGCTGATCCTTGTCATCTTTTGCAGCTGATCATTTTTTTCTACTCTTTTAAGATGGGACAACCAGTATATGATGTTTGAGATGCAGGTGTCCTGTGTATTGATACAGTGGTATGACAATCCCTGATTAATAAAGTTACCACTCACCCCCTTTCCAGATCATTTACACCACATGAAGGCATTGAAGCCAAGAGCCTGGTAAAGAGAGAGAAAAAAAAATTGACAGGTGTATTGATAGCAAAAGATTTCAGTATTATAATGGGCATTGAGCCCACGAATGATGGAAATTATTGAGCCTCTTTGTTTGAGAACTAAATTCAGCCTCTATCAACACCCAGGATGGCACCCCTCAGAAAGAAGTTTATTTGTAATTGCTTATTCTACAAACCAGGGTGTGGATGAACAGAGTAATGTACAAAGCACTGAACCTGGGGCAGGAAAGCTATTTCTATTGAGAACAGGATGAGAAGCACTGGGCAAATGCTGCATCCCAAACAGAACACTGCTCTGCAGTGACCAGCTGCCACGTAAAAGCAGGTATCATGCAACGACATGTAAATGGGCACAAAGTCTTCAAGACTCCTGATCTGGTTCAGATGCCTGATCTTCTGCTGGGTAGTGCTGGTACCTCTTCTGGGGTTTGGCGTCCATCCAGGAGCTTGGGCTTCAAGCAGGGAGAAAACTCACCTGGGAATCCTTGCGAGAGAGGTTTAGGCAAAGCAGCTTATGGTGAAAGTCTGAATTAACCATCCAGAGGGATGAGATGCCATCCAGAGGGACCCGGACAGGCTGGAGAAGTGGGCCCAAGAGAACCTAATGAGGTTCAACAAGGCCAAGTGCAAGGTGTTGCACTTGGGCTGGGGCAATCCCAGGTACTTATACAGACTGGGAGAAGAAGAACTTGAGAGCAGCCCTGTGGAGAAGGACCTGGGGGTCCTGCTGGACGAGAAGCTGGACATGAGCCGGCAGTGCGTGCTTGTGGCCCGGAAGGCCATCTATGTCCTGGGCTGCATTAAAAAAGGGGTGGCCAGCAGGGAGAGGGAGGTGATTGTCCCCCTCTACTCTGCTCTGGTGAGACCCCACCTGGAATACTGCGTGCAGGCCTGGGGTCCCCAGCACAAGAAGGATGTGGAGCTCTTGGAAAGGGTTCAGAGGAGGGCCACTAAGATGATCACTGGAGCACTGGATGGAGCATCTCTCCTATGAGGAAAGGTTGAGGGAACTGGGCTTGTTTAGCTTGGAGAAGAGAAGGCTCCGGGGAGACCTCATTGCGGCCTTCCAGTACTTGAAGGGAGCCTATAAACAGGAGGGGGAACGCCTGTTTACACGTGTTGATAGTGATAGGACAAGGGGGAATGGTTTCAAACTAAGACAGGGGAGATTTAGGTTAGATATTAGGAGGAAGTTTTTCATTCAGAGGGTGGTGAGGCACTGGAACAGGTTTCCCAGAGAGGTTGTGGATGCCCCATCCCTGGAAGCATTCAAGGCCAGGCTGGATGTGGCTCTGGGCAGCCTGCTCTAGTGGTTGGCAACCCTGCCCAGAGCAGGGGGGTTGAAACTAGATGATCTTTAAGGTCCTTTTCAACCCAGGCCATTCTATGATTCTATGATTAGCCTGGGTTGTTTAGCCTAGAAGGTATAAAACTGAGGGGGATGTGCTGACAGCTTCTCTTTATATTCCTGGAAGCTGCCAAGTATATACAAGACTGCTACAGAGAAAGGAATGGCCTGTTACGTGTCTGGGGGTAGGACTCAACCCACGATGGCCTGGCCTGCATGGGGAGTGGGGCCAGTCGTTCCTTTCAGCATGAGACTGAGGGACGTCGATCTGGTTTCCAGCCCTCCCCAGGAGTGCTGTCTTGCTGCCTTTCCTCTGGTACCTCCTCCCTGGTGTCGCTTCTGGCAGGACCACAGCAATTTGCCATCTGCATCACTGGCATCTGCTCATTGTGTTTGCTTGTGCTGACTGTGCAATGGTTCTCATTATTTGGGAGCAGAGCTGAAATTGCACAGATGAAGAAGAGACGATGTGCTTGCCAGTCAGCCTTGCTCCTCCACGTCTTCATTCTGAGTGGGTGGTGTATCAACCTGCACCAGATATGCAGTGCTCTGCAAGGCCAGGTGAAGAGCCAGAGTAGCATGGGAAGGAGGGCAAATCTGCACAAAGTCTGCGCATTGCTAGCATGGGGGCAGGCAGCTGTCAGGGACACGGGACAACAAGACAGAGCACTGACTGGGCAGCCCATGCAAGGGAGAGCCTCGTGATTGGGCCAGTTATATGCACCAGGAATGGCAGTGGCATGGTGGCATGGAACCTCTCTCCCTTGCACAGGGATTGTCCTGGGATGGCTCTTGCATTGAAGTGGCTTGGGACCAGGGACAGCAGAGACCAGGGAGCATCTTGCTAGGTGGTGGAGACCCAGTCACCCTGTCTGGAAGGAGCAGGGTTTAACAGACTATGAGGATTTTATGACTGCTCTTTTCAGCGGTGCCCAGTGTCAGGATAAGAGGCAATGAGCACGAACAGAAACACAATAGGTTCTGTCTGAACATCAGGAAACACTTCTTTACCTTGGAGGTGACTGAGTAATGGAAGAGGTTGCCCAGAGGCATTGCNACCATCCTGTGATTGGCCTTGGACTGTTGTGCCAGCCACTTCTGCCAACTATGTGGCCTGTCCCTCCAGTGGGTGGTTGGGTTCCCATGCGGCGTCTGGAGCCAGTGCTTGTAGGCTCCCTGCTTTGCCTCCATTGCACAGCACCATTTCTGAGGCTAGCACCAGGTTCTGGCCCTGTCCTCACCTGCCCCTGTGCTGGCCCAGCCACTCTCAGCGTCCCTGGGGTACACTGCCAGCCTTTTCCTATCAAGAGTCACAGCCCTGCCCTAACTGCTTGGTGCACTTCTCATCATGCCTCACAGCAGCACAGAGGCATTGTGTTGCACCAGACCCAGACACAGAGTGGGAACATCCCTGTCAGCTGAAACAAAGGCATGGGGATCCCTGCACACCCACCCTTTCCATCCACAAAATGCATCATCTGATTCCGTCTGTCAACCATTACTTCTCAGCCCCAAGCCTCAATGCAAGAGGCAGTGATACTCAGGCACAGTTTTGGAGGGCAGGAAATATCTAATTTCATGGCTGGCTCATTCTCTTTCTCCTCCTGGTGTGTCCCATACCGTCTCAGGCTTTGCTACCTTGAAATGAGCCCCCTGGCTGGCTGCCACACCTTCCCCCACTCATCTCAGCTGCTGTCCCTGCCTGCCCTGTGCAATGCCTTGGCAAGGCCACAGTGTTTGCTGCAGACATTGCTCCACCGCAGGGTCCCCTTGAGCCAGCCTGCGCCAAGCCCCTCTGCCCTGCCAGAATAAGACCTGGGAAATGCTGTCAAATGCAGGGCCATGCCAGCACCTCTTCTCCCCATTACCCCGCAGTCATGCAGAGCAGTGCGGGACATGCGGGCTGGGGTCATCATGGGGGCATGGTGTGCTCAGGGGCACACATTGACAGACTCAAGCCACAGCTGAGACCATCTGCACACCTGCATCCCCGCCCCAGGTTGTGAATGGCCGTTGCAGCAAGGCTGGGATCGTGGCACTGCTCAAGGAATGCGGGCTGTGCCTGCTCCTGGGCATGGATGCAGAGCTACATCCTGCAGGTGACATGTACCAGAGCCCATCCTGTCAAGCTACTGCATGTTACTTGTAACTTCTTGTCAGATTTTTAACTCAAACTAACTTTGGGAAAAAAAAGCAAGCTTGTTTTTACTAAAAAAAAAAAAACAAACAATTGTGTCGTGTACAATAAGACTGGGACCAAAGTGGTGAATTTTCCGTGGGTTGCCCTCCAGAGGCAGTGAAGCTATATAACCAGGGCTGTGCAGATTCTGTATCTCTGTGGCACAGTACAGAAAATGATCACTGTGAGGGAAGCTTGCCTTAGTGGCTCTGGCTGCATGTGGTGCAGACAGGTGCATTTGAGCAGTCACCTCCTGAGCATCTTTTACCCAGTCTGTCTCAACAGCATACCTAGGTCACAGCAAGCCTGGCCTGGCCCCTCTCAACTCCAGCCTTTGACTATAGAAGTCTGGAAACCCAGTTGTATACATGAAGGCCAGTGTTGTCTCAGTTTATATAGGGCATCGTGAAATGATATCTCTTGCAGGTAAATAATGAAGATCCTCTACTGTGACGGTGTGCTCCCCCCGTGCGCACCCCACCCACCCAACTCCCCTCCGCCTTCAGTCTGGCAGGTTGCCTTGCTCAAATGCTGGCCATTGCACCCAAGGCCTTGCTCTGGCACATAGTGACTGCAGTACTGGCTACACCTGAGGTCTTGCTCATGCAGATAGTGACCACTATATTGGTTCAAACTGGGTGCTGGAGAAACTGACAGACAGAAGTCTTGCTCAGCAGCTGAGGGCCAATTGAGCATGCACCAAACAAAAATATGACTATCAGTCCATCATCTTACCTTATAAATAGTGAGCAGGCCAAGAGCCTTTGGAGTTCTTCTGCACAGCAGCTGGCTGCATGACAGGATCTCCCCTTGAGTAGGGACACCTCTCAAGGTCGTGCCTGCTGCAGAGATCCCTTACTCCTCATGAGCTTCCTTGCTGCAACAGATCCTTGGTAAGTGATTAATCGCTCGCTAAACTTTGTAAGCTTCACTAAGATTATATCTTAGATTGATTGTGCATATATAATCCTTAGGCATAAACCATTCACCAAGTCTGGGTCTAGGAGTGGATTCAGCTGCAGCTAGGCTTATTACTTCTTCTGTTCAAGGAGCTTAGAAAGCAAGGGGGTCCACTCTGAACCCTGTGACTCAACGGGAGGGCCTCCCCGATGCATCTGACTAACCCTGTCCTCTATGCAGTACGTAACCAAGTGTACCTTGCCATATCAAATCTTGTTAAGTCACTGTCTTATTTATGATTAAGCTTTTTTAGATCACTACATTATATCAATAAATATATTGCTGCTTCTCTTTTATGAGTGAAGTATATAATTTCATCCTTGACATCTACTAAAAGAGTTTCAGAATTATGGAAGACATCTCATGAAAATGCAAATACAAGCACTTACATGCAAATTGTACCTGCAGGCAAATGCATTTTAAAATGTTTCCCTGTTACTAGAAAATATTTTTATAAAATGAGAGGATTATTCCATTGCACTTTTAAGTGCTTGAAGACTACAAAGACGGAGATGACCAAACACTTTTAACGGCTATCAAGTCCCTTTTAAGATATGCAAATTTTTATAACTGCATTTTAAAATTAAAAAAAAAAATCAATCACATGTGTGCCAAAATGTATGATGTAATGCCTTCATTGAAAGCTAAATTGCAACAGAGAATAAATAACAAACTCTTTCATTGTAATCTTTATCTCAAAACACAATGGCAAAGCAAAAAAAAAAAAAAAAATCCAGGTTCAGGCAACTGATCCAAAGAAAAATATTCACTTTGCAAGAGATCATAAATATCACTGGAAGAACAAAGCTGACAAAAGCTGGTGAGGATATGAATTATCTCCATGAAGAATAATGTATACCAAATTAGTAAGTGCAGTGTGGGTGCATGCCTGGGGAGGCTTTTATAAAAACATTAGATCTCACTGTATCTTAGAATATAAGTTTTCTCAACAATTCTGTGTTTTCAGAACACTTCTGGCAGTAGAGCTCCCGGTGCCTGGGCCATTCCTGGCATGAATGACAATCCTCTGGGAAAATCTAATGGCAGCTCAAAGAGCTCATGCTTGGGTATATTTTAAGTTTGTCTTTCCTTTCTTTATGCTTTTCTTTTATGGTTGCAGCCTTCACTGAACTTTCATTCCTGCATGGAAGGTTCGCACCTTTGCAAGGAGAACTGGGGCATCATACCAAACTGCTCAGAGGAGAACTGCAGGTAGCCATACGTCTTCCATGTGCTGTGCCTGTCTTCACTAAGGATTGCTGGCACTGAGGTGGATAAGAGAGAGGCGGGGAGACTGAACTCCGGAGGTCTAGGCTGGGTGTGATGACACAAGATGCCCCTCTAGCCTTGGGAGGACCCCAACCACCAGCCCTCATTTGCATTTGCATTTTCCAGCTCAACCCTGTGATAGACTTTGCCAAACGCATTTCTCCACAGCATGTACCCTCTTTGTACAAAATCTCTCTTTCCTACCAGTGTACTCAGCAGCAACATTAAATCACACCATGTCTCCTCCCTGCCAAACTTGCACGCTGAGCTCTCACGTCTCCCCCTGCACCTGTTTGTGTCTGTGGCTCCAGCAGGACAGAGGCCCAGCTGAGTGCAGGAGCATTTTTGCGGATTTCTGTGGCTGTGTGCAGTCTCCCTGCTTTGCTGGGGAGAGCAAGGCCTCCAGCTGTGGCCAGCACCAGCAAGGTTTGGCAAGACTCCTGCCCAGCCAGTCCCCCACACTGTCCCTGCTCAGAGGCCTGGGAGCATCAGGCATGCCTGATGGAGGAAGCCTGTGTGGCAGCTGCCCAGTGCATACGGGAGCATCTTGGCCTTGTGCACTGGGAAAATGCAGCACTGCAGTAGGAACTGGGGCAGCTCCTGGACAGGTGCTGCAGGTTGCCCAAGCGCCAGCTGGAGGAGTGCACGCAGGAGCTGCTGTGGGAACTGGGCTGGCTGGATGACACGGCACTGAACCTTTGGTCTCTGCCCTGAGCTGCCCCACATCTGCTCCTGCTCTGGTCTGCAGGCAGGGCCATGCCTGAGTGCCTAGACACCTCCCAGTGCTGTATGTCTGTGTGCCAGTGCAGGGTGTTGGCAAAGTGCGTTTTCATATCTCCCCCTCCAGCCACCTCATGCCAGAAGCCCCTGCAAAATGACTCATAAAGACAATTTAACTCTCTTAAAAATCCATCATGCGTTGGTACTTAGGGTGACCAAAAAGAGTGTAAGGGAACTGAAAGCCCTCTCTGGTCATGAGGAGCAGGGGCTGGAAAGAAAACTGACAGCATTGGCCATCATTTTCCTAACCTTTTATTTGTTTCTGTCTCACCCAGCAATCATGAGGATTCGTTTTCTGTTTTAATCTATAGTTAAATAAAGCCTTTTTCTGAACAACTAACTGGCTTTTGTTATCTGCTTCTGAAGAAAGGCAAAGGGACTCACTTCTGAGGTGAAGTTTATCACTTTTTAAAAATAAATGCCTGATTTAGGAAACCTTTGAGCACAATTCAGCTGGATTTTTAGATCTGATAAAACATGCATAAAAAGAGACACTGCACTAATTAATGTCTAAGTGGAGCTACCGAATATACCCCCCACCCTGAATCTCTCTTGTTAATCCTGCTGTATTTGAATTATGAAATTGACCTACTTAATTTTGAAGAAAGCTGGCCTTCAGAGTCAAGCAACACTTTGAGAAATAGACAATGTCACGCTTAGTGCCGGTCTCATTCCTATTATCACAGCCAAGCAGCGTCCCAGTGTGACGTCAGCCCTCCAGCCACTCACCATGCAGGTCACTGCAATCACTGAGGTCCAAATTGCTTCAAGAGCTGGTCCCAGTAACAATGCAGCTGCACAGTGAAACATCCAAGTTAGACATAATGCTACTGCAAGAAATGTGAAGCGGTGGAAGAGCTTGCCTGCTAAAGGTGTGGTGTCCTCACCACTGGAGATTTTAAAAAAGTTGGAGGTACTCCTGACAGATGTAGCTATATAACTGAGTGTATGATGTGTGCTGCAATGACTTCACTTTCATTTGCCACACAACACAGCTGGGCTGTTTCATGCAGACAGGAATGACAAATTGCTGCTGTCATCTCTGTGAAAGGTGCATCCCCTTTTTTTTTTGGACATTCTGACATCATTAAAGCAGCTTAAAAAAACTCTAAAGCTATGGTATTGGAAAACTGGCAAAGGAGAATGATAAATAATTTCCTGAAAAGTTCTTTGAGTTGTTATTAATGGCTGTTAACAATCCTTGGAACAGTGGAGAAATCCCTGAGGATTAATTAAGGAAAACAAACAGAACAACAAAAAAGCAACCCACAAGATATACTCTCTCCCTTTCCATGAAAACAAATGAAACAAAACTTCAGTATTGTGCCAGTATTTAAACAATGGCAAGCTGGGTGGTTGGTTGAAGTACAGCTTATCAGTATGAAATCTCCCAGGCAAACCAACAGAACAGTTGACATTAAAGGACATTGTAAGTAAAACCAACCAACATGGTTTCACAGAGAACAGTTTTCTGTAAACATTATTTTTTAATTAAATTACAAGTCAGGGTTGGTAAAAGTAGCTATTCACATAGTAAATTTCTTCAAGGCATTGTTCTTGGCCCCATATTCCATACAAGTATCAGTGGAGTATATTAAATGCTAGTTATTAATAATTGTAAATATGGATTTCTTCCACAGATTGTGAGAGTCTGCAGCCATTTGATGTCTTTATCAATAATGCTAATGAAAATATAAAACAATTACAAAGAAAATCTGCAGGTTAAAAAGCTGATGGCAAATGAAAGCAATGAAAAGCTAAATTATACAACAAAGTTTTCTGGAAGAGTGGCTCAACCAAAAATACAGTTACTAAGGTCTCTGCTAGAGTAATTCAGTGAGACATATATAAGATGAGTTCATCTTGTGCTGCTTGGACTGAAACCCTGCTAACTTGTATTTCTAGAAACAAAGGAAATGGGCCCTCAAACCCAATTTCAGAACAACTGAAAATATGCTTAAGACAATTGAAAATATGCTTAAGACAGGAGATTGCAAAGTGAGTGTAAACAGTGTAATGAAGAAGTTGAGGGGGGAAAAAAGGTAGCTAAGAACAGAGCAACATTATCATTGCATTCTATATAAAACAGACTATTTCACTTGGTTTCTGTTTCCTGTCTCTGGACTTTAAAAAAAAAAGAAAAAAGAACTATTTTGACTGAGACTAGAGAATATCTTTAGCTCAAACAGAAAATTAATGGAGTTAATTATGACTGTAAATATACAGGACAAAATTTCCAATAATGTAAGGCTATTTGAATTATCAGGATTGAGCAATGTGAGATGCAGAGGCTGAAATTAAAAATAATTCCAATGAAAAGTAAGGCACATCATTTTTTGAGTAATGAATCGCAGGAACAACTATCTAGTGACTAGCTGGTCTCTTTTATCACTTTTTTTCTACCTCAAAACTGGATCTCTTTCTAAATATGTACTTGCTCGAATAGAATTTATAAGATCAAGGCCAAATTTGCTGGTGTAGGATTTTTGACTTGGATTTGCAGAAAGCTAGGCTAACTGAACTGTTAACAAAGGAGCGAACAGTAGTCTCATGGGTGCTTAAACAGTAAATCTTGGCATGGTAGGCTGTAATATAATTATCCGTTTTTATACATTACTTATAGCCCTGGATCCACATGATGTTGCGAATTCCCCGATATAAATACCTCCCTCGAGGATAGGTTTTCCCCCAGAGCAGTATTTTAGGGCACTGCTGCACTCACATTGGCTAGCCTGCTTTAGTCCACCTACAGGAGGCAAGCGCTCCTAAACAGATCACACTCCTCAGAAACAGTGGACTGTGCTGGCGCAGCAGTGACACCAACTCTTACCAGATTGAGCCAATCCAGCAAACGATCTGCTGTAACACCGATGGAGCTGAGAATGGACAGATCATGTAAGGGCTGT
Source organism: Anseranas semipalmata (assembly GCA_013399115.1). Lineage (NCBI taxonomy): Eukaryota > Metazoa > Chordata > Aves > Anseriformes > Anseranatidae > Anseranas > Anseranas semipalmata. Next base: position 40,774 of record VXAA01006331.1, on the reverse strand, counting down.
TGGATAACGATTTTTTTCCACATGCCATGTTATGTGGGGGAATACATTGTTGGTGTAACTACAAAATCCAGATGCTTGCAAAAAAGTGTCCACACCTAGAAAGCAGGGCTGGTTAGTAACTCATAAGTGACAGTAAATAGGACTCTAGACTGACATCCACTAAGGAAAACCTCCTTTAATTCATGGTTTATCTTGTTGCCCATCTATTGGGCAGTAAGGTAGTAAACGTGCGGTCAAAGTACAGTTGTGTAGAGTGGAGTACTGAGGAGAAACGGGGTAGAAAACTGAACAGCACCAGTGCGCATGCATGACAACCAAGTGGGCAGGCTGGGGTGTGTTGTGCAAGTAGGGATGGTGCCAAGAACACTACACACCAAACGGACAAGAAACCACATTCTCACACTGGTGACATTTTATTTTGTCATCTTCTGATCTTGCCCCTCTTGCTACAAGCCTTGTACACCCTGCACAGAAGTCCACGTTTATACTTTCAGTGCAGCACTGCAACCACAGCGACAACTGGTTCCAAAAGGCAGTGTAACTAGTGTATGTAAATCACAGTGGAGCACTGCACACTGTCTTACTACTTACTGACTGCTTTGCTTATTACATGGAAGAGGCAGCTCTTGAAAACACCCTGGCCATACAGCGTTTCCCACCGTCAGGGCCGATGTGATTCTGGTAATAACACGTACATATAAATCTGCCTGTTCACCAGGCACTGCAATGGCTTCCTTGTGAATTTCAGCACCAGCTACCAATTTTAGTAGACAGGGAAAATTCACAAGGAGGCAACATGGAGCCTATTTTCTTGCCTGCAAAACTGCAAAGAAAAGGTCAAGTTTTGCAACTTCCTGGGATAGTGGGTCTTTGGATAACAGAGATCCGGAGAACACATTCTCTGAAAGACAGTAGCACTGCCTGTGTTGCTGCTTCTTACTAGTTTCTATAACACCTGTTGTATTTCTGGAGCACGGGAAGATATTCCCTCTGACCCAGAGTTCATACCAACATGTGACTTAAAAAAAATGAACTCTCTTTTGACCTTTTCCACACAGGGAAGCCACTGCTAATATACCTCATCCACATAAAGGAAGCAGTATTGAAAAAACAGGTGATAGAAAGATGGCATCTACAGGGCTTACTTGCAGAGAAAGGGACATTGTGGGAGTGTGGGCATGACAAAGAACACCACACTGGGGCAAGGCAGTTCAGTGGATTCTAGGCTGCAGCATTACCAACACTGAAACTGTAAATATGCACCATCTTGCAGCAAGTTTGTTTCCCAGGTGAGTCTGAAACAAGCTTCTTCAGAAGGCCCACATAGGCCATCTTATTACATTGTCACTGGGGATCTCCAAAAGGCCAGTGAATCTCCAAAAGGCTAGAGAGTATTTACTCCTCACTGGGTGGGAAGACCTTCTTCATACATTCAGTGCCCAGTACTAAAGAAGACAGATGCTGGGGGAATATCAGGCTCCTGACAAGGGAGATAATGATGTCCCATCACTTCCAAGCAGACCAAAGCTCATATGCTACTGCCCGGTGCCAAGCCTAGACAACAGTGTATGAATTACAGACAGTGCCTCGTGCAACAGACTGGAGCAGGAAAGTATTTGCTCTTCTGTGGTAGCCTTGCTGACAACAGATAGGACAGCTACAAGGCAAACTAAAGCCTTTGTGTTCTGCACAGTGATGCTTAGTTTTTGTGCATACTGTGCAAGAAAAGTTCCCCCCTTAAAGAAACCCAAACACTGTGCTAGTCAGCCCCTTATAGGGAGAACTGCTTAAAAAGAACCTTGGTCTAACCCATCAGAGGAAGATGACAAAACAGAGCTGCTGTGCTCGAAACCATTAAACAAGTAACTACTGTGACCCAAACTGAGACTGCAACTAGAGCAAAAAACACATTAGGTACAATGCTAGTCCCACTGTCCACGGGAACTACACCAGGAGAGGCTGCTTCTGTACCACAGCTTTAGTTCATAGTTTCTCACAACTGACCAGACGACAGTTTCAAAATTTAGGTCACAGAGTGGAATGAAGTCACAGTCCCAAAGGCATTCAGTTGCTTATATTAGTGCTGTGGGTTATGAGATTGACAGAAGTGGGGCTTGTAACTGAAAAGCTTTAGGATTACTCCTTCCCTTTTTCCAGGGATTTATTTCCGGCCTCGCTTGCGGCTGGATTTTGGAAATTTGGCTCTCTGTGCAACTTGGGGTTCCCCCTCCTCACTACTCTCACTCTCATTGTCCACCCGCCGTGGACGACCTCTCTTACTTCTCCTCATTTTCTCAGCTCCAGCACTGGGGAGCTTCTTGGCAGCCAGGGACCCAGTTCTCTTCTTTTTGCCCCGGGTCAAAGGATGTTTCTTCCGTTGCTTCCTCTGCTCTTCTCTTTGGCGGATTTTCATTAGCTTCTCAAAGCTTTTGGTGGTACTTGTGTTCACATCAAACCAGTCCTGGAGGGTTAGAAGGCAACAGGTTGGTACTGATGGTGAAAATACCATACAAAGGTTATCAGAGCTTATAATAAAGGTGCCTCTGTGAGACAAGGGTTTGCTGAAATGCAAGACCTGGAAAAGCAACCGGCTAAGACAATTCTCTGTTCTTTGAAGTTCCTCATCAGGTGTCACTCTGTCTCAGAGGAGTCAGATTTGATTTAGCAATTGGCTGGTTAAAGGCAGGGAAAATGCTGTAAAGCTGAATTGAACAGCAGCAGCTTGGGACAAGACCTGTGACATGACCCAACATTTGCTCCCCCGACCAGCACATAAGAACAGCTATGTTTAAGCAGATTAAATGCCACTCGACCTCAGGACCCTGTTTCCAACAGTAAGGAAGGGAAGAATAAAATAGGGCAGGCATCCAGCATTTACTTCCCAAGACACCCTCCCCACCTCCAACAAACAGAGGTTTGAGGACTTCAATTCTGCCTTCCTTACCTCAGCATGCACAGAGTTGATGTGATACTTGACTCCACTCTCTGAAACGAATTCTTTCTCACACAGGAGACACTTGTATTTGCCAGCCACAAAATCTCCCTGGGACCAAAACAAACAAACAAAAATACATCACCAATTGCTGCTTAGAAGACTGATACACCTATATATTGTACTTCAGTCTTGCTCAGATATAACCCAACAGTAAGTAGAATCTCTTATTCATACTAGACAATGCTTTATCTACAGGAGCACTGACGTTATTGACCAGTTACACTCACAAAGCATAGAACTGCCCTGTGAGATGTTACAAGGTCTCCAGCACTGTACCTGGAAAAAATGCTCTTGTACCTGTGAATCTACAGGTAGGACTGCAGCTTCACTAAAATGCATGCTATTAAGATGCTCCCTCCTTCCTTCAAATAGTGTTTGCAACAACAACCCCGGTAGTACATACGGAAGCACTCAAATTGTGAGGAATTCAGATTAGATGGCAGGGCAACAGCTTGAACAAGGAGATATCTGATGGACAGGGACAGTCAGGATATTGGTAAGAAACACAGTGAGTACAGGAATGCTACCAACCAAGGTACACGTGCCAAGGTGAGCTTTCAGTCCTGAGACACTGCCATATACAGATTCACAACCCTGAAACAGAAAAAAAAGGTCTGTGTCAGCAAAACTCTAGTTAGAAATCACTTCTTCCTGGATAAGAAAGTCTTACTCTCTGAAACACAATTCCCAAAGTGGTAAGAGAGGTAGAGGAAGGGAGATAGCAAGTCGTAGAGCGACAGAAAGCTTCTTGTAAAGAAGACCTTCAAAAGGGACTTAAGATTTCAGTAAGTTAAATATTTCCAGTCTGAGCACATATAGACATACTAAACTGACTCCTCTCACAGTCAGAATCACCCTCTATCACAAGCCTGAGTAAAATCATAGTTTGCATTTTGCCTAAATGACAGCAAAGATTCATCTTGAAGAAAGCACAGGGGCAAGTGCAAGACTCTAAAATCTCTCTTGCCCTGATCTTGTACCTAGTGGCACAGAGCAGAAGTACTGCATCTGGCATCAACAGTCCCAGTTAAAGGGCAGCTTTAAGGGCCTACCCCATGTGGAGCTTTCGGCATCAGTCTCAGGATAATAGATCATGCTCAGCCAGCAACCCAGAACCTGAAATGGGAGATTAGGTGCAAGACATGCTTCTGCGTTAGTGATCAGTGAACTAGGACAGCTGCTTTCTGGGGGCAGCTCCATATAAAACATCATGTTGCAATTCTTATACAAACCTGAAAACCAGGGAGAGAGTGCTGAGTGTGGGACAGGGAGGGGAGAAGTCCTTGTCTCTACACCAAGACCATATGAAAGCCACTACTGACCCTTGGCTATGCAGCAGTGCGCATCACATGCATCATGTGCACTAATAGTTTCCATTTCTTCTCACTGGATCTGACTGGTGACTGCTGCACGGGATTGTAAGAAACTATGTGCACATGCATAAGCAAACCTAGACCAGGATGCCAGGATGTGTGTCTTTCATAGCCCATTTCAAGCTTTCAAAGTAAAACTGAGGTGCTGTGCCAAAGTCCCTTTACTCTCAGATTTTCACCTCTACTTCTCTATTCCTCTATAATTAAGATTGAGCACACCTGCTAGACAGCAGGAGCCTGTCATTTTTCCACTGCTCAGTCACACCTTCAAATGAACCAGTGCCAAGCTGGATGTGAAAGCTGTATCAGTCTGACACAGAGGTATTAGCTCTGAAGGGGACAAACACATCCCCAGAAGGAGCATCCCTAGGGCAACAGTCCAAACAGGGTCTTGGCTACACTAACTGACCATACTGAGATGGAACAGAATTTGTCTCTTGCAGAGAGACAAACTGCAGTTTCAAGGTTGTGGAAAGCTGTTGGCTCATACAGACCTGAAATCTGCTCCTTTTGAGGCTTCAGAAAGACTTAAGGATTACCTGATTTGGTAAGGATTACCTGATTTGGACAGTGGACTCTTCGGTACATCTTTATCTCTGTTTTCCATTTGCACAGCACATCTTGACTAAATGTGGGCAGTCCAGGACGAGTGTATTTCAGCTGAGATAAAGAGATGGAATTGAAAGCTGGAATCAATGCTAGTTACACATTGTGACAAGTACGTTCCTTTCTCTCCCAGTTTTTGTGACAGAAGTGCTATTTCTTTTCCTATTCTAACAACCAAACTCAATAACCAATCTTCTCCCATCCTACTGCCTCTACAAACATAACTGAATGTGGAAATCCCCTGCAATACCAGAGTTCAAAACTTCCCACACCTCTGACTACAATTCCTCCAAACGTACATATCCTCATTAAAACCATGAATCATCCTTTCCCCTTGGGTTTCCCTTACAGCCTAAAAGTTGCTCCTGGAGACTGTCTGAAGCCTGAAAAGTGATGAAATACCACTGCATGGTGGCAGCAATTCACAACCTCTGATTTGTGAGCAACATACTGCCTATAACTCCTTCCACTGCTTGTGCCCACTGAAAATTACAGCTACTATAGCAATAGGACCTTAAAATCATTATAGCCTGCCTGGATAAAATACTTATACCACAACAATTGCTAATGTAACAATACCATAATCTAAGATCAGAGAGGGCAAAACCTGATCTCTTTCACAAGGTATTACTTCTTCAGTATTAATTTCCATGGGCGATTAAACACTGGCAACTCTGCACAGATACCAGTACAAGACTCATCTTTGAGAAAGACTCAAACCCTGTATGGCATTTTTCAGGCCTCGTACCTTCCGATCATCTGGAATCAAGTCCTGTAGCACTTTTCTCTTGGGCCACTCTTTGGCCAGCTCTTCTCCAGCTAGCTCATGGAGATAGTAGATTGCCACCTTCGCAGATCTCCTCTGAACTCTCCCTGTATTATTTGGCTCCCGTTTTATTTCCTTCAGGCTCTCTGTTCTTCTCTCCTCATGGAGGAAAGTGACCTGCAATGAAGGCCAAAAAAGGTGAGCCTCCTTCACCAGTTCCTATTTCGGCTACACTAAATACTGTGAATTGCTCTGCCAAATCCCTCACAAAAATGCTGCAGCAGCGGTTCACTGACAGAAGTGCATCTCACTACCACAACAGACCCCAAAATCTACACAGGAACACAGCAGTAGGGCTCAAGCAAAGAGTTTCATGCATCCCCTGGTCTTGAAAGGATACCGCATGGACAAGAAGCATAGTATTGCCTGTTCTGCTCCAGTGACGATCTTCTAAGAGCAAAGAACAGCATAATAGGAAGCTCTCAAAAGTTACATGTGTTTTGGCTGGGATAGACTTAAGTATATTCATAGTAGCTTGTATGGTACTATGTTTTGGATTTGTGACTAAAACAGCATTGATAACACACCAATATTTTAGCTATTGCTGAACAGTGCTTACACAGCATTAAGGCCTTTTCTGTTTCTCATGCTACCCTACCAGTGAGTAGGCTGGAAGTGCACAAGCAGCTTGAGGGGGGAAACAGCCAGGGCAGCTGACCCCAACTGACCAAAGGGATATTCCATACCATATGATGCCATGCTCAGCAATAAAAGCTGGGGAGAGGAGGAGGAAGAGGGGATGTTTAGAGCTATGGAATTTGTCTTCCCAAGTAATCATTACACATGATGAAGCACTGCTTTCCTGGAAATGGCTAAACACCTGCCTACTGATGGGAAGTAGTGAATGAATTCTGTATTTGGTTTTGCTTGTGCACACAGCTTTTTGCTTCACCTATTAAATTGTCTTAATCTCAAATCCATGAGTTTTCTCGCTTTTACCCTTCTGATTTTCTTCCCCATCCCACTGGGGGTGAGTGAGTGAGCAGCTGTGTGGGTTAACCCACAACAGTATGTTAGCATCGTTATTCCCTGGAGAAAAAGTCAGGCTGCCAAGTTTACTACTGCCATGGAGACTTACTATCAAAAACTTCATCCTAGTCACAGAACAGCCACAGCTGCTGCTAGAAGGAAAGGAACAAGGACAGAATACTCCAGAGATACAGGAAAATGCGGAGATTTGCTATCTCTAATTACCCACCCAAGTAGCAGTAACAGACAGAAGCCTATGTGAGTCTCAAGTCTGAATGGCCTGAATTACCACTACTCTATCCTGATAACTATGGCAATTTGCACTTACCGGCCCATGCTTAGATCGGAGATGGTAGACAAGACCCGCCTTCGATTTGTATGCTTTTCCACAGTGATGGCACTTCATCGCCATTTTCTCCAGCTCAGAAGCAGCCTTCCCACATTTTTTAACATGATATAGATATCCCATTATGCTAGTGAAGCTGCCTGTGCAGCCCTGTCAATGCAGAAGAAAAATACATGGAACAAATGCTCTCCAAGTGATTACAAGACCACTGTGTATAGAATCCACAATATACTGATCAAAGTACTACCACTTTTCCCGGCAGATCAAAGACAATCAGGCAGTAAACTTTAATGTCCATCTAGAGAAAATCTGGGACAAAGAGTTGACTGAAAGTGGAAGAAATTGTTTCTTAGAACTTATTTGTAGGTAGTGGGGAACAAAAAAATTCAACATATGGAATAGAGAAGCAAGACATTAAATGAGGATGTACAAAACAAAGATTTTCAGACACAAATGGAGGATTTGGGCAGGAAAAGAGGAAGGTTTTACACTTGGTTGGATAGTTGAACTGTCTAGAATGCAGCAATATTAGGGAAATTGTAAACAAAACTTTCAGCTGTTCCTAGGATACAGCTCATGTCTCAAGCTGCAGAGGAGGACAACAAACTCCAACAGTTCTTGCGGACGTCACTTACTAGAAAATCTCCTAACCCTGAATCCAGTGATTGGTTTGACGCTGAGCTTGAAACAGGACAAATCAAACATATATCAGCAAGTTTTTAAGTGTTCTTAGATGTACGCATCTGCCCTCCATCCCCTCTCTACCTGAGGCCAATCTTGGAATTTGCAAAAACAATAGACATTATTGATTCTGCATAAAAACACCTTCCCAGCTATTACAAACAACTAAGAAAGGAACAGAAGTACACATTAATAAAATACTTTTGGTGCACAGAAGAAACAATTCAGTGTCCTCCCAATCCCCCTTGAATACACCAACATACTAAATATTCAAGGACCTCTAGCTGATCCTTCCTGAGCACAGGGGCTGGACTAGATGATCTCAGGAGAACCCTTCCAACCTTAACAATTGCATAATTCTGTGAACAGTTTATAATACCGTTTCAAGGTAAAATGGTTATCCTTTAACTTTTTTCCTCCCTGACGTCGTCAATTGAATGCATTTATAAGTTCATACCTTTGCTCAATCTACATTTACACATCTAGTCTAAAAAAGCCATTTGAAAAAATCTGAAATCACAAATAAAATCTGTTTTAATCAGCCTAGTAATCCTCTCTTTTAGAGTTTAAATGGGGATCAGACAATAACCAAAGCTGATCACCTTTCTAATATAGGCAAGAGAATGTCACCTAGCAAGTCATGTGTAAAGCCCTAAAACTTTTAGTTGAGCTAGTTAGTATTCACTAGACTCTTATTTTATTTAGTCAAGAGATTCTAAACAAGTATCAGTTATTTCAAAATTAATTCTCTATGCTCAGTACTTCATAACTGTTCAGAGGAAATTCTCCATGCCTCGTGCTGCTTTCCTGGTAATGCATCATCCCTCCAAAGTCTCTCAAGAGACTATTCTGTCTTAAAAGCATAACTAGGATCTTGAAACAAAGCCATCTTTTGCCAGCACCAAAAGCTTATCTAGGAGAACTTTCATAATATTATATGTTCACGCATCTGTTGCTGTTCAACTTAAGATACTTAGACAATGCAGCTTACCTCCCTTGCACACTTTAGTTTTCCCATACGCTTCAAAACCTTCCGAAGGCGGTCTCGTTCAAGCTGTTCATCCAGTTCTCCTCCCTCTTTCACAACTGGCTAAAGCACAGCAGAAGGATGAAAGAAAAATACAGGATGCTCAGCATTTATACTGAAGGAAAGCTTTTAAAATAATTAAATCTCTGCAACTTGTGATTTTACAGAAGCGTATTTAATACAACAATCCCTGTCTATAACCCAGAAAAACTGAATTATCTTTAAAAGGAGTGAACTGCCTGAAAACCACTTTGCAGATAGCTATGTATGAACAAAGCCTTGAAAAGACTTTGTCTCAAACTATATAGTTGCTGGGAAGGACACAGGTGTGTATTTCTATAATTACTTTTCTCCCCTTCTGCCTGTGGAATGTACTGACTCATTTCTATTCTACATCTTTAATATTTACTGGTCCTACCATTTCCACTTAGCCTAACTATAGCTAAGCAGACTAACTGCCTGTAATAGTTATTCATCTGTGCTAAACTACAGCTAAAGTTCTTCTCTTTTCTTTCTTCAGTGGTTATTATATATTACATCTAGACTAAAAAAGTTAAAACTGAGTGAAAGACCTATTCCTCAGGGCCAGAACATGATCCTTAGCGTCTTTCATTTACTAGTATAGCTGTAGCTTCAGATACCACAGTACTGGTAACTATGTAAAAAATAACAGTAATGAATTTTCTAAATGTTACCCAAACTTCTGAATAACCTTTCCAAAAGCTCTAATGCTTCACACCTACAACACAGACGCTACCTTCTTTAAATTAATAGCAAAGAGGAAAAGCAGATTGCAACATTTGTATCTTTACAGCAAATAGGCAAGAACTAAATAGCTTCTTCTGCTTTTTTACCTTAGAACTTGTAAAGAACTAAAATTTGGTCTGCTCTGGATGCAGGCAAACTGCTACTTTCTAGCAAGACTGAAAAGTGCAGTCTAATAAGCAATGAATTTTTTCTGATTGAAAACGTCTTTTATGTGTGACATCCAGCCTAAACAGAAATTCATCCGCTCTTCCTAAGATGCAGCATTCCTACCATCTCTGGTAACATACTACAGTTTTTCCAGATCTCCAATCTTAAAAGAATGATAATAGGTAGATGAGATCTGAGCAGCTACTACATTTGAAAAAACACACAATATTCCATTTCTGTGTGCATCAAGGAAGGAATAAAAGACTATCTTGCCTGTAGGACTTTCAGATGCAGAGCTGTTGTTACCTGATTGTTATGGTCTGCCATGACATGGTATTTCATCCCTCCTAAAGACTTCAGCTGCTTCCCACAGTGATGACATGTGAACATTTCCTACAAACAAACAAGGACATGGTGTGTGTAACTGTAAATTAACCAAAGCACTGGGAAAGTCTCTGGGAGAAAGGAGCACAAGAGCAGAACATTTTATTCGGGCCTGGTAACTGCCTATTATGAATAGAACAGATTTTATGGAAACTGAAGTTATGGGGAACAATGAAATAAGTATGCCTTTATTCACTACCCTAAAACTCCAGCAACAGGCTGAGCAAGAAGCACCATATGCAGCCTCTTAGAGACGTATAAAAGGCTCTTGCTTAGAGACATGATAATGAGAAGAAACTGGCTTTAAATACAACACAAAACAAAGTACAGAAATTTCTATCAGTAAGCTGAAGAGAATACAGAAAACATCTCTCTTGTTCTCACCTGCCTGCAATTTACCATATGTTTCTTCAGTCCTTCTACAGTCTTTCTCACCACAGCCCGGCATGTTGGACAGGTAACTCGACCTTTGTCCTGAATTTCCAAAGACCATCGCTCTTCCATACTACCTGTCAAAACAAAGGATTTGCAATAAAACTGCAAACACAAAATCTCTTTTTCCGTCAATGTGCACAATGTATCCTAGAAGGAAATGGATCACATGCTACCAAACTTGTGCCCTCCTACACTTGAATAGTTTAGCTCATCTGCAGCTTTAGATGTGTCATGGGACAAGGTAGACATCACTTTTTTTGGAAGATCATTTGATAAAAACTCCTAACACTATCATCCTCTTGTGAGAAGAGTTCTTCTATTTGTTCAGCAGAGATTTTTCCTTCACTCATTTTTATTACACAATTACTTTACTCTTCTTTTGGCAAAAGGCTCTTGACAAAAGTAGGCACAGATGTGACTGAACAGTTCTGGGACAAAATCCATGGTTCAATTCTACTAAATAAATCTTTAGAACTTCACTTGTGTTTGACAGTGGTTTTGGCTCTGAAAGTGAACGGAGCTGCACCACCACACCAAGCCACTCAACAGCTAGGGAAAAGTATCCTGTGAGGCATGGTTTTCAGTTCCTGGTCTCTTTTTGCAATGTCAAGAAGTAGCTTTAGCCACAAGGATAATAAATTACTGAAATGGGTTCTGGGAAGAAAGTGGCTTAAAAGCCACCTACTTGAATTCTTATCATAAAAATATCTAAAGGTTTTTCTCCTTGCCCAGTAATAACAGGAAAGGTTTGTCTCTCAGGTTGTTAGCAGAAAAGTCTGTGAATCAAACAGCACTTGACAGAAAACTGGGTAAATTAATGAGCGCTGTGAGTTACACATACCAAGTCATTTCATTTGCTGAGTCAAGGCTACAATGTTATTTTTCTAGGACAGACTGCTTGGGTCTCTGGCTATCAGAAGAGGTGATGTGGCAGCAACAGCTACAGTTTTTCCTGCAAACATAGTCTACTGAATAAAAAAGTATAAATATTTTTATGAGTTTTATACTGAAACTATTTTAACGGGCTTTTGCTGAGTTCAAAAGTGATTCCTCCATCACTGTCCCATTATGCAGTGTTTTTAGGTTAAACCATGCAAAGCTATTCTATTAGGCAGCACACAGTCCCTCCAATATTGCTCTGCAATATTGCAATAATTTAGCAGCAACTTCTTTGTCAACAATAAATTGAACAACAAAATGGAAACATTAGAGACACAGCTGTTGCACATACTCAACTCACAGAGTCACAATAATCTCTTACCCGCTTTATAAACAATTCTGAGCACCTGCTCCTTCTTTTTACCTGTGCCATAGGTTTCTGGTTCTTTCTGAACACGGTGGCTTTTTGTTTTGGAGTTTTGTTGTGCTCCCACTTGCTGTTTTTTTCCTGTTACAAGAAACAAGAAAGACCAAGATTTAATTCCATGACCCATGTTACAAAAAAAGAGAGCTTGGCTAGGAGGTTGCTATTCAGTCTGCTGTCTCAAACCTACTCGTTCAGAAATATTCTAGATATTTAGACTGGTGACAAAAACAATAGAATTGAACACATTGAACACATTGTGACCCCTCGTTCAATTCTTCTTTCCATTTTACAGAATCACAGGATTGTTAAGGTTGGAAGGGACCTCCTGAGATCATCTAGTCCAACCCCCATGTTCAAGCAGGCTCAGCTAGAATAGGTTGCCAAAGACCATGTCCAGTCAGGTTTTCAGTAACTTCACAGGTGGAGACTCCACGACCTCTATGGGCAACCTGCACAAGGGTTTGAACACCCTCATAGTAAAAAAGTATATTCAGTGTATTCAGTGTTTTAATTTGTGCCCATTGACTCTTGCCCTGTCAATGGGCACTACTGAAAAGAGTCTGGCTCCCTTTTCTTCATTCCCTCACATCAGGTATTTATACACACTGATAAGATACCCCCTGAGCCTTCTCTTCTCCAGAATCCCAGCTGTCTTAAGCATCTCCTCATATGCTCGCTCTTGGTCAGTTTACTGTCCACCAGAATGCCAAGGTCCCTCTCTGTAGAACTGTTTTCCAGCAGTTAGCCCCTGGCATGTGCTCGTACATGAGCTTATTCCTGCCCAGGTGCAGGACTATGCATTTCCCCTTGTTGAACCTCATGAGATTTCCCTCTGCTTACTTCTCCAGTATGTCCAGGTCCCTGTAAATGACAGCACACACATCTGGCATACCAGCCACTCTTCCCAGTTTTGTATCACTGGCAAACTTGCTGAGGGTCCACACTGTCCCATTGTCCATCTCATTAACTGAAGTGTTAAACAGCACTGGCCCCAGTATTTATCCCACGGTACACCGCTAGTGACTGATCACAACCCTTTGGGCCCAGATATTCAGCTGGTTTTCAATCCACTACACCATTCACTTACCTAACCTGTACTTTGTTAGTCTGCCTATGAGGATGTTGTGGGAAACAGCACCAAAAGTTTTACTAAAGTCAAGGTAAACAACATCCACTGCTCTCTCTTCGTCCACCAAGCTAGTGATCTCATTGCAGAAGGCTACCAAGTTGATTAAGCCCAATTTCCCCTTTGTAATTCCATCCTGATTACTCCCAATCACCATCTTGTCCTTCAAGCAATTAGCAATGCTTTCCAGAAGGATTCTCTCCATCACCTTCCCAGGGATTGAGGTGAGGCTGACCGGCCTGCAGTTCCCCAGATCTTCCTTCTTTCTGACCTTGATGACAGGAATGATACTTGCTCTCTTCCAGTCTTCAGGAACCTCTCACAGTCACCATGGCCTTTCAAAGATAATCAAGAGCGGCCTCGCAATGACATCAGCCAGCTCTTTCAGCACTCAGCGCAACCCATCAGGCCCCAGGGGACTTAGGTACATCCAGTTTGTTTAAGTGCTCTAACCTCATCTTCTTCCACCACAAGGGTAAGGCTTCCTTGCTCCAGACCTTCCCTCTGGTCTCAGGTGCCTGGGATTCATGAAGGATGGTTTAACTGACAAAGCCCGAAGCACAGGAGGCACTGAGTACCTATGCCTTTTCCATGTAATCTGTCACTAGTTCCTCTGCTCTATTCATAGAATCATAGAATATCCTGAGTTGGAAGGGGCCCACAAGGATCATCAAGTCCAACTCCTGGCTCCACACAGGACCACCTAAAAATCAAACCGTATTTCTGAGAGAGTTTTCCAAATGCTTCTTGAACTCCAGCAGGCTCGGTGCCGTGACCACTTCCCTGGGGAGCCTGTGCCAGTGTCCGACCACCATCTCAGTGAGGAATCTTTTCCTGCTATCCAACCTGAACTTCCCCTGACATAGCATCATGTTGTTCCCTTGGGTGCTATCACTGGTCACCAGCGCCTCCCTCTCTGCTCCCCCTCGCGAGGAAACTGTAGACCGCGATGAGGTCTCTCCTCAGTCTCTGGTTCTCTAGGCTGAACAAACCAAGTGACTTCAGCTGCTCCTCATGTGTCTTCCCCTCTAGACCCTTCACCGTCTTTGTTGCCCTCATTTGGACACTCTCTAGTAGCTTTATATCTTTATATTGCGGCACCCAAAACTGCACGCAGTACTCAAGGTGAGGCCGCATCAGCACAGGCTAGAGGGGGACAATCACTTCCCTTGACTGGCTAGCAATGCTGTGCTTGATGCACCCCTGGATCCAGTTGGCCCTTTTGGCTGCCAGGGAACACCGTTGACTCGTGTTCAATTTGCCATTGACTAGAACCCCAGATCCCTTTCCGTGGGGCTGCTCTCCAGACTCTCGTCCCCCATTCTGTATATATTTCCAGATATATTCAGCAGTGCACCCACATTTTACCTACTTTACTTGTAGAACCCTTTCTTGTTGCCTTTCACATCCTTTCCCAGATTCAAGGTTGGCCTTGGCTTTCCTAACCTCATCCCTGCAAGATCAGACAGTAATCCTACACTTCTCCTTTGTCACCTACTCCTACTTCCACCTCTTGGACACTTCCTTTTGCAACTAACCACTGATTAACAACCCTTTGAAGGCATGAAAGACCTATGATATCAAGCATTTCCCCCTCTCCGTCTCTGTAGTAAAAGAAAAATTAAAGTGGTTGGGTGTGATTTCTCCTCAAAGAACCGATATTGCTATTATCATCTACTCATTAACCTCCAGATGTTTACAAGTAATTTGTCTGATTATTTAGTTCAGAATCTTTTGGGAAACTGAAATGAACCTAACTAGACTGTTCTTCCCCTACTTCATTTTTTCCACCCTCTGCCAGTCTTTAAGAGAGACTGAAATTAGAATAAACATCCCCCACTGTAAAACAGACACTAGTCAGCAGTATCCTACAAGATACACAGAATCAGAAATAGAGTTGGAGGACAGCAGAGGATAGCATTTGGGCAGAAATGAAGTCTGAAATACCTGGAGGTCTGTAACTAGGAATTACAAGTTATTTATATTACCAGAAATCTTCTGCTTCTTCTTGGGAGAGTCTTTAAGATCTTCACATTCCCCTTGCTCAGATTTCCTCTTGCCTTTCAAAAGTACTTCTCCTGCTAACAAGCAAGAATAGAAATGCTTCAGTCTTATTAAGACTCAGTCTGGATAACAGCTTTGTGTCTGTCTGCTGCCTCAATTTCTCCTCATATTCAATACTTCTAAAGAAAAAAGTAGTTTTTGGATACCAATGAGCTACATACGGCCTTCCGATTCAGTAACATTAGGCACTCCATGGCCTGCAATCCTCCAGTACAGAAGACATAGAAGAAACAGTGCCATAGCATGGTTTGGGAAAATTGCACTGCTCAGAAAGAGAGCCAGAATATGATAGGTTATGTCACAAAAAGCTCATCTGCACACACAAAAAGGAGCACAGAGAGACGATGGCAGGTGGGGAAACATGAATAATGTCCTGCCTACCCTTACTATTTCCTAGCCCATTAAAGACCTGCAAAGTTGCTGGCACCTAGACCTCCCTATGCACACATGCACACAGAATACAGAGTCCTATGACTCTTCATGAGCACAGAGAAGTACAGAAGCACAATGGCAAGCAGGGGAACCCAAACTAGGGATTCAAAGAAACAGACAACTTCCTCCCAGGTCTGTCCCAGAAGACCCACCAGCCCCACTGTCTAGATATGAAAGCCACCAAGGTGAGTCAATGGGAGCTGCTCTCTGGAGCATGCTTTGCAATGGGAGGTGGGTTGGGGTAGTGGTGAGTGTGGTGTTAATGCCTACAGTTATGGGACACATGGAATGCAGGGGAAGACCATTTAATTATTATACAAGACACTACAGGATGTTTAGGGGTGGTATCAAAGGCAGGGAAAGGAAGGGAATGAGGTGGTTTGGGGAGGAACACATGTGGGAAAACAGCGGAGGGGGATAAAAAGGGGCACTTGCTTGTAAACATGTGGTTGGTCAGCATACAAATCTGCTCACGCCTGGCACTGAATCAGCATAGTCTCTGGGTGATGGACTCTGAGGGACTCTGTATTCTGTGTGCATATGTCCATAGGTGTCTGCAGGGAGGTCTAAGTGCCGGCAACTAAAGTGACACCACAGGTCATAGGGGCGAGTGTGTCTGTGGTGCCACCAACTGGAGTGAGAGTTTGTGAGTGCATGATTGCTAGTGACTACCAGCTGGACTAGCTGGTGAGTAGGTTAAGAAACCCGGGAGCCAGGTGTACGTGTGTGTGGCATGGCAGAAGGGCATGATCACAGTGGAAATTGGCTACCAGAGAGACCAGCTAACTGCCAGACAGCAGAGTCTGTGAGTCTGAGCCTATCTATAAGGTCTACACCACCAACTGGAGTGGCTCTGCAGGCCTCTGGAGCTAGCACGTCCATGTACCAGCAGCTAGGAAGACCAGGATCCAGAAGCCAGTACTGAGTAAACTGAGTGCCTAAGTCCAGCTACAGGAGGGATCCACATGGCACATATGTGTGTACACACAGATACACACATATATTTTATATATACACACACCTTTTTTTTTCCTCTCACTAACATATTTTCATCCTGATCAGCCAGAGAGGGAAATAGGATGGGTGCCATTAGTGCTGTTTGTGTGATTGTTGAGCATGTCTCTTTGTGTTGATGTGTGTGGCTAGCTGCGTATACATGTGTTGTATACATGTGTTTGTACATATGGAAACATATGCTCAGTCTTGCTACTGGTTGGACCTGGGGGCATGGAGCTGCAGCAATGTCACCTCTATCAAGCTACCAGATTTGGCCCTCCCTGCAACAGGATGGAATACAGGTTCTGATTTAGAGAGGGAATAAAATGCATTAAAGAAAGAAGAGCCACATGAGAAGTTTGGAAAACAATTCTGAAGCCAGGAAATCTGAATGTCCCTACAACATATGACCCCATCCACTCCAAATCAGAAAAATCGTAAGTGCAGTAAATGGGGGGAAAAAAAAGAAATAAAAACACCTAAAAAAAATAAAAAATAAAAAAATCTAACAACCACAAAAGCCATGCTTAACCCAGAATACTGCTAAATGGTCCACTGCTGTACATTTTAGTGTTGCTTTGTTCTATTTTTAAAGCTCTCACAGCATATTCCTGAAATGATTGCCAGAACCCCTACACATCCCTCTTCTACAGATAAAACTGAGATCAGTCACAGAATCATTAATTTTAATAGACAAGTCACTCAAAAGGAACTGCATAACACCAGAAAATTTTAACTACGCTTCTGCAGTGGAGGAAGTTTGTCCCTCCTAATAGATAAGCATCGATACCAAGCTTGTAATTTGTGGCTGAACTGCAGCATGTCTTTCAGAAATCATCAAATCTCTCACAAAACAACTGAAGAGAAAAACAGTTTTGCATTGAGCCAAGAGTGATGAGTACCTTTTTTTTCTGAAGATTTGTTAATGCTGTTTTTTATGCCTCTCATTTCCAACCAGTAAGCAGGCCTGCGAATAGTCCGCTTGCTTCTGGACTCTGCACTTCCGTTCACTTGACTCTTCAGAGAGCCAGAAGAAATGTTGCTGGCTGTCTCATCATAGTTACTGTTCAGTCCTAGGGCAGTAGTTTCCACCTCCTCAAATTGCTTAGACCTGGAAAATATCAACTTGAAATCATGTATACACACACACACACACACGTATACACATACACACAACCATAATGACTTGGCAGACAACATCCCTTTTATTCTCCCAAGTGCTCTAAAAATTCAGCTCACAGTTCATTGAATCTCTTGAGTTTTGTGAACTGAAAAGTGCTAGCAAGGCAAAACATCCTAAATGTTATTATCCAATACATCTTTTAGAGTTTGACATTAGAAAGCCTCCTGAGAACACCGGTAAAAAAATATTCATCCTATCTCAGCATTTCAACTTAAGGATCAGGCACAAGATCATCACAGCTTAAAAATAAGTAACCAGTGTCCAGCATGGATCTCATCTGAGATCCTCATCAAACAAATAAAAATTGTCGCAGCTTTTAAATTTAGACTACTATGTAAACACCAGATACAGTTTTCCAACAGGAATCTCTCAGTCATTTTTTTTCCCCTCAGTGAAACTTGACATAAAACATTCACATACTTTTTGTTTCCCAGAGACCTCTTGGCCTTCTGTTGTCCGTGATGTGCAGGCATGGTATCCTAAAAAAGTAGAACAATTCACATTAGCAGTATAATTTTTCTTCTTGAATGCTTGTTTTCCAGCCAAACACAATCACCTGCACTTTGAGGATGTGCATACTATCATCTGAATAGGAAACAACCATCTTCTGCAACAAAGAAGTTGTTCTGTAACAAGGAACCCTTTCATTTCCAGCTGAATTAGAATTGTAAACAAAACAGGGATGAGCTCCTCTCCACTTCCCATATGAAATCCAATCACTCCCCTTGGACTGTTCCATGATGGAGTTTTCTTTGTCTCCAATTAACTCAGTGGTACCTGCTTTCTGCCTATACCTTATCGCATGATGACAAATAATTTAGTTTGTAACCTACTCGTTTTCCTATAATAATAATTCTTGCATTTTCCATGCCAAGAACGTTGTATCAAGACTCTTTTAAGTTCTCTTTTCATTTTTTTTATCTCAATTATTTTGTCATATTCCATCAGTTTCTCAGCTGTTTCCTTTATCCACATCTTAGAATCCTCTTTATTTAATAAAGATTTGTTGTCATTTCTTGCTTGCTACTTCTTATGTTCTTATTAAGACGTAATATAACAGATACCACTGACATTTTCAAGTCAGTATAAACAACTCATTTGCTGTACTTTGTTCGTGGCATGTGGACAATCATTTATCACCATTTTCCAAATACTAACAATGATTCAATCTCACTCTTCATTGGGAAATTCTAATTTCTCATTTGTAAATTCCTATTTGGAACAAGCTGCCCAGGGAACCATCCCTGGAGGTATTGCAGATGCCCCAACCCTGGAAGTGTCTAAGGCCAGGCTGGATGGAGCTTTGAGCAACCCAGTCTAGTGGAAGGTGTCCCTGCCTGTGGCAGGGGGGCTGGAATTAGATGATTTTTAAAGTCCCTTCCAACCCAAACCATTCTATGATTCTCTTTAAGAGATGTGTAGATGTAGCGCTTAGGGACATGGTTTAGTGATGGACTTGGTAGTGTTAGGTGATGGTTGGACCTGATGATCTTATGGATCTTTTCCAACCTAAATGATTCTATGAAACCCAGGACACAAATTCTGGTCGTACAGACTAGAAAACAAAATTCAATGCCAAGTAAAAGTATGAGATAGAAAAAACTGTAACCTGGGAACAGAAGAGTATTTTGCCACGTACAGGAACTGGCTAAGAAAATGAAAAAAAAAAAAAAAAAGGATAAATTACCTTATCTTCTTTACGGAAAAATGTAATATACATATCAATTGGACCATGCTATTAAGTGTTTTAGTTAATAGAAATAAATGTTACAAGTTATCTGGAAAAAACAGCGAACAGGGATGTGAGAGAATTTGAAGAAATCATAAAAACACGATGACTTGTCAGGAGTTGCTGAGAAACTTCAGGTGCTGTAACAAAACTAGAGAATAGGCAGCTTCAAGGCAAATGAAATTCGCCACTAAAAACGGCAGTAGAAAAAAATAACCTCAATATGTCTTTTATGCTGCTGGCTTCTCATGGATGTATAGGAACATCCAGTAGTTCAATCTTCCTATGAACACAGCCAGCTAGAGACACCCTAACCCCAGGTATACACCAGAGAAGAAATTCAGAAGTGGACGCTGACATCAGCTAGATGAATTCTTAAGCTGTGGCTACAGAGTGTCAGACTCTCCTTCAGCCTCCAGCCCCAGCATCTCCTCTCATGGAAAGGTGAGGGAAGCAGCAGGAGAGAAATTCACAACTGCTTGACCAATGTCTTAACAATCATATCTTATCTTCTTCGGGAAAAAAAACATTTGAATGTTTGTGTTACTTTGATGTAGTTTACATGCTGCTAGTGGTACAAACAGAAGTGTTTGGGAAACCCTACATCAGAAAGGTGGAAGAACCTCAGTGTGATGAGCAGCTGGAAAAAATTAGGCCTGTGAAGTTATAACAATAAAAAGGAAAGAACAGGCCTAGTCTGCTGTAATCATCTGCCCTAATCTACCAAAAGAAGAATCTAGATGATTGACAAACATGGCATATGCTTTACTATTTTTAGGACTACAAAACTTTGTATAATAATTGAAGATTAGTATGAAGAATTTAGCTCATATTTAAGGATCAGCGGAAAAAAAAAAAAAAGAGAGGAAATGCAGTAACTACTAATGAATTCGTTTCACAGCTACCGAGGTGTTAGTGGACGCAGCAAGTGCCCCACGCTGCCATGATTGTCCCTGTCCCCAGCGGAAACACCCCAGGACCTGGGGCAGGCACGACAGGCTCAGCGCGCTTTAGGGGACTCCCTGGTTCGATCCCCATTTCAATATTTTCCTCCATACTTCACGGACAACAGCCTCCTGCCACAAAGGCCTTTCAGTCAAAACGCGCGACCGGCGCCAGAGCGGGGAGCCAGCGGCGCCCTGCGCCAGGGCCCTGTCCCGGCCGCCCGGAGCCGGGCCCAGCGGTCCCGCAGCCCTTCGGACGG
>VXAA01006331.1:7177-19705 GCA_013399115.1 Anseranas semipalmata | reverse complement strand
GCGCGTACCTGGCCGGCGGCGGAGGGGCTGCCGGGCGCGTGCGCGTGCGCGTCATGGCGGCGTGCTGTGGGGCCGCCCCCCGCCTCCTCCCCCCCGCGCCCCGGAAGAACGGGTGGCTGCTGGGAAGATGGCGGCGGCGAGCGGGCCGGAGGGGGCGCCGCCGCTGCCGCCGGTGTGCGTGCTGGTGCTGGGCATGGCCGGCTCTGGGAAGACTACCTTTGTGCAGGTGAGAGGCGGCTGTGCCGAGCTGTCGGGTTACCCGCGGCTGTCCCCGCGTCGAGCGGGGCCTGACGCCTTCTCGTGTCCCCTTAGCGACTCGCGGCCCACTTGCACGGCCAGCGCTGCCCCCCGTACGTGATCAACCTGGACCCCGCCGTGCACAACCTGCCCTTCCCCGCCAACATCGGTGAGTCCTGCCGCACTGACCCGTGCCCGGGGCCGTGCCGGGCGCTCGGCAGCGTGAGGTCGGGGAAGGAAGGAAGAGAGGGAGGGAGGGTCCCTGATCGCGTGTTTGTCGAGGCCGCAGGAACAGAGCAAGTTCCTTTTGCCATAAGGAAGTTAAACCTTTTTTGATATGTTGCTTTTCTTATGTTTCGCAGAAGGGGAGGGGAGGTATGTGGTGGGAGGCATTTGATTAGGCTGCTCATCCTATCTTTAACAGATGCCAAGTCCTAACATGAGGAGGCTTTTAATTTTTTTTTTCTTGATTGTGAATTTTTAGGACCAAAGCCACTCTGCCATCGCATTTGTGCATATTTTATATTATCTTGTGTGATTCAATGTGTGGCTTTTTTTTTTTCGTCTCTTCACTGGCAATGAACTTTTTAGCAGATTTGATCTGGTTTCCTGTCTCCGGAGCTGTGGTACCTGTATGTGCTACCAAATAAGTTCTTCAAAGCAGTTTAAAAGACATTAATTTTAGAGAAAATACCTAAACAATAAACAGTCTTTATGTCTAGCCATTCCAAAAAGTTTGTTGTTCCTAAAAGCTTATCAATTCTTAGGTCTGTGAGGATTCTCTCTATTAAGCTTTATAAGGTTTGTCAGCCTGTCTCTCTAGAAAATAAAAACACTTTGGTACTACACTACCTTTCATGTTGTCAGATGAAGAATTAGATAATGCATTCTAGTGCCGGATCTCTCATACAATGGTTAAATATATAAATTTTATTAACTGGTGTTGATGAGCAGAGAAGAAAATTCAACTTAAGCAGTTACTACTAAATAACTTAATCTGGTGATGTTTCACATGAGGTACACTGAGTTTCATATATGTGATGAGAGCATAGCAAATCTGTTGGATTTTATTTATTGTACTTGTGAGATTTTTTGTGTTGGTGCTAGATGTATTACTGAGGCAAAAGGAGGCTTGCTAGAAAAAGAAAGGTTTTCACTGGTCAGCAAATTGATAAAGAAGGCTATTTTAAAAGAAATGTACTAAAATTATCTATACTTATTCCCACCCTAGATATCCGGGACACTGTGAAGTACAAAGAAGTCATGAAACAGTATCCTTTTTTTGGTCTTACAATGATCTTTGAAATCTCAGATTTAGTAAAAGTTGCCTGCCACTTCTGCACATTAGGGTGAAGGGGGCAGGTGGTGCTGGGGATTGCAATAATGCAGACTGTTGCATGAAGATCAGAAGTTTTTGACTGTATTTCTTGCATGTAAGATTAGAAATACGTGTTGAACAAGATTTGATACATCTTAGGTGTAAAAAGTACGCTAAAAGTGTTTCTGCCTAGTAGTACATTTTTACAAGTAATGTGCACTCTGCCTACTTTTTTGTGTGTTTTTTTTCAACCCGCTTGTATTTTTCATGGAGGAAGCCAGCAGCTTTTTCCCCATGTATTTAGGAATATAATTTTATTTGTTATTAAAAACGTGCAAATTATTATTTGCTTGTAGCAGGTGGAGAAAACTGCTTCCACACTGACAATATTCAAAGCATTCTTGTCTCTCTGAATCTCTAAGGCATTGGACCGGTGGCTTATACTGTATAGTAATTTGATGACTGTAGTTCAGTAACATTACACTAAAATGGCTGCAGTTCCAGAGAGGTATTCCAGAGAGGTCCTTTGTCCCTTAAGTAATAGCTTTTGCTATTGTATATATATTTGCTATCTGTATATAGATAATATACAGTGTTTGGATTTGACATATTAGTGTCGCTCTTTTATATTTAATATTTTAGGAAAAAAAAGAGATGATGGAGGTTAGGATTATGATTTTGGCTGTTGTTTGATTAGGAGTGGCTAGCAAAACATCAAAGCATAAGTTTGAATTTGGTATGTAGATGCATTTTTGGCTTTGTTGTGTCTGTTAGCCATCACTGGAGTTTAAACATCTCATTGAATAGCGCTTAAGGGAAATGTCTGGCAGCATGTTTGGATATTTAGAGCAGTAGCCCTAGAAAACTGTATGTACTGATGAATCGGTGCTCGTTCTTGTGCAGTAAAGAAAATATGTGATGTAATAAGTCTTTGTTTCCGTAAACATAATTAGTATACAGATCTATATGCATGAAAAAGAATTTTGAAATCTTCATCTTTAAGACATTTTGTGTCTCTACAAAGTTCATTCCTATTCTTTCCATTTAAATTCTGCTGTGCAAGAAATGTTTTAATTGTATTTTTGAAGTACATTCTTAAAAATGAACTGCATTCAAGACATTGTTAAATTCTGAGTTACTAGCTGTGTTGTTAATCTTTGTTAGAAAGACAAAGATGGCTTTGCTATATATGTGCACATACATTTTTTTTCTTTGTCTGAAATGGTAATGCTTGAATAATGGCAAGGGGAAGACATGGTGTAGCCCCTTTTCCTTTTGTCGGTAACACATCAGTCACAAGTCAGACCACTTTCTATTTGTTATGCTGCTGCATCACTTAAAAGACTTAATTGTGTGTGGGGAGTATTGTCTTTTACTGTATGGTATCCAGTGTGCGTGGTAAATGGCCAGCTACTATCAGAATTTAAAAATAAGCCCTCTGAGGTCTGCATAGTCATCTGCTTTCCTAAATGAAGTGTCTAGATATGGGCTGGGCCCAAATGGTGGAATAGTGACCTCTCTCAATCTTTTTGCTACAAGATTTGATCAGGTATGAGGTTGTTCCTATGTGATATTGTGCTATGGATGCTGTGCCTGGAGACTGGATTTTTATTGTGTAGCTGGAGTTTCAGAAAGCACTGTTGTTTAACCTTCTAATATTTTTTGCAGAGTTAGTGCAAAAATTAGTTAGTTTATTTTGCAAAGCAGCGAAATTGCATTAGGTCTCGTTTAAGGGAAATATGTCTTTCTTTTTTTCAACTTTTTCTTAATGTAAAATTCAGAAGTCGTATGTACAGAACATCAGTTCTTTAGTCTTTGTACATAACCGTTCTGTTGCACTATATTCACTACAAAATCTTCTTTTATATGATTGCTCTGGTTTTGAAGTAGGGAAGCTCACTTCTGGAGATCGGTTAAGTTTTCCTAGTATTATCTGATAATTGACTGTTCTCTTAAATCTTAATGCTAAATCAGCACTGAGGTGGGAACCTAATTCATGATATTAAAGCAATGCTCTATCTCTTAGGAAATAGGTAGGGAACAACTGCATTTATTATACCATTTCTTTTACCAGGTACTAGAATAAGGGTAGAATCAAAGTTGTTTTTGGCATATGCAATGTCTGAGTATTTTCCAGCCATCCATTTTCACACACTGAAGGGCTTAGACTTCCAGCTTTTCTGATATCTATATATGTAGCTGTACAAGTTAAAGTTAATGTTTCTGTTATGAAATGGTTATTCACGTTTCCTGTTCTGGCCCTAAATACAAGGTATACTGCTTCTTTTTCAATCAGGTGATGAAGTTTATTGAAAAAAGACAAAATGCATCCAAGTAAGTATATTCTACCAAGTTTTACTATTCCAGAATCAATGTGGGAAAACCACGTGAAATCCTAAAAAAGGATCTTTGCATGTTTTCTAGCTGTTTTTCAGCCTTTGTATAAATTTTATCTGGAAAAGGGCATAGATATAGAACAAAGTACTAGACTTTTTTTTGCATACATCAAAGAAACGTCTACTGATTCCAGATCTGCTTTTCTTGTCTTCCATTAGACCGTCATTTTTTTTCTCATGTAGCGTTCAAATGGGCAACAATTAATTTTTGTTCTGAAGAGTTTGCAGTAGTAAATGTCAAATTGATGCCTTTGATTCTAACAGAATCTTAAGAGAGTAGATGCTTCTTAGTCATAAAATTCACTCAGGAAATCTTCAGGAATGCCCTTAAATTTTGTCACTGTTTGGGAGAAGCTTTTCTGATCTGTAGCATGATAATCATGTGACTTGCTCTTCCGTGCCTGTGTTAGTCTAGTCAAGCACAACAGGACCTTGTGCTTGAATGATTTTTTTCCCTTTTTGTTTGTTGGGGGTGACTTCTTAACAGGTATGTTATTATTGACACACCGGGTCAAATTGAGGTATTCACATGGTCAGCATCAGGAACCATCATAACTGAAGCCTTGGTAAGTGTGTTCTGCATAACTTGACACTGAGGCTATGTGAGAAAAGTGCCTATTGAACAGTGCGTACTTCTAATTAAAACGTATTTTACCATGTGTTTCCAGGCTTCCTCTTTTCCTTCGGTGGTTGTTTATGTGATGGACACCTCTCGCAGTACTAACCCTATCACCTTTATGTCCAACATGCTGTATGCCTGCAGGTGAGAAAAGCTGAAAATGCAATCCATCTCTTTTGATTGCTTTGTCTCCTTGATATTTATTTGGGAGAGGAGGGGGGTGGGGGGACCATTTGTTTAGACTTCATCTGAGGAGTTTTTCAGTTGAGGAGAATATGTCCAATGAACTTGGAAATGCGGCTGAGAAGAAGGACCAGGGCTTTTTGTCCGTGATAAAGGCGTAGTTAGAATGTACAATGAGTGTATCCAGTCTGTTTTCTGACTTGAATAACAGATGTCTGTTGTTAAAGTAAAAATGGGGCAGACAAATTATTAAATATGTGAATTACAACATCAACTTCTTTCAAGATATTTCTTTCAGGTATTGACTGTAATTAAGTTTGAGACATGATGATTTTAACTTAAGTTTTTGACAAGTAGGAGTTTAGCATATGGAATTTCTGTCTGTAATCTTTTTATTTGCAAAGCCGACAGATCTACAAAGTCTCTAAAGAGATTTAAAGGTGATACACATCTTTACAGGTATTGCTATGACAACGTGTAGGGCTGTCTACAGCCATGAAACTTTCTGATGCTTCTCACACTGTGATTTATACTTGTGTGAGCGCTCTTCTGTAGTGCTGTGTTGGGCTGTTCATACCTAATGAGGAATAAACAGGTGGGGACACATCCCAACACATTTTTTTCCTTTGTTCCTGAACTGTTATGCAAATCAGACAATAGTGTAACAGTATAGTGTTTCTTGCTACTGTATGTTGGGCAATTGTTTGAGTTTATGTCTAACTGTAGCTTGTCTCTTTTAATACAGAACAGCTTGTTGATGAGAGAGCCCTATCTTTGTTCTTGCTTCTTAAAATCTATGACTTCTACTTGCTCTTTCTGGCAGTGTTACTAGACTCTTCAGGCAAACTAGATATGAAACCATTCAACTTTCTCAGTTAAGACTGAATTTAGTTGTTGATTGTAAGCACCATACAATGGATAAGTCTTGCTGGAGTCTGTGATTTGTCTTTGTTCGGCATTTTTATGTGTCTTAAAAGCTACTTTGTTGCAACAGCACTAACATACTAGTGATTTGGTTTTTTTTATTTTTTTCTCATAGGACTAAGCTGTTACTGGGAATATTAAAAAAGCAACTCATGCTTGTTCCCTTTTCAGTATTACTGACATCTATCTCCTCTTGAGATACTTAAACTGCTAATTTGGATATTGTCTGTCTCCATGGTTTCCCCATTGGATAAACAAAATAATTTAGGTACCAAAGGAGATCTGGAGGTCACCTGGTCAAAACTCGCACTGAAAACATTAAATAATCCATGAGACCTTAGTTTGAGGATGGATAGTTAGATTACATCTAACACGTTGCCTGTTGCTTATAAAATCATTTATCTAAAGATGTATCAAGGTAGCCTAGTTTGAGCCCCTTCTTGTAAACAAATAATATGATTTTATTCCTTTTTTTTATTATTCTTGAGGTTTTCAGTGATTCTTCTAGATTTGTTTTGAGCTCAGCATGGTATGGAGGTCATGTGAATGCATACTGTCTTCTGATTTATTGTCTTCCTCTTCATATACGGATTTCTCTGTTTTCTTTTGTGTTAAACCAGGTACTGAATACCTACGTAAAGATCATATTTAGAGCTGTCGTAATTTATGGTAAATGTTGGAGAATGGTTTTCAAATACATATCAATCCTTCTACCAAGGTCAATAACTATAGCGCTGTGATAGAAGTATGCAAAATATGCCATATGACATGTTGCATCTTCTGAAATTAATGTTGAGCAGAGGATACTAGAATAAATACAGTGACATGACTACGTAAGCTCATGTTTCAAGGTAGTCTTGCTTTATAGACATTTAGAGTTATTTAAATTAATTGATCAAAAATAATATCTCAAAACCTATTTTGACTTGAGTCAAAATAATTAGAAAATGCAAGGATAGTACGAACTGGGATCTGAGAATCGGAGAAAATAGTAATCAAAATAAACTGGACGTATAGAAGGCGATTTTATATCTTACAGATATGTGCTCATATCTTTTTGGGGGATGTATTGTTCAACTTCAGTAAGCAAGATCTGGGTGAAAATTATCATCCATCAATTATAATTGATGCAGAGAAAAATACTTTCTTTTCAAAGCCACATGTATGCAGTTTTGCACAAGTCTTATCTGCCTTATGTGTAATATTTTTTTTCTATTCTAATGAGCGTCAAATTAATTTTTTAATGGTTCTTTTTTTTCCTTCCAGTATCCTGTACAAGACAAAATTACCTTTCATTGTTGTCATGAACAAGGTAAGTTAAAGGTATGGTTTCTGTGTTCCAGTAGAACATTGTTCTGTTTAGTTTGCTTTATTGTAGTGTCTTCATCTTACTACAATAATATGTTTTTCTGGGAAAAGAGAGGCTGGGAAGGAGCTGCAGGCTGCAAACTGAATCTAGAAGAGGTTTTTAATCTGGCAAAGAAAAGCACAAGAAAAATCAGGGACAGGCAGTTACACCAAAACATTCAAATCAGCCATTATGTTAACAATTTGAAAAATGTTTTGCAGGATCTGTTAGAGGTTTAATTTCTTGAGGTTTTTGGGTTCTTTCTAAATCCTTTGGTTTTTAGGGAATTTTGTAAAATATATTTTACAAATATATTTCTAGTGCTTATGAAACACTGAATGTCCATGTCACAGGTGTAGTCTTTCCCTGCCAGTCCTATTCTTGTCTTATGTGTTGAGACCCTGGCCCACTGCTTCAGCATTCCTTTGATGGATTTACTATGTCTTTCATCTACACTCGCTTTTAAGTGCGCTATCCATGGATGGCCATCCCTTTCTAAAAGCTTAACTCTGTGCTATAAGGAAACTTAACTTTGTAATGTAAGTTTATTACTGAACATGCTCTTACAGTGCCCTGCTTTCTCAAAACAATTGCCTTAGTCATGGCTTCTCAGCACCACGCTGATGACTTACAGTGGGGATTGTGTAACACCTGCCTGTTTTCAGTAAGGAGTCCCATGTTTTTTAGCAGGCAAAACTTAACAAAATTTATGTGGTTCTAATTGGTGACACTTAAAATGCGCCAGTATCTGCTAGAAAGCAGGTACTTACTAGGCTGAGGCTACACCTCTATTGTTGTATAAGGTACTGGTCTGTAGCCTATAAGGGATGCTTTTAAACTTGACAGCTAGCCAGCTCTTTAATAATTTCAAGTATTAGAAGACTCCCATTAGATTTCTGTTGCGAGTGTTCTTCCTTCTTCCCACAGGCATTCTTTGTATTCAGTCAGATGTTCCCCAGCAAAGCAATTTGTGTGTGTGTGTGTGTGTGTGTGTATCTCATGTGGTTCCCTTAGAGGGCCAATACTTTGTGAAATTTTACCCCTGCTTACTCAGTGATTAGTGTCTGATGTGCTCCAGCTGCACTCATCTTCCCAGTGACCCCTGCCATGCATGTCTTTAATATCTGCATGCTTACTTAGCAAGTTTTTGTACACTGTTTTCTTTCTAACTCTAGACAGTAATTGTAGAATAAGCTGTTAAGCATCTTCTATAGAAAAAGGCACGAGGTAGGAAAATCATTCTCTCTTATGAAAATGGATTTTTGGAAAGTCTAAAAGAAATGGGATTTCTTTAGTAAGTGTAAGGAAAGGTAGGCCCAAGGTTTAGGATTCATAACTTCATTTTGGTCTGAGTTTTAGCCTTCATTAAAAACTTAAGCCAGCAGCATTTGAAGAATTTTTGACAAGCATTTCAAAATTGACTCTTAATAAGAATGGAAAAACCCCAAGGAACTGATATATGCGCAGTCATAAAGAGAGGGACGTGGGGGTACTGGTGGATGAAAAGCTTGACATGAGCTGGCAATGTGCACTTGCAGCCCAGAAAACTAACTGAAATCCTGGGCTGCATCAAAAGAAGTGTAGCTGGCAGGTCGAAGGAGGTGATTCTCCCCCTCTACTCTGCTCTTGTGAGTAGGTGAGTACTGCATGCAGCTCTGGGGCCCGCAGCATAAGAAAGACATAGATCTGTTAGAGCAGGTCCAGAGGAGGGCCACGAAGATGGTCAGAGGGCTGGAGCACCGCCTGTGAAGAAAGGCTGAGAAAGTTGGGGTTATTTATATTTCTCTTCTAGAGAAGAGAAGGTCTGGGGGAGACCTTGTAGTGATCTTCCAGTATTTAAAGGGCATACAGGAAAGATGGGGAGAGACTCTTCATCAGGGAGTATAGTGACAAGACAAGGGGTAATGGTTTTAAACTAAAAGAGGGTAGATTTAGGTTAGACATAAGGAAGAAATTCTTCACTATGAGGGTGGTGAGGCTCTGGAACAGGTTGCCCAAAGAAGCTGTGGATGCTCCATCCCTGGAGGTGTTCAAGGCCAGCGTGGATGGGGCTTTGGGCAGCCTGGGCTGGTGGAAGGTGGCCCTGCCCGTGGCAGGGGGTTGGAACTAGATGGTCTTTAAGGGCCCTTCCAACTCAAACCATTCTATGATTCTGACATAGATTTAAGAAATATTAGATTTGCAGATGAAAAAAAAAACACACTAACTTATAGAGTTCATTTAATTTTCTTTATAGAATTGAATCAAGCTATCTCTAAATAGTTAGTCTTTGGACCCTTGATGGATTCAGTTCTGTCACAAATCTTTTAAATAATACTAGGAAGTATTTTCTTTGTTTTCCTCCTTCCTACTGGTGCTGGGAAATGAAATATTTAACAGTTTTAGATGCCTATATTGTAATAATTGAGGATTTACACTGTGATATGTTTATAAAACTCTAATAGACTGTTCACTTACTAATCCATGTAAAATTATGGAACCATCTCACCTGTTCACCTGTTTTGTGTCCATGGTCTTCCTCTGAGTTTAGATTATAACTTCTTTAGGTCAGAGCACAGCTCAGTTTATAAAGGTCCTGTAGTCTGTTACACAACATGGAAATGTCCCACAGCCCGCAGGCCGATCAAGAAAGGATGGGATCTTCAACAAAGACTGTTCTTGTCTGGCCTCAATCATACAATGTAACATTTACAAATTAAGCTGTTTTGTACAGCAATTTTTGGATGCCCCTTTCCAGTAAACCATAGAAACTTTTATAGCTAAACTCTCAGTTGTTTCTTTAAACACTCCTTCTTAAAACTGAGATAGTTGTTGTTTTTCTTCTCTTCCTGTATTCAAGTAGTTGGTTTGACTAAAAAACAGAACTTGGAAAACTTCAGACCAGGGCTGAATATTTTGAAAAGATCAGCATTATGAAAGTAAGTTTAAAATGGATTTTTTTTTAATTAACCTTAGGCTGTGGACAAAGAATGAATCATTATTACTTCTGAAAACTCTGTCTTCTCCTTCCAGACTGACATAATTGATCACAGTTTTGCAGTAGAATGGATGCAGGACTTTGAGACTTTCCAGGATGCCCTGAATCAAGAGACATCCTATGTCAGTAACCTGACTCGTTCTATGAGTTTAGTGTTGGATGAATTTTACAGTTCATTGAAGGTAAGAATCCTCCTTTTTTAACAAAAAAAAAAAAAAAAAAAGCCTGGGGAAGAGAGAGCTCAAGGAGGATGTTACCTATGTATACAAATATCTGATGGGAAGAAGTAAAGATGACAGAGGCAGACTCTTTTCAGTGGTGCCCAGTGAGAGAACAAGAAGCAATGGACATGAAGTGAAATTCAGGAAGTTGTTTAAACAGAAGGGGGGAAAATTTTACTGTAAGGGTGACTGAACACTGGAATACTGGAACAGGTTGTCCAGAGAGGTGGTGGAGTCTCCACCCTTGAAGATACTCAGAGCCTGCTTGGACAAGATCTTAAGCAGCCTGCTCTAGTTAATCCTGCTTTTTGAGCAGAGAAGGTTGGACTAGATGATCTCCAGAGGTATCTTCCAGCCTCAACCATTCTGTCCTGTAAAAGAGCTTTGTAGCACCCTTTTGAATTGGAATCTGTTCATGAACCTTGTTTTAGGGCAGAAGATTTGCTGATTTGAACATTAAGTAACTTCAGTTCCTTGTCACACTGAGTGACATTCAAATTGTGATTAAATGTTGGAAGAAAGCAAAGATGGGCTGGTACGAGGTAATGTTCTGTGTTGCAGTGTCTCCCATCTGAGATAATTTTCCTTGTTCTGAAGGTGTCAAGTACAGCTGGGCAATTTACTATGTAGGAAGAAGGAAAATAATCTCAAAAACAAGCAAAAAAAATCCTGTATATTTGCTGAGGCAAGCAGAAGTGGTTTTTTTACATTTATCAGGCACTGAGAGGAAAAATCCATTCAGTTTCTCTGAAAACACCATACATTGGAGTATGTTAATGATTCCATAGTCTGCCAAATGGGTTCAGATAATTCTGCTTTGCATTGGCTTTTACTTAAGAAAGAGCAATCAGTTGTATTTTTTTTTATGGATATTACAAGAAAGACGACGGAAATAAATTATTCCATTCATATAGATATTTAGAATTCATCTAAAACAAGAATATTTTAAGTGTCTATGGAGAACAATGTACAGTATTTCAGAAATGACTGTAATGGTGCCATATGTAGGACTAAAGTACTTCCCAGTCCTTATTTGCTGTTGGATTGTGCCCATCTTTTAAATGTGCTTCAGCTAAATACAGAGTATTGGACAGAATTTCAGAGGCAAAAGGTCAGTTCTTGTGGTCTGTTTTGCTGCTTAATTGTAGTACACTGATACTGCAGAAGTCATTCTAACTACTTAAAATACTAGGTTCAGAATGAGAACTTGGATTGCTAACAATAACTAAGTAAACAGAAGACAGGCTTGATTTTTTTTTATTTTTTTTTTCTTCATTGCCTGTAATGTGCTTATNGGGAAAAAAAACACTGCACAACAGCATCTGGGAGAGAAGAGTGAGGACATGTAGAGAAACAACCCTGCAGACACCAAGATCAGTGAAGAAGGTGCTCCAGGTGCCAGAGCAGAAGTTTCCCTGCAGCCTGCGGAGAGAACCATGGTGGAGCAGGCTGTCCCCCTGCAGCCTGTGGTGTACCATGGCAGAGCAGATCTCCATGCTGCAAGCCTGTAGAGAGGCCACGCTGGAGCAGGTGGATGTGGCCTGAAGGAGGCTGCAGCCCATGGAGAGCCTGTGCAGGAGCAGGTGGTCTGGCAGGGGCTGCCATCGGTGGGGCACCTGTGCTGCAGTTGGAGCAGTTCTTAACGAACTGCAGTCTGTGGGAAGCCCACGTAGGATCAATTTGGGAATGACTGCATCTGGTGGGAGGGATCCTACGCTGGAGCAGGGGAAGAGAGTGAAGATGAAGGAGCGGCAGATGACAAAGGGTTATGGACTGACCGCAACCCCCATTCCCTGTTCCCCATTGCTGCTCGGGGGGATGGAGATAGAAGAGAGTGGATTAGGGGAAAAGTGGTTTTAGTTTGTTTTTAGTTTCTCACTGCTCTAGTCTGTTAGTAGTTGGCAATAAATTACGTTAACCTCCCTATCTGAGTCTGATTTGCCTGTGATGGTAACTGGTGAGTGATCTCCCTGTCCTTCTCGACCCTTGAGACATTTTTTATCATATTTTCTCCCCCTTGAAGAGGGGGAGTGAGAGAGTGGTGGAGCTTAGCTGCCCATCAGTGTGTAACCACCACAATTGCCACATCTTGCTCATTATGTTTAGGCACTGTATTGTCTTAGCTCTGTTTTTTGTGGGGTATTGAAACTGGAGGCACAGGAGTGGGCTGTAAAAACAGTTTTTCTTTTTTTAACTGTTGCATTGTTTGTTTTTTTTTTTTTCTTTTCCTGCAATAAACTTTAGAGAAGAGACAGGAAAACCCAGCTTCCTGGGTTACATAAGAGCTTAGTTAAAAGCCGGGGGG
>VXAA01006330.1:205397-216221 GCA_013399115.1 Anseranas semipalmata | reverse complement strand
GATTCTGTGATTCTGTAATTAGTGTTTGATCAGGACACTGTGTCCATCCTTCTTGGAATAACCTTCCTGGGCATTCATTATCAGCAAAGATATTTCTATCCTTTTTATTACTCTTTTATTTTGAATTATTTCTAATGCTTTCCAGCTAGGTTTTGGATGTTGCCTACTCATGCATACATACAGTTTTCTCTTCAGTGCTTTAAGTTTCCACATGAGAACTGAGCCCAATCCCAAATCCATGGCAAGTTTTCTTAGGAGTCCAACCCTGAGATGAGATAGTGTTGCAACTCATGTAAAAACAAACTGCAGTAGTGCAATACTCATATTTTTATCAAAACAGCAAACACAACATCCTGCAAATGCTACAGGAGTCAGTGTATTGTTCACTACACCATACAATGCACTGGCCTTGCCACTGGAAAGTCTCCATAGCAAGATATTGGTAGCAAATATCAGCAGATTCAGGTTGCTGTTGATTATGGCAGTCACGGAACATTTCCACTGTGGCTTTGTTAGATGTTAAGCAAACACATCACCAAGAAAAAGAGTCCTGTGCCCTAGATCACAGATACATGGGTGTAATCCTCATCTGCATGAGTGACAGGTCAGTATGGAGGGGTCAAGTCATTAAAATGCAAATGAAGTTAAACTTGTTGTAGAGCTACAACTTCCCTAAAGAGCTGAAAAAAAAAAAAAAAAAGAGAGAGAGAGAGCTGTTAAAGACACTGTCAGAGCAGGATGTCTGCATTGGTATACTATGCCATACACAGTGCAGTTAGAAACAGGAAACCTGAGAAAAGGAATGGGCCCAAGCCATCTAGGTGGAAGGTGAGAGGCAGGGAAGCAGCCACAACAGCTATGCCTCCCAGTTCACCCTGGCAAAAGACCTGTGACTGACTGAGGCCATTTGAAGCTGTTCCAGAGTGCAGCCCTGTAGCCCAGTAATGCAATACTGCCAGTGTTAGCATCGGAGCGCAAACTGTGTTGTGACTTTGCACGGCCTCCGGGCTGAGGCTTGTCAGGTTTCCTCTGTCTGAACTGCTTTTGACCCTCCTGGAGCTATGATTATACTTGGTTTAGCTCTAATAGCAGTTTTTCTGTTGACTAGGTGGCTACAGCTAACTTGTTTTATTTTTGCTTATCTTTCTATACTAAGATAATTATTTTTAAAAAGGTAGTATAAAGGCAGTGATTTTGTTGGTTGTATTTATGACTGTAGCATAATTTGGCATAGATTAAGAGAATACAGGCCTGGCATAATAGCAGGACCTTGACAAGTAGAGTCACTGGATGCTGTGAAGAGGAACATGGGATAGAAGATAGGTTACAGGTTACGACTGGAGATCCTACAACTCACTAACGATCAGTTAAAGAAATGCAGACCTGGAGATGGACAAAAACTGTTGGAAGGGTAACAAAGAGCACAAAGAACTTACATTTATGGCATTACGTATAGTTTATCTGAATATAAGCCAAAAGAAAGAGCAAGGTATAAAAGTGTGTTAGGAAGCATACAACAATGACCTTAGTTTGATCCTTGCGTGAAGAAGAAACTATCAGCATGACCATCATGTTTCTCCTGGTGAAGGACCCAAAGGCTGATGACACAACCCCACCCTCAAACAGATCGAAGCTATCCCCCTTAGTAGCTCAATAAGCAGTGGAAAAGTAAGCATACCACCACAAAAATGGGTAGATAGTAGGAACTGTATGTATAACTATTTTAACTGTAGTTTTACTACAACTGAGAATATTTTTTGTATAGCAGTTTTCATTTCTTTTTCTCTCTCTTTTTCTGTAAGAACTAATCTGAACTCATAATAAATATTTCATTAGACTGTTAAATTTTCAATTATACTAACAATAAATTATTGGCTTTACATATAAAAGTAATTTCCTTTGTGCCCATAAAACGATTTTGAGATTAACAGAAGGGCATGCTGAATTTCTACTCAGGCTACAAAACAGCATGTCAGATGAAACAAGTTCTCCCCTCTAGTTTGTCTACACATTGACTGCTCTCTGCAAGAGGACCAGCAAAAACCACTACTGAGCAGACTTCATACAGCGGTTTCATAGAACTACTTGGGTGGGAAGGGACTTCAAGAGTTCTCCAGTCCAACCTCTGCTTAAAGTAGGGACAACACTGAATTTATGTCTCATCGCATCCCCTTAAAGCACATTTGCTTAATTTGAGTTTCCAGAATAACCCCATTCTTGCCTTCTTCCCTTGCATAATTTTCCCATTTCCTTCCCCACACCCTTTTGCCTGCTGCAAACTCTCCTCCCCTATCATAGGGACACTAATGCATGTGCCTCGGTGACTGGGTTCATTTTAAAGACAGCCAGTTTACCAACTGCTGTTTGAAAGGCTAATCCTTTGGGCTGAAGATGGGAGCAGAAGAAAATCATCTTTCAAGTCTGTGCCAGCCCTCTGTCACTCCACACACACAACAGGAATGATAAGCACTTGGGACACAGCTGGTTCTTATTCGAGATGGCAAGTTCACTCTACTCACATCCCAGGGCTTTACCTCAATGCCTTAGCTCACTCTTCCATGAAAAGCAGCAAAGACCTTCCCATCCTTTGGAAAATACCTTGAAGTCTAGTGAGTTCTAAGCAAATAGGATTCATTGTTATTACTGAAAAGATGTCCCAGTGCAGCCAGGAGGGATGGGGAGAGAACTCTCTGTACAGCTGTCAATGGAACAAAAAATCTAGCTGCTTTCTAAATAGATGGTTCATTGTGCTGCTACTTATCAAACCAGCAGAAAAACAGTGGCTATTCAGCCCCAGAAGACTGGACAGCCTTCAGACACTGTAATTATATTTCGGTGCCAGAATATAAGAAGGACATAAAACTAGTAGAGAACATCCAAAGGAGGGCTGTGAAGATGGTGAAGGGTCTAAAGGGAAGATGCACGAGGAGCAGCTGAGGTCCCTTGGTTTGTTCAGCCCAGAGAAGAGCAGACTGAGGGGAGGCCTCATGGCGGCCTGCAGCTTCCTCATGAGGGGAGCGGAGGGGCAGGCGCTGATCTCTGCTCTCTGGTGACAGTGACAGGACCCGAGGGAACGGCATGGAGCTGTGACAGGGGAGGGTCAGGCTGGGTGTTAGGAAAAGGTTCTTCCCCGAGAGGTGATCGGGCACTGGAACAGGCTCCCCAGGGCAGTGGTCACAGCACTGAGCCTGCTGGAGTTCAAGAAGCGTTTGGACAACGCTCTCAGACATAGGGTCTGATTGTTGGGTGGTCCTGTGCGGAGCCAGGAGTTGGACTTGATCATCCTTGTAGGTCCCTTCCAACTTGGGATCTTTTATGATTCTACCATTCAATCAGCCTATCATTCTATTACAGGGTATCATATGTTCCCCTAAAATGCATATGAAAAATAAGTATCACTGTGGGCTAATCATTCCCTCGGCCTCAAGTCCAACTGGCAGCTATTTACCATGATTTTAAATTTGCTATGCAAAGGAACACAGAAGCACAGCTGTATCTGAAGGAATATTGGAGAGAGAATTGATATGAAGGAATACGAGACATGACCTAAAACAGTGGCTGGAACAGTTTGTGACTGCACCCTCCTCAAACAGGACAAACACTGACTGTTTTAAATGAGGGGGTAGTAGGACCTTCTGCTGACAAAAGTAAATGCCAGTGGCTACAAAAATCAGGGCTTAGAAAGAGAGGTATTCTGTCACTTGATGACTGTATCCCGGGACTTCTCAAAACTCTTAACACATCCCTGGCTCTCACCTATGTTCTTGCCAGCTGTTGAAAGCTCTGCATTCACATTTGGCTTTCTGTCACACGCAGATCTAAATCAAGGCCAAAATGACTAGAAGGGGTATCTATAAAGGCTGGGCAACTTTTAGTTTTCTCATTGTGTACAGAAGATGAGAGAGTCCCAGCCCAGCATAGGAGCTATACATATGCTTATATTTTAGCCCATGCTTTCCCTTACTGATGACAAGAGGTGTGCTTATGGGTGAACTGTTGAAATGTTTGTTTCAGATAGGGAATCGGACATATCCTGATGGGCTGTAATTTAAGGCACCTCCAGATTAAAGCCACAATAATCAGCTGAGATCACTGGAATCCCATTGATCTTCATCCCCTTATACTAACTAAACATGCCAATTCAGCTTGCACAGAAAGTCATGCCTTAATATTGCGTTAAAACGTACACTGTTAAAACAAGAACCAACACAACTACTAAAAGCTAATACCTTTTTCCTTTTTGAAGTTTGTCTATGGCAAGGCTGACAGACGATGACTTCAAGACAGATGGAGAAATGGGGGGAGCTCGTGAACACCTAGCAAAATAGCTCTTTGATGTTTTGTTTTTGCTTAGAACCAAAAACAAAGTCCCAGCTTCAAACAGAAGGAAGAAAGAAACCACTAACCGAAATCAGTTTGAATGTTCGTGAAGTAAATCCTTGTTGAGTGCCACACCACAACTATCATTAACACCACAAACAGGACAATCAATCCTTGAGTCAGTTCAATTTCTTTTTTTTTTCTTTTTGCAAACACCAAAAGCTAATTTCCAATTACACAATTTTAAAAGATCCAAGCAGGTTTGCTTGTCTTGTGAACTTGCTGCACTGTTCACCAATACAGGATGAAAGGCAACAGATTTTTCCTTTGTCTCCTCTCCTTCCCTCTTCTCCCAGTGACACACAGGCAACCTACACAAAAGGGACACTACATTGGCCCCAGCTGCTGGGAAATTGCACCTCTTCCTGACAGCTGGCATGAAAACAAAAGAGCAAAACCCAAAGCTGCTATAAGAGAGCTCAAATGCGTTCTCAAACCAGCACACACCTTTAGCCTGCCATGGGTTTAGATGTTTTTGCAGAATGGAAGACAGAATTAAGAAGAGCTGCCTGCCCTGTTAGGCTGGAAATCTGAACTGCTGTTATACTGATGGGCAATTCAAAATGAGTGTGTCACTTTTATGCTACTTAGCCCAGTTCGAGGAAAATGCAACTGTGACGGATAGGCAAAAAGGGGGCAGTATATCTTATCCACAGCAGTTTCAGGCAACCATTTCAGGGGCCTACTACCATTGCAAGTTACTGTACTCATTTTCAGCTCCAATAAACCATGCTTCTACTACTGTGTGTGTGTGTGTGTGTGTGTGTATGTGTGTAAATGTCATCTCTTCTACTTTCTTCCTCTTCTTCCCCTTCCATCTTTATTATGTTGCCCATGTATAAAAATAGCCCCATGTTGGTTCTAACGAGGGTTTTGAATTTTATCAGAAGCACACAGCAAAAAAAGCAGTATCACTATTGTCACTCCCACAGACAAACTACAGGAACATTTATCCTCTGCTTGCCTCTTCGTATAATTTGCCTTTGCATTCATACAGATGAGAAAACCAAAAGAAGTCCACCATAGGACATCTTTTTATTTTTGTCTTTGGGAGAGTTTCTACTTGCACTGTCTCCTTGTGACCACACTTTTGATGGGAAAGTTTAAGTATCCAGGAAGGGCAGTGGGGATAATGAAAACCTAAACAGACTTGTAGGAACCATATCCTCTAACTGCTTGCAGTTAAACAGCTCCAGTTTTAACTCCGTTGTGGGACCCGTGGCCACACCATGGAGTAGAAAGCCTGCTGCATCTCTGCACTTTCACCTTATCACTGGCTTGCCCAAATGATGTAGCTATGGAGGACAATGCCCACAAGTGAGTCTGGAAGAGAAAGGGAATTTGTCTGGTATGTGGATGACATTCTGAAGGCTTCGTTCCAGCTTAGGAAGTGAAAACTACTTGAGAGGTCAATTCTTCCCATTTCACCTATCTCAGCTTTAGATGTCTCCAGTGCAGAAAGACTCCCCATAGTCTTTCAGAAAAAAAACTCTCCTTCTTGTTGCTATAATTCTACCAGGTGACTGGTACACATGTGCAACACTAAAGAAGTTAAATAGAGCTATGGCACATTGAAATGGCTCATGCTGATTAGGTCTTCCCTTTTGACAAAATACAAAGCAATGTCCCTGAAAGATGTGAGACCTCTGCCACGTTGCCTCTTCCCTACTGAACTGAGGCTCAGATGCCCCCTTTTTTACCTGCCACACTTCCTGCACACACGAGTACTTTGAGAGTCTTCCATGCTGCTGGAAGGTTTTGGTTTGTTCAAGAAGAGAGGACCAATATCCATCAAAACAGATTGAAGAGCACACAGAGACAGGTTATAGCAACAGTGCTAACATACAGTAACCTGGTCCTTGCAACTTTATAGGATGCACTACATTAGAAGACATAGCACAGACAACAACTTGGCTTTATTCGTTTGAGTGTAACACCAACCACAAACCTTATGGATATTTTGGTACCATTACTATTTGAATTCCAGAAGCTGAGGGGCATGTCTCAGATCTGAGATACCCACGGCTCTGAGGCAGCTGATAACACAAGACCAGTCCAAATGCTGCTGTCAGGATACCTCCTCATCCTTCCCAAAACTTTCTCTAGTTTCTCTGCACCCCTCCTTGCTCCATGTGTCTGTCAAGCATTAACAGGGGTAAGTGAAGAAATAAAAGAGTAAACTGTCACAAGGAAGCTATAATCTAACTGCAGGTTAGCAGACATGAAAGTGAAAACAAACCTTTTCTTGTGCAAACATTTCCAGCCAACCTAAATTGTATCTCTGGCTGTGACTATCTGTGGCCTTCTCTTCTGCAAGGGAAACAATTCCAATGGGATCCACCACAGCTAGTACGGCCATTTGGCAGATATGGTAAAGGAACATTGCCTGTGCTCTCTCCATCCTCCTGAATGGAGCCAGTTCCTCTGGAAGGTCTCTAAGAACTTCAGCACATGTTGCTTCTTTGAGGGAACCTCAGAATCTGCTGACTAGCTGTGTGATCTGTACCCATCACACTGTCTGCAGAAACAACTACAAAAAGGCTCCTGGAAACCACTTGTATTGCTTTGTGTTCCTTTGTTAAGTCTGGGAGCTGATGCCCAGCTGATTCGCTGTCAGGTTGGATGGATCTGCTGCAGGGAGAGTATTCTGCAAGGTCTATCCCTCATTTTAATTAATCACTTGAATGACAGCATGGATGCTTATCCCATTGTTGCAGTAGCGTACGTGTAAACTGGGTAGCGTAAGGAAGTATGATACCTGCTTGTTAGGAGACAAAATAATTTGCATTTCTGGCTTAAAAAAGAAAAAAAAAGAAAAAGAAACAGAGCAGCCTTCAAGCACACCAGAATGTCTGCAGTTCTTTATCTGGATGATGGCAAGCTAAAAGGGGCTGCAACGCGGGGCAAAATTAGCATCACGAGTGCACTCAAATAACAGCACGAAACAGACAGGCTGCAAAACCAAAGCTGTCTACCCAGAGAGGAATATTCAAGTGCACAAGTACAAGTATAGTCCCTACGAGGGAGCAGGGACTCACTAGCAGTTCTGCAGAAAAAGAGGATACAGAGATCTAAACTACTGTCACAGCTGAGGCATGGAAGACACTAGAAAAATGAGAAAAGCTGAGGTTCCATCCTGCCTCTGCAATTATTATAAGATCACGATGAGATGGAAATCAATGCAATGTGCCAGGAAATAGCTCATGTTGCAGATTAAAAAGAAGAGCTACTAAATACAGACCTCCTTCATCCTGGCATAGTGTGAGTATAGAAGGCAGCAAATCATCCTGATGTTCTGAGCGATTGTGTTCTGCTGAAAATGTTTAAACGACCTTCACCCTGTTCTTTTTATTGCTGGCCAGCATATACACTGATGCTGTATTTCATCCTATGTAGCAAAGAACCACCACAGATCCTGTTAAAGACTTCATTATCACCTTTTGGGCAAGAGAAGGAACACACACTTACTCACAGGAAGAAGTTGTAAATGTTCCCCAGAGGTGCTGAGATCTACTTGAGGAAAGCACATTTTTAAAATGTTACGTAATGAAACAATCTTTAGTTAAAATGATTTGTGTTACTTTCCATTGTCAAGCTGGTCTATCAGTTTAAGCACTGTAATGAGCTTGTTCAGGAACTTCAACACTTCAGCTGGAAAGTTACACAGACGAGTCTGTCACAAGTTAATTAAGCTGAAGTGTAGATAATGATGAACAGTTTTTCCACTGAAACCAGTTCAACTCTCTGTATCATTTGACGTGGTGGCTGACTGATTTGCAGCACACAGACATGTATTTGTGCTTGTGCTTATCTGTCTGACATAGATCCCCCAGCAGTGAAAACATGGCACCATTGTTTTACAGACAGATCACCCCTTGCTGAAGTCCAGCTACTTCTGCCATGACACTGCACCAGAAAATTAAAGGCCATGCCCTAAATAACAGTAACAGTGCCACTGTCTGTCCAGTTGGTTTGTGGCTATAGCCACACATTTGTGGCTACAGCCACCATCTTTGAAGAAAGGCATGCTGAGTTCAGGCATACATTCTGCACTCATCAAATGACAAAATAAAACTGTTCTGATATACATAAAGGTCAGTGTAGGTAAAAACCAAACCAGGCTTGTTCAAACCCAGAGGCCTGCTGACAGTATGCATCTGAGAAAATGTCTAACAATTAACAAGCCTTATAGAACAGAAGTCAATGACATTCTGGGAATGAGGTCTACAGGATAAGTATCTCTGCATCCGACAGGGGGCTACGATGATGGTGGAGAGAAGATGGAGGGAGAAGAAAGCTCCCTGCCCACATCTTCTGTTCCCCAAAACCCCTTGAGGGCCCAGGATATTCTGTGAAACTGATGGGACTTCCACATTCACTCTGAAAAACAGCCCAATCCAACAGGCCAGAAAAGGCAAAAAATCCCTGGGTAGGCACTTCTGCCTCATTTACCAAATGGGTACCAAACAGCTTACGACCACAGAGTCAGCCAAAAGTCAGCCAGGTGTCCGAGTGGCTGATTACATGTTGTGCTCTCTATTCCTGAGCAGCAGAGGCTGCAAGGATAGACCAGCTTCTCCAAGGAGACAATAAATTATGCCAGTGCTGCGCTCTCCACTTAATGCCCCAGTATGTGTTTCTTGGTTTGTTTTTGAGAGCACAGGAGCAGATTTGAATGAAAGCAAAAAAAAAAAAAAAAAAAAACACCTTGCTCTGCCCAGCACAACTAATTTATTCTTTTTTAAAGAGCAGTTATTACCAGTTTTAATACCACATAAAAGACTGACTCATGAGGCTGTTCCCTTATAAAGGCTTTGTAGTTAAAGAGAATGGGAAAAGGGGCCTTGTTAAAATGACAGCTCTACAGAGTGCTCTGCATTTCAAGTCAGTTACTTCTTACCAATTTGGCTTTTTAATTAAAAGGTTAACAAACATGAATGGTAAGCATTTACCAGAGGATAGGGAAGCTCAGGTCTC
This sequence comes from Anseranas semipalmata, assembly GCA_013399115.1. Classification (NCBI taxonomy): domain Eukaryota; kingdom Metazoa; phylum Chordata; class Aves; order Anseriformes; family Anseranatidae; genus Anseranas; species Anseranas semipalmata. The sequence continues at coordinate 206,864 of VXAA01006330.1, read as the reverse complement.
TCTGCTTGAACCATGAACTGCATTTAACTACTTGGGGACTGTCAATGGTATAATCATGGCAAGTTTCTTTAATTTCCTGGGACAGACTTGCACATGGATTGAAAATTATGCAGAATAGTGGATAACAGGGACTATTCTCCTACCTCTCAGCTTACTTTTCTCATATAATCAATGCAGTCAAGGAAGGGTTCCTTCTTGCTCATATTCAATATTTTTGCTATGAGCTAAACAGTACCACCTCCACAAATGTGTGGGAAGACATGCAGTCATCTGATTTTTACTGTGGGTCTTCCCTGTACAACAGTGGTACTCTGCAGCTACTGTGAGCACACACTAGTGGGAGGCACAGGGAGGTCATCATCTCAGCAAGGCTAGCAGTTTAGCAAAGCCAACTTGGGGTTTTTTTNNCACCGTGGGGTTTTTTTTGGTGTTTTTTTTTTTTTTTTTTTGGTGTGTGTGTGTGTGTGTGTGTGGCAATGAACACATTTAACAGATGGGGAGGGAGACAAAAAGCCATCTTCAGCAAGGAATGGCTCTTCAAAGGGTGTAGTGGGCTTTCTGGTGAGGAGAAATCTACTGGAACCAAGGCTGTGAACAGGCTCCATCAGCTCTCGCCCATGGTACAGCACACCCAACAATAGTACAGGGTACCCTGCTGCCACATGTACAAGGTCCTGCGCTTACTGCTGGAAGCTCTAAAGAATGCCCCACACATAGAAGAGCCCACTCCCTCTCCAGCCTGGGTCAGGACTCACATTCACAGCATCACAGAATCCTTGAGGTTGGAAGAGACCTTCAAGATCACCTAGTCCAACCTATGACTTAACACTAACAAGCCCTCCACTAGACCATGTCGCTAAGCTCTACATCCAAAGGTCTTTTAAATACATCCAGGGATGGTGACTCGACCACCTCCCTGGGCAGCCTGTTCCAATGCCTCACAACCCTTTCAGTGAAGAAATTTTTCCTAATATCTAACCTAAACCTCCCCTGGAGCAACTTTAGCCCATTCCCCCTCGTCCTATCACTTGACACATGGGAGAATAGACCAATTCCCACTTCGCTACAGCCTCCTTTAAGGTACCTGTAGAGAGCGATAAGGTCGCCCCTGAGCCTCCTCTTCTCCAGACTACACAACCCCAGCTCCCTCAGCCGCTCCTCATAAGACTTGTTCTCCAGACCCCTCACCAGCTTCGTTACCCTTCTTTGGACCCACTCCAGCACCTCCATGTCCTTCCTGGAGTGAGGGGCCCAAAACTGAACACAGGACTCGAGATGCAGCCTCACCAGAGCCGAGTACAGGGGGACAATCACTGCCCTAGTCCTGCTGGCCACACTGTTCCTGATACAAGCCAGGATGCTGTTGGCCTTCTTGGCCACCTGAGCACACTGCTGGCTCCTATTCAGCCGGCTATCAACCAATACTCCCAAGTCCTTCTCTGCCAGGCAGCTTTCCAGCCACTCATC
>VXAA01006330.1:187804-205290 GCA_013399115.1 Anseranas semipalmata | reverse complement strand
CCATGACTCTTTGGGCCCGGCCACCCAGCCAGTTTCTAACCCGACGAAGCGTACACCAGTCCAAGCCATGAGCGGCCAGTTTCTTCAGGAGAATGCTGTGGGAAACAGAGTCAAAAGCCTTACTGAAGTCAAGGTAGACCACATCCACAGCCTTTCCCTCGTCCACTAAGCGTGTCACTTGGTCATAGAAGGAGATCAGGTTCGTCAAGCAGGACCTGCCTTTCATAAACCCATGCTGACTGGGCCTGATCACCTGGTTGCCCTGCAAGTGCAGCGTGATGGCACTCAAGATGATCTGCTCCATGAGCTTCCCCGGCACCGAAGTCAGACTGACAGGCCTGTAGTTTCCCAGGTCCTCCCTCCAGCCCTTCTTGTAGATGGGCGTCATGTTTGCTAGCTGCCAGTCGACTGGGACCTCCCCCAATAGCCAGGACTGCTGATAAATGATGGAAAGTGGCTTGGTCAGCACTTCTGCCAGCTCTCTCAGCACCCTCGGGTGGATCTCATCTGGCCCCGATTCCTGACAAAGTGGACCACACTCTCGTTAAAGACAAGGCACGGTCTTTAGAGTTGCACACACATTGTTGCAGTATAAGTTGCTACAATTGCACTGTGAATCCAGTTCATCACAAAACTAACATGTCACCATGAATAGAAACAGCTCACTGGAGGAAAGGCAGTCTCTGACAGCATTAACCATGACATGTGTGTTCCTCTGGCAGTTCACACCAGCTCTTTCAGCATCGCCATGTGAATATTAGCCCTGTAATCCACACTGTTGTACTGTGCAGTTTCACAGGGTATCATGTATTAGTCTTCATCCCGACCACTGACCCCAGCAAACCCCTGGCTTTAGATAATGGCAAGAACCAGAACCGAGGCACATGGTTGAAAGTGAACAGTAGTGCAAAGAAGGGTAACAGGGCCTTCTGTTTATTGGTGGATAACTGGAGTGCTTTGCCCTCAAATGAAACCAGATTTGTTGCTTCATTTCCTCCCTTCCATCACTGTCTTAATAAGAGGTGACAAGGAAAAATAGCATTTCCATGAAACACAGACAGCAGCTTTGGCCTTACCAAACAGCATTAGCAAAATGTCAGTAGACTCAAGAGAAATAACATGTGAATGGTCTGATCCTGGTGGATCCATCTCAAGAAAATGTTCCCAAGCTCTCCTGTTAAGATGTTTTAGTGCTACCTTAGCACCAAAGTGAAAGAAAAAGAGAGAATATCTTGACAGGAAAGTTAATGAAAAGGAGGAAAAAAAAGAAGAATGTAAAATAGCCCAATATCAATGCCTTGTGTATTAGCTATTGAGAGAGGACAGAAAATTAACCATGAAAGTCAATATAAAAGCACAACATAGAAGAGATGCAAAAGGATCTGAAATGATTCGCAACTGTGTGTGTTTTCAAACCTCAAATGGCACTCAAACCATTTGAAACCAAGTGTGGCCTGCCCCTTCATGTCAGTAAGCTTTGAGTCAAGGCCTTCTAGGCCCTCAAATTATAGGACTGGCTTTTATCATCTATGGTATCTCTAATGAATCGCTCCCAATGGAGGAAAAATTCTCCATATAGATGAATAGCACTTCATTCTTACAAACTGTTTGAAGATAGAAGGGTGTGATCTCTCTCTTTTGCTCTATGTGAGGTGCTCTTGGAGCAGATCTGGCTCTCATCAATACAAATGAACTCAGCCACCACCCTGGTATGCATTTCTCAGAATAGTTGCACACTGCTACCTTACCAGCCCGCTCCTCCCTGATACAGAGAAGTTCAACACAAATACAAGAAAGAGGCTTTCCTCTCCTCTGATCCCTGAGGAGCTTCTTCAAGCCCCGAGGTATCAAAGGCCAGTTTCAACATAGGTGGATACTTCTTTCATGTGCTGCTGAAGTGCAATGGGAATTCAGGCTGGTAAGGAGAGCACCGTTCTCACTCTGTAAAACAGACCTTGCAGCTCTCTCTGAGCCCACTTTCAGAGGCTGAAGTAGTAAGCACGCAGCAAGGCAGCACATTACAACTGGACTCGGTTAATGGATCTCTTTAGAGCAAGAATGGGTAGGTTTCCTCTATCCTACCATCAGGAAATGTATTTACAGTATCAACTCTCCAGATTGTCAGATACAGAAATAAGAGTAGAAAGCCAGCTGCTTTTTCACATGGCAAAACTGTCTTGCTTGATGGTGCAGGTGGCAACTGCATGAAGGCTTTCTGATCGGCTGCAGATGACACAATAATATAGCAAGAAGCGGGGCTGAGCATCCAGCCCAAGGAGACAGAAGGTACACCTCCCTCCACTTGGAGCTGATGCATATATTTGGTGCTTGGTCCCACCTACAGCTTGGTCTCTGCTGCAGGTATCTACCTACAGATATCTACCTAGGAGTGTGATTTGGCTCTTCATGTCTCCAGGAATTAGAAATCTCATTGGATCGTTTACATCTTTGAACTTCATGGGGAGAGGATTTTTATTTCCCAGGTTGTCCTGCAATAAACAGATTTACTTTTGTTCTGTCCTCTCAGCTTACAGAAAGCTTTAAGTGAGAGGAGAAAACAGCAGCTGAGGAAACAAATATGACCCTGGCCAATGCCGGTTTCCATTAAACACAGGCTTTACCATGAACCACACATTACCTGGCTTGCCTTTTATTTCTACTTAGCTGTCATGTGCTTAACCCAAAGGATAATTCTGTTAACAAAGACTGCATAGCATGCATTGTTTTCAGCTGGAGTCTGGTCACTGAATCTGCACACTCTGCCTGGATGACTTATTTGCCCTCCCCATACCTCTGATGATTTATTAGAGTATTTGCAGATGCATCAAAATTATAAATAGTGCATGACTGACTATGTGTTTCATGGATTCACTTCAAATAAAATGAGAACCAGGCTGTCACTTCATTTGCTGACTTTGGGCTTCTTTTGGATTTAACGCTCATTTTAGATCCTTTATAAATCAGACCAGTACCTTTTTTTCCTTACCATGAAATGCACAACTTTTCTTTGAATCACTTTCATATTCCCTACTGCTAGCAAAGGCTATTGTGAGATGTCAGTCACCCAAAAGCTACTAGAACTAATGCTTTTCACTTAATCCCAACCATAATTTCCAGTTAACCAAAAAGGCAAAAAATAAATGACTTTATCAACTCGTCTTTTTACATCTGCCTTATTCCCAACTGTAACACAACCAGTTATAATTGACTTGCAGTTTAATCAACTAAGTGGGCCACCCCGTGAGGAAAAAAGGAGAAAAAGGAAAAAAAAAAAAGAAAAAAAGAAGAGAGAATCTAGGTCGCTCTGTTCTTAAGACAACAAAATAGATAATTGCTTCACTCCAAAGCATCAATGCTGCACTCAGGGTATGTCTGAAATCTTATGTAACTAATACCATCTCTGGGTTAGCCAGCCTTTCCCTAATAAAGTGCCATAAAGTCCTCTTCCATGCACATCCAGAAGTGGAGATGGTCAGATATGACCCATCCTTTTCAGACTGTGTGAAAAGAAGAAATACTTCAATCCATGAGATTCTGAGGGCGGGTTATGAGCTTTTTAAGGAGACAAAGAAAAAAAACTGATTATTTTCCTTGCATCTGCACAAAATCTGTAGAAACATTGGCCTCAAGCTGCTGTAGAGTGACAGATCTCTGCCCAAAAGGATGTGTAGAACAGCCGACATTTGTAACTTATGTTATGCTGTATCAGAGCAGTGTTCATGAAGGCTCAGGATCCTGTTGTGCAGAGTCAAGCCCAGAATTTCACTGGTTTTACTTGTGTCTGTTGAGCTAGATTAGCTGTCTAATGATAAGCTCAATTGCTGTCTTTTAATTAGAAATAATTTTGTAAGCACATAGAAAGGACCTAGCCCTCACAGAATCTCAGAATCTCAGAATGGTTGAGGTTGGAAGGGACCTCTGGAGATCATCCAGTCCAGATGTGGTCAACCTCCCGGCCAGCAGGGTCACCTAGAGCACGTTGCACAGGAACTGTTCTATTGTACAAAGCAAAATACACACCAATGTGAGTCCTAAATAAGTATCAGATAAATAACCATGCAAGAACCAACAATAAGACAACGTGTCTATAACTGAGAGACAAAAAATAATAGGCGTTCTTCATTCAGGATGGGCAATCCGCAATAGCTGGATGGAGTTAAAACTGTATTGACGCTGACACTCCCCGCATTTAACCTGGGTAGAGGACTTGAGATGTGAAGCAGAGTTAAAATCACAGCAGCTTTGTCTTCCCTTTAGCCATCATGGAAAGAGAACGCTCCTGTCTGTGGTTGTGATCAAGAGGATGCATTTCACCACCTATTTTCAAGGAACTGTCAGCGCTGCTGTGAGCATAGCAAGGAACCATGTCTTGGAGGAGAGGAACTGAGGTCCAGACAGAACCAGTCACCTGAGACATTTTATCAGATGACTGTTGAAAAGCAAAACCCTCAGTCTATTAACCAGAAGGCAAGTCATTGTCTCTACATCAGTACAACTCCAGCCACACAACCAGAAAAGGGAGCACCTTGGCACTGGCTAAGGGAACATGGTGTTCAGAGAGATGTGAATTGCACTGGGATCTCTGCCTGGTAAGAGTGCTCCCAGGCAATACAATAAGATACAATGTCAGCAGAGAGGGACAGCACATTCCTCTTTTCCTCCAGAAGTCAACATCTTACTATGGGAGTGGGTTGGTTTCCTACCATTTGCCTGCGTGGACTTCCTGAAGGCTCTCTTGAAGTAATCACAGTTTTCAGGAGACTTGGGTGGAGAATTATCAAGTCATGGGGACAGAAGCTCACAATGCTGCAGGAGACATCTCAGCCCAAGTCATTCAGTTCTGCAGACAAATTATGCCTCTTTTCGTGAGTGCTAAGCCAGCACAAGACACACTCCTAAACTGCCTACCTAGGCAGATATTTAAATCATATCTGAACATGTACCTGAATCCAGGTAATTGTCAGAGTAGAGAACAGGACCATAAACTGAGGACCATAAACTGAGTCTAACAATCTGCTATCACAAGTAACAGTAGATACTGGTACTGAGGAAGACACAGAATAGCTTGTTCTCAGACAACTGTTCAAAATCAGGAAGAGATTCCACAGGAACACCTAGCTCTGAAATGTTTTATTTCTCAGCTGTAATGTAAAACAAACAATTGAACAAAGGTATTGAAAGCAGTAGTGTAGAAAAACATGCCTCCATGTGAACTGCATGTAGAAGTAATAGAGCTGTAAAGAGAAAAAAAGACACAAAAACAAAAATGGAAAAGGAGGTGACAGGTGGATTAAAATGATCTCATTGACATAGTTTAAAAACATGTCTAATTCTGGTTAGCCAGCCAAAAGGGCTTACAGTTACAGTCCACTTCAGCTGCAGCACCAAAGCTTCTATTACCACATGGGGAATTTCAAGATATCTCTGCCTGGGCCAAAACATCACAGCTAGAAAATATCCGCTGGAGCTCTGAATTTGCTTAACTCAGAAGCAACCTGCTCAGCTATTCTAGAAATGACTTTGCAAATCCACTAAGTTCTTTGAAATAAAGAACTTTTAATTTGAATCCAACAGCTGATTTCAGATCAACCTTGGATCAGTAAGATGATATTGTTGGCAGACATCTCCTCCTCAAATACAGACACAACAGGGCGAAAAAGTTTTCAGAAAAGGGAAATCTAACCACAGTTCTGTGACAACCTTACCCACAGGGGTACACTGGTGTCTCCCACTGAGCTGGGCGAGACCCTTGGACCACATCAGAGACTATCACATATTGGAACAACATCAAAATTGGGTAAAAAACTAAACCTCTTTTAAAGAGAATTTTGTTAGTACAGAGCTTCTTACAAATAATCAGTCAAAGAGGCTGTCTGCTCTTTGTTATATATATTTATAATATATATATATAACATATATTATATATATATATATATAAAATATACATATATTTACTTCTGCTGTAGAGATACTCAGGATAGAAAATAATTTCCTGCCTTACTGGTCCTATCTCTATAGCATGCACAATTACACTGATACATTTTTTGAAACCCACCTGAAAACCAGCTTCTATTTCTCCCCACTTTCCTCAGCAGCAGGCTCCCTCCTCCCCCCCCTCTTCTTCTGCTAGTCAGAAACACTATTCTAATTCCTGACTCAAGTATGTTCATGGCCAATTTATTCCCATTATTCTTTTAGCAATGTTGTCCTTCACCTTAAGCAGCTCTTCCTTTACTGCAGTGCTTACCTCTCTCTGGTATTTAGAGAGAGCAGTTGTGGCCCCTCTTAACCTTTTTCTTCAGCATTTTAATGCATCTCCATGCAATTATAAATTTCCTTTTTCACGCTTCTTTTAATCTGTCACTGTGCAGGTTGGCTGACATGGAACAGGAACAGCTGATATTTAAACTGTGCAGTAAAAAAAAACACATAGGAGAAAGTTGCAGTTGTCACATGAAGAGGGTTTCAAATAAACGGAATGCAGGAAAAAAAAAATCAAAATGGAAAGACTTGTCTACCTCTAAGTGAGGCCAGGGTTTTACTAAACACTCTCACAGGCAGTTTTATACCCAGTTAGAACTGTGCACAGAAGCAGCTAGGTTGATGTGCTGGCAGTTACCAAAACCTCTGAATAGTTTCTCCCTCTCCTCATCATTTTTTAAGGGAAAAAAAAAAAAGGAAAAAATCTTTTATTTAATGAAAAAAAAAATCTGAAGGAAAGTACAAAGAGAAATTAGTTCATTCACAAGGAATAAAACATTTCACTCACTAAGAGCCACTCATGGATTTCTTTTTTGTTCTTTATGGAGGAAATTAACAACTACTCAAAACCAATGCTAACTTCTGCTATTCTTTTGGGCTGCCTAATTTGCCTGTTTCACCAAAAATTTGGGGGTTTAAACCAAACTCACAGACCAAATGCTTGAATTTCAAGTCAGCTTGCCACCCAGCACCTGAGTGTCACTAGGAATTGCACAACCCTCAAAAGACAGCAGGGGAGTCCCAACCTGCAGTAGTAGTACAATTGGACAACAGTTCTTGCAATGCTGCAGCCGATGTATCACTGATGGGGAAGCAAAAGTTGTTAGAGATGTAGCTGACTGGGGAAAACTGGTTTTAAAAGAGAATGAAACAGACTGGATGAAACTCAGCTATTTCCAAAGGTAAAGAGAAAATTGCCATGAATTCTTATAGGATGCTTATGTCCTAAAAACTAATACTGCCGTTGTCATCCAATATCACAGGCTGTTTTTTTCTTGGTACTGGTGTCAGGGAAGAGTGGCACACACACACGTAACTCCAATATAAAATAAAGGTCTGTCGCAGATTAAAAACACAGCTGTTTGGATATGATGTCTTAGTTTCACACAGTCTTTCAAGTTTGTGCTGAGTCTTTCTCTTCTTGATTGCTGAGAAAATACGAATTGTGTATTTAAAAGCTTTTCATAAAAAACGTTTTAGTAAAACCTTTCCAAAGTCCTCTTGCAAATTAAAATTCTAATTAACACCTGCATTTTCAAGGAATTTAGCAGACACATACACTCAGGACAAGTACTGGAACAGAGACCAAGCAGTCCCACAGCTTCTACCCCTCCAGCAGGCATGCACAAGCTCTCACAGCAGATGCAATAAAATGGTGGAAAGGAGTCAGGTTGAACAAGGAGGTTTCACTGCAAATATCAAGTCAAGGACAAACTTTCAAGTCCATTAAGTCTGCAAGCTCAGTTCTGCCAAGAGCCAAGAAGTGGAGGAAGGAGTGACACAACAAAAAGGAATGCTACCACCTTCCCATGAAGAGAAGGCCAGTGTTCAGTTGCCCGTGTCACACTTGACCCTGTCCTGCTCTTGGGGTAATGGAGCCACTTACTGCTTCCTATGCAGGGGAGCTGGGAGTCACCATTTAACCAGAAAGCATGCGACCTTCCCAAGGACACACAGGATTCTCCTACAGATGAGGCCAGCAGTTGAGCCAGCTCCCACTCAGTTACCTTAAACACAAGGTTCAAACTTCTTTCCTGTTGGTCAGCCTTGCCTGGGCTCACCAGCAGAAAAGAAGAGGTAAATCCAGGGACACAGAGACACAGACAGTTCAGCTGTCTGCCAGCTTAAGCATTGACACAAATTTCTTTACCGCCCCTTTTCCTTTACTTGTTGTCTGCCTTTCCCTTCATTGCTCCCATTCTCCCAGGAGACAAGAGTTATCAAAACAGCTCCACCATTACAGACTTGGGTGTACTGGGTCTGGTTGGGATGGAGTTAACTTTCCCTGCAGCAGCCCAAACAGTGCTGTGCTCTCCACGTGTAGCTAGAACAGGCCTGATATCACACCAATGTTTTGGTTATTGCTGAGCAGTGCTGGCACAGCATCAAGGCTCTCCAACACCCCAAAGCCAATAGGTGGGGGTGGGCAAGAGGTGGGGAAGGGACGTCACCAGGGCAGCTGACCTAAACCTACCAAAGGGATATTCCATGCCATGTGGTGTCACACTCAGCAATAAAAGCTGGGAAAGGGAAAGGAGAAGGGGAGCTCTCGTTGCGAAGACATCTGTTCTCCGAACAACTGCTACGTATATGGAGGCCCTGCTTCCCAGGACATGGCCAAGCAGTGTTTGCTGATGAGGAGTAGAGAATAATTGTTTTCTCTCTCTTCGCTGCTGCTCGGCCTTTCCTTGTTTTTTCTCTTTCTTTTCTCTTTAATTCAATTATCCTTATCTCAACCCACAAGCCTTTTTTTTTTTCCATCATATTTTCTCTCTGCCGCTCTTCCTCTGAGGAGGGGGAGCAAGAGAGCGGTGAGTTTATTTGGCCATCCGTGTGAAAATACCACACTGGGCTTCTTCCTTTCTTTCCTTATTTTCCACAGAAGGTATTGCACAGCCCTTTCCATCCCAAATTCCTGTTGATGTTGCATGTTTGACATTCCCGCAAGGTCAGTATCACTGCAAATAAGCTGCAAGATTCAAGTCATGCTGCAAAACCATAAGTAGATGATAATCACCTTCATTCTTGTGCATAATGACAAATTCAAATTTCAGTAAGATGCGCATCAGAAGTCAGATTAACTTACTTGACATATTAATGCATTTCTGCAGTGACAGTGTCCAACCAATTTGAATCAGCTCATTTAAAACTGCACAAAAAAATCAATTGTCAAATTGCACAGTGTGATCATTGATTCGCTCCTAGTAGAGAGACACACAATTTGCTTAAAGTATTTTGTCTCTAATATGCACTGTGATTCATACCAGTGATAGGAATACCACTAGTAACCTCCACCATGCCTGTGATTGCAGCTGTTACCCTTTAACAAATGACATGATCATCCACTCAGCAACCTGTGGAAATTCTCAGCCTTCTCAGCAAAGCCCTACATCCTTTCAGACACATACACCAGCCACTAATGCCAATCTGCAAGAAACAGAACTAACTATAGCCAAGCTCTAGCAACCAAGCTGTAGGTGAGAGAACAGGACAGCAACCTACACAGTTCTCAAAGCCACAACTTAGCAAATGCTTAGGATTTTGTGTAGCCTTGACCAAGCACGTGATCCCAGCACATGTGATGAGCAGTGCAGAGTTGCAACCTCCCAGTGAGAAGTGTCCAAGGCAGAGTGCTCTCTGCCTAACCACTGGAAGAGAAGAGTTAGAGTGCTCAGAAGAGCCTCAGTGTGCTTCGTTTGCAGTTGTTGGAAGTGGGATTAGAAATTTCAGCAGCATTGAGGGACTAACATCCCATAGCCACCACTCTAAGAACCATATCCCATCTCTAAATGCCTGAAAACTGTTGGATCTCCATCCTGGAGACCGCTAGAACCTGTATCAGAACTTCTCGCTTCCCAAGGACCAGCACAAAGGCAAACCAGGGGCTTACATTTTCAGAGTCCCACTGTCACCAGGACAGTCTGAATAAGTGGAATGCATCATGCACTAGACTCATGCCCAGCTCCACATCTGCTGCTGCAGATGTTTTCTATGCAGCACAGTCCAAAAATTCAGCACTGACAAACTCAAATTGTGCCAGAAGTATGCAGTTGGTAAGAAAGCTCCAGGCTCCTCTGGCCTGCAGAATAGCCAACTTTCATTATGAAAGATACAAAAAAAGAAAAGCCAGAAAGATTCAGGCGTATGGCAATGGATGTCTACATGAAAAGTATGCAGAACTTTCTTCAAAGAGGACAAAGAATCAGGCAAGCATCTTTTTTCTGCCATGACCAAATCCTAGATGAACTCCATAATGCATGTGAAGTTTCCTCACTTCTCTCTCTCTTCTTTCTCTGAGAAAGATTCTTTCTTGTCCATGTCACTCTACTCCAAGCAGGCTCTTGACAAGCAGATGCTCAGCAGGACAAGTCTTAGTTAAGCTCTTTGTGGCATACGTCTACAAACAGCACGCTGAAGGTTGTTCATTTCGTGCAAGGGTACTAAATAAGCACACTGTTCTCAGTACCAGCTTACAGATAAGGCAAACAGATGTAAGATCAGAGCAGATAACACAGACGAGAGCATTTACATGATTCTAAAACCAACAGACACAACAGAGGCAAGCAAACATAAAAGAAAGTTTCCTGAAGGAAGGCACAAGAAGAAAGGATTTTGCCAGTGTTTCTTCTCCTGGTTTGGATCGTGGATGGAATAAATCAGCTGGCCCTCACTTTAGTTATTTCACTGGTATCATCTCCACAGTCAATGATCTGCTTCCTTGGAAAACATCTTCCTCCTTGGCTTTAATGGGAATTCCTGAAGAACAAACCAACATCGACGGGTTGCCACGGGAGGATCTGGCATCAAATAAGTGAATAAGAAAGATTCAAAGCTGATATAGATTAAAAGGCCTTGAATGGCTAGAGAACTTATGTTTGCTTTGTTTTTCTGAAGCACTGAGATACCTACATAGGATTCTCCTTTCTACCCTCAACTTGGCAAAACACATCATGATCGCACTCAGCATAATCCAATTTCTTAAAGAAAATCTCTTTGCCAGCAGTATGCGTTAAAAGAAAAAAAAAAAAAAGCAGTAAAACCATCTCTTCCGAAAAATGTATCCATCAGATATCAATGCTATCTCTTCATCTTCAAAATGTCATTAAAATGCACGTAGCATCAGACAAAGAAAAAAGGATCTAGAAGATGGTGGATCAACAGCACAATCATACTACAGTCTGAAGTTGCAGCCTCCATCTCATGCTCTTACTCACTTAAGAATTTAGGAAGAAGTTATCTGAGAACAAAGGCAGATGGGCCCCCAACATTCACCAAATGCCACAGCAGGATGGAGGCCTCCTGTCTCATCTCTGAGATTCTCCAGTCTATGATTTGGAAGCATCTGACTGCAAAATGAAATACCTCATGCGTCACAAATTTCCAGGATTGCAGGCAACGGAGACCCCAGCAGTAAATACCAACAATACGTCTGGGCACTACAACTTGCAGTTCTGCATTACAGTTTCAGCCCTGCTCCAGGACCTCACACGTTAACATAAGCAGTGGAGCACAGCTTACCTGATGCATGCAGTCCCAGAGCAGGAAAGGCTCAGCAGAGAACTACAAATGTGAGAGACGAGGCTGAGCTGGAGGAGAAGAAGGCAGAAACCACTGTGTGTGTTTCACACTCTGTGCCACTGTGGACAGGTCTGTGTTGCCTGTAACAGTGCCTCAATCTTACTGACGTCTCCAGGACAAATCAAGGACTTAATCTGCACATCACAAACAAGTGAAGTGAGATAAATGCAGCAGCAAAATATGTGCTTCATAAGCCACACAGAAGGCAGCTGCTACGATGTTGTTAAACACTAGCACGGTTTCCATCCAGGCTTATCTGCCCTTCCCACACACTCACATCTTCACTAATATAAGCTTAGCACAGGGTCTCCTTTTTCAGAGCTTATGGACAGTGACTTAAATCCTATTATCTTCAGGAGGGTTTAAATCTCTGCCTAGCTTCAAGAACAAGGGGATTCCCTCTGGACTGAGTTTTGTGGTATACCTAGTTGAACCAAAGCAGCAGCTGGGGGAGAGAAAGGAAGTCAGTCCCCTCTGCTGACATATTGCAGATGGCAATCTGGTTGCGTTTGTCTTCTACCTACAGTATTTTAAGAATCCTTATGAACAATTCTCCACTGCATCTTGATGGATAAAGAAGCGAATGCCAAGCAGCAGTCCTCACTCCAAGCTACTGCCAATAAAACAGAAAATCATGCCCGTAGTACAGCCCAGTGAATATCTAATCAGAAACACAAGTCAGCTATTCCCCCTGCATGGGGCTTGCATTGCACGATGAATTCAAGGGATTAGGGCAGCCTGAAGAAAGAATTTAGACAGTACCCTTCACATGAATCATTATATGAAATAAGTTACATGATTAATACACAGGCTGACATTAGGAAAAGTCATTATTTAAGACAGGCATCCTAGCTACACATTTCTGCTGTCTGGCAATAAAAGGAGCACATTAAAAGGGCCCTGCAGTACACCATATAAAGCAGCGTAGGAGCTGTTGTGGCTGTTCTGTAATATCCATATTTTCATAGCCTTCTGGCCTGCACAATGCCAGTTCCTGCTGTAAGAAATTCCCTCTTTCTATTCAATCACATCATGATCCCATCTCAGACAAATCTGCCTCACCTCCCCAAGGGCTTTCCCTTCTCTTTTTCCATATGAAAATGCCTAAGTTTCTTGGCTCTCAGATCTCCCAGTAAAAGGATGGCAGCTAGCAGAGCTTCTTGAAGGTTAGTGTCTCTTCCACTTCAGCCCAGCTTCTTTGCTTGTCCAGGCCACGATGACAGAGGAAGTGAGCCAGTGTAGTATGACTTGGGAGTCAGGTGTTAACACCTCCCTTGCTTTCACCCAACCAATGCAGAGGTAAATGATGTTCAGTGAAAAACATCATGACTAAACTCTTCCAGAGACCGTTTCAGGGCCCCCACTGCCAGCTTTTTCCTGGGAAGTCATACACCTTTGTCATGATGACAGTTCTCTAGAGCTCTGATGTGGCTTGATAAAGAGCAATCCTAGTGTAAAATGCAATCATGCAATGATCCTGGTTGTGTTCACTTAGTGAACTCTTACAGGAACAGGAAAGTGACCAATACACACTTATGACAATGCCTGCTGGTGTAGTGGGGCTCTGGTCAGGGGCAGAGGTATAAAATATCCTTTTGCTGTCTCTGTCACTTCTCTGGAAGAAGAAGCAGTGATTTTAAGCCCCCAGGTTTCCTCTTGCTGTTTTCCTCTTGTCATCCCACACAGCGAATCAGAATCATGACTGCATTTCAAATCTGTGGTGCCTGCACTGTCACACAAACAGTAAATGGGGTGACTTTCAACACAGAGCACTAAAATGTGNAAAAAAAAAAAAAAGCCAGAGAAACCAAATAACAAATAAGCTAATACTTTGTAGTGCTTTTCCTGGACCACAGCCCCCACTACTGATGAAAGGGTCAGGGATTTTACCTTGAAGAGGCCAGGAATTTGCAAAGACGCATCTCAAGCCTGCCAACAGCCAGGCAAAGACTCTGCTGCCAAGACTAGCAGCAAAATCCGAGTGCTGGCAGCACAGCACAGGTGAGCTCTCCACTGCACAGAAACAGCAGGCTTCTGCAGACCCCCTTTAACCACAAGTCTGGGAAAGAACACATTCTGTTTCAGCCAGACAATAACCCGCCAAACTAATTTCAAAAAAACTCAATCCTCTAGAGTAGTACAGACTCCCAAACAAAGCAATCCTACGCTACACAACATAACTGCCTTTCCTTGCCTGCTAACTCATCTCACCCACCTTTCAAAGCACTTCCCTGCTTTCTACCCCTCTGACTGGCAAAACTCCAAGGAAAAGCAAATCTAATCATCAGATGCCATTAGACACAGAGGGGACACCTTCAGAGATTGCTTCAAAGGCAATGGGAAAACTCCCACCAGGAGTTTTCTGCTAAGGCTACTGTTCATTAATGAAGCAAAGTGTGAGACCTCCTCTTCCTCAAGAAGGGGAGTGAGGAAATGGAAAAGAAATGATGTTTTCCTTCCAGTACCTCCTCTGATCACTCCAGTAGGATGCAACCTTGTCCCAAAGTCCTCACATTCAGAGCCCTGCAAAGGACTGACCAGCAGTAAAAGGCTTTCCTGCGGAAAGCATCCCACCTGCAAGCAGGTCTCAAATCCAGGCTCTTAGCTCTGGCCTGAGATCCATTTTCGTGCTGGATGCTGGGAAGAGAAAATGCCATGCACCTAGCGCTCACACAAGGAAACCGAATTGGCCCCCAGCCTTTGTAAGGAGTTCTCAGGTAAGACAGTGAAAGGTTTAAGCTGTCATGGCTGCAGGAGTCTGCGGACAATATCTATAGCAGGCCTGATTCTCTTCAAATTAGAGTGGACCTTACTGACAAAATGGCATTTTTTTTTCTTTCTTCCAGGAATGCAAGAAGATGTCTTAAAGATAGGATGAAATTTTCGCACCATTCAAAAAAACAAAACAAACAAACAAAACAAGCAGACAGCAAAACGCTGGGAAAAGCCATGTTAAATTGAAATCACACAGTCATAAAATCCACAGGAAGATCTCCCTGAAATTGGGCTAATGAAAAAGCTCGCTAGCTGATCACACAACATATCCTAGCCAAAGCAAGCCTGTCACCCACCAGAGGCTGGGTGCTTCACGCAGTTCAGTCATCTCTTTCTGGCTTTCAGAATTGGCACACAAAAAGGGATCTGGCCCCACAATTAAGGAAACAAACTGTAACTTTTACCCTCGGTTTGCTGTACCAATGCAGCCAGATCACAATGCTTGCATTGTGCATTGTTAAACTGGGGCTTTAACACTGGGTGGGAAAACAGTGTCCAAAAGCACTTTTACTTTCTACAATATATTTGCCTTGTGAGATGCTGTTTTTCCTCTTCAAAACTATTTCTAATTTAAAAATAGGTCTCTGCTTAATGAATTAACACTTCCTGGTTTTTTCCACTCATCAGAGTCTTCTCCTTTATCAAATAAGGGACAAGTATCAGTCACATTTTGCTAATCCAGTAAATCATCTGGCAGAAGAGCTAGTGCCCTGGGCAGCATCTTGGTTGAGACATTAGAAACTCAGACTTCGCCAACAAATGCTCTTTGGATTTGCCTTCTCAGCATCTCCTATTATAATGCAAATCCTGACCCTGGCATGAAATATTATGATAGAATGAATGTCTGCCCAGCGTAAATGCTGTTCAGCACAAGCACACACTGCTTCCAAGTCTGGCTAGTCACTACACCACAAGAAAAGGCATGCATCTCAGCTGTTACTCCTTTGCTGCAACCCTCCTCCCCCTGCCTTCAACTGCAGTCTCGAAGCAGTTATTTCCCTTTAGTGGATTGTCCAATCTCCAGCTGCACTGGCTAGATCTCTAGTTTGCAGGTACACTTGTTCACTTCTGTGGAAGCAACCTTATTCACACTGTAGAGAACAGTGCAAAATCCGTCCTCCTCAAAACTATTTCTCCCTCAAAACAGGGACCAAAGAGTAATGAAATGCAACACTGCTACCGTAAGAACAGTTACCTTCTTACATAGGGGGTCTACTTTGATTGCACAAAATAGAAAGATATAAAGATATCTTTCTTCTCCGGTTTGATCTTCCCATTCAAAAGACCCCAATGAAAACTTGGGATGCTTGCTTGATTCTTAACTACGAGATTCTGCTCCCTTCATGAAAAAAACAGCTATTTCCTTTCAAAGATGAAAAAACATGTTTCCATGCCACAGAAAACAATCCTGCAGTAAATGTCCCTATCGTGTGTTGAAGATGCGTATGATATCAATAATACCATGCATGAAATATCCCCTCAGTCCCATGACTGCAGTTTCTCCAAAGAAAAATTAATGGAAAATGCACACATCGCAGTACAAAAGAGAATGATCAGAACCACATCATGTATCTCCTCTGAGGCCAACCAGCTCCCAGTGGCAGCCTGTATTCAGCATTGTCCCAGGGACAGTTTTGTTTTCAGTGAACATTCAGGCTGAGAAGCCCATAAAGGCAGCACAACTGCAGCAGAATTCTCTCTCCCACACTGCCACCTTGTCTACTTCCCAACATTAGGTTAAAAGAATTCATTGCAGGTGGAAGGAAATACATTGAAACCCTCTTAAAGGTCTGCCGCATATCTACATAGGTTGTGAGGGGATACTTTATTATTGTTTCCCTGCTTATTGCAGTGATATTATTAATAAAAATAACTCTCCAAATACCAGGTACAAGAATTCTCTGCACTGGCCATTCTTTGGTCAAAGTCCGGCCAAGGTCTGGGGGGAGGATGAAAAGGGGGTTCCCCCACTCACAACACGCTACTCTTTCTTTGGGTTTCCTCTGGTGAAACCTGTCTGCAGCCCTTGTAATAGCTGCCTCGGTGAACAGCATGAAGCGAAGCAGGACCTCCGCGCTGCACAGCAGGACATGTGGCCAGCTGGTAGGGTCCCAGCTCAGGCATGACACAGGGCCTGCACATCTGGTGTGGGAGGCCTCTCCCGTGACATGGGGTTTTGGTCTCTGCTTGTTGCTGCCCTCTCCTGCTCAGATTCTTCACACACTTGGCGCCGGGATCATGAATCAGTGGCTGGCACGCTCCTCTGCGGTCCCCAAACACCTCTCCCAGCTGCAGGCCCCACCAGAGGCTCTCAGGAGTCCTTCCCCTCTCTTCCCGAGAGGGAAAAGGGGGATGCGAGGCCCCCCATGTGCCAACCACACTTACCTCCTAAGGCTTGTTTCATAACAAAATCCATGGCGATGGCTTGGGGGTGCCGCCCAGCTTCACACCTCACATGCACGGTGACCGGGGATTCGTGGAGGGCAGCCTGCAAGGAGGCACAATCAGAAGAGGATCGCTGCCTCCAGGAGGAGGAAGGGCTGGAGCCTCACCCTCCCCAGCCCTCTCCCCGCAGCTCTCTTCCCCTTGCCCGAGCGCAGCCAAGTTTCCAGCTCCCATCCCTGCGGACCCCGGCTCCGCAGGACGAGGCAGCCCCGGCGCGGGGGCTGCAGAGCAGCACGCTGGCGGCTGGGGGAGAGCAGGGGGACGCGGCGGCCCCCGCCTCGCCTCCCGCAGCCGGGCAGGAAGGCGTTAAAGCTTCGAACTTTCTCCCTTCCCCGCCCGCGCCTCTCGCCACCTCGGTGCCGGAGGGGGCATTTGAAGGTGAAGCGCTCCGCGAGTGCCCGGCGGGGCGAGCGGGGGAACACGGGCGCTGCGGGGGCAGCCCGGCCGGCGGGACGGGGCTGCCCGGCCCCTAAGGACCGCTCCCCCCCGCCACCACCACCCACACACACCCAAATCCAGACAGTCCCAGCGCAGTGCCGCCGAGGGCTGCATCTCCCCGGGAAGAGCCGGGACCGCCGGAGCGCGGCGCGGCAGCCCCTCGGTGCAGTCTGCTGCCTCCCTCTGCTGGCCCCGGCCGCGGGGAGCGGCTGCCGCCCACAGCCCGGCACCGGCACCGGCTCCCAGCCGCGCGGCGGGGCTGCGCTGCC